>VZTD01006068.1:5037553-5381511 GCA_013397725.1 Rhagologus leucostigma
GGGAAGTTGCGGTGTCAGCGGGTAGGTGACGGCACTTTCTGGGTCAGTTTCAGGCTTTGGCGTGGACCCCTCGCTGCAGATCGACGTGCTGTCCGAGCTACAGCTGGGAGGCTCCACGGAGGGCGTGCGCCAGGTGCCGGGGCTGCACAACGGGAGCAAAGCCTTCCTCTTCCCAGGTACGGCCGCCCCGGCCCGCCCGGCCCCGCAACTCCGGCTGTGGCCGTCGGGCCCCGGCGCCGCGCACGGGGCGCACCCACCCAAGTCCCCAAACCGCGAGAGGTTTGCTTGCTTTGAGACATCGGGATCCCGTCCCTTCCCTTCCTGCTCGCTTTTCTTCCACTCTTCTTTACAGCTGCCCTCCCATTCTTTTAAAAATTTTTTTTTTCTCTCACCCCATTTTTTTTTCTTTGACTGGTAGACGCTTAATTAAAGTACAGCAGGAACGGGGATGGCAGATGGCATGTTTTGTGAGTCGTGGGGTGCGGTGATGAATAATAGCACCACCCACTCTACTGCTTTACTTGGGAAACGCTAAACATACCCCAGTTCCAGCTAAGGAAAACCTCACTGAAAGTTTTATGTGAATCGAGCAAATTGCTGAAATGAAGTGCCCTGGAGGAGGGAGGCAGATGGCTAGAAATAAGAACACCCTTTTTTTTTGCCAAGGGAAAGTGGCCCTTTGGAGCTTCCGTGACGTACCCCTCCTGAGAAACAAAGAATGAGTTTTAGTCTCTTTTAGTGATTGTGATTGTTGCTTTGTTAATATTGGGAATATAAATAAAATAGTAGTCTTCCATCTTTCAAAAATACATTTAGGAGTTTTATTAAAAAATTATTAAACTTTCTTGTATTGTAATTCGTAAAAGACTGTAAATAACTCTCAATATCTCATTGAATATATTGGCATTGATTACATTCCATACACTTGCTCGTTATCAATGTGTTTTTGAATTACACTTTCATAATATGCTGATATGTTGAATGAAGCTGAAGTCAATAATATTTCCAGGAAAAAAACCCCAACCCTGTCTTAATTGAAAAAAAAAAAGCCTAAAAGTGGCCTTTAGAAGCAAGTCTCTTCTCTGAAAGATGATTAAATGCTCCTTATAATCTATGACTAAACAAGAACAAGGAACATGGCTCAACATCTGATGAAGCACAAGCAAATCTCCACATAAGCTTGCGCTTTTAAGATAGGGGAACTTGATTGTGTCATGCGAGGAGTTTCAGCTGGATCTGAACAGATTTCTAGTGCAACAGGCAAGAGGCTGTGTTTCACATACAGAAGAGTTATGAGTCAAGGGAGATAAGATCTGGAAAGGGCATTTCTTTTTCATGTTTGCATTAATGAGATAATTTATCAGAAGCTAACAGTTGCCAAAGGCTTTTCTTTTTTCTTTTCTTTTTTGAGGTGACCTCTCTAGCGGTGTTCTTCCCCGGAACAGCCAGCATGTGTCACTATGGACATGAATGTAGAGACACATGGGCATATGTGTTCAGAAACACTGGCACATGCTGGCTTTAAACATCTGTGATGGGCTTGTGGCTGCGGAGCGGAGCCCTCTGTGAAGGGGGTGACTGCTTAGAATGGCAATGCGTTTGTGTGTCAGTGGGATTTGTGTCCTAAAATAGGTGTAATTTTTAAGGTGTGGTTCTGCGTTGAAGCCCCATGGTGTTATAATGGATTGGGCTGAGGGAGTGGGGGGAAGTTAAAACTCACTTTGTCTTCAGTGGTAACAGGATTAGAGGTTTGGAAGAATAAGACTTGTATATTTTCCCAGTGTCAGGACAAAAAATTACTGGGTTACTAAAGAATGATTTTTTTCAAGTTTTTCCCTCTTTCTTTGCAATTACGAGTGTACATAGTTCCCAAATGGGTTAGCAGTTTATTTGTAACAAAAGAAGACAGGAGTTTTAAATTTTCACAGCAACCTTTTTATTTTGTTGAGAACAATCGGGGGAATAACAAGGGTGAAAACACTTGTGTCTAAATGGTGGTTGAAGTCACTCAGCGTCCCTTAGGAAGTCTTCAATGCCCTGCAGGACTGGAGATGATTTTGCCTGCTACTGCATAAGATGACTGCTGATTTTCTTATAGTAAATGGGATCCTTACTGAGCAGAGAGATTTTCATTTTTGAACTTGCATTTAGAAATAGAGAAATTTCCTTCCTTGATCAGACCACTGGGTCCACTTAGTCATTTTTGTTCTGCTCTTAGAACTTGCACTTCAGGAACACTGCTGCAATGTGTGCCTCTTAATATATGTATTTGCAGTGTGCAAATTTCATATACATGTATGTGTTGACTTGGAATTTGGTTTGTCTATGTGGGTTTTTCCTTATTTCATCTAAAGCCTTAGTCCTAGATGGAAGAGATTTTGTGAGAATGACGCAAATGACTTTAAATGATCTGTGAACTTACCCTGGAAGCTCTACCTTGTGATCCTTTGCCTCTTGGTTTCTTCAGATAGCAAATCTTTTCTCGTATCATATACATATTTACGACACTTTAGTATGTTGCCTTTTTGATAGACCACATTCTCAACTGATGTAAAGCCTTACTTTACATAAGCTTAAACCACTCAGAATTCCTAAATGCTGTTCTAAATTTTAGAAGGAAATTATGAATGTGGCATGTTGAATTGCCAACAGGTAATAGACAGTTAAAGATATATGATGGGAAAATTATACATATAGTTAAAGCAGAATAGTCTCTTCAGTTTCTAGGCAAAAAGTCAGTTTTGACTGCTTAATTAGCTGTAGCATCAATTTTCAATATAGGGGTTTAGCATCTAATTGGCTGTTCTGACAAATTCTCCCTTGTGTAATTGACTTTTCAAAGGTACTTGTATTTCTAGGCCATATAAAACAGTAAGCAGTTATTCACTAAAGGTAGTTTTAGTCTGTGACTGTCCAGTCAAGATAATTTAGGTTGCGCCTTACACAGTTCCCGATTTAGAAATAATTTTAGCCATTTGAAATTTGCTGTTACTTGGACTTTTTTTGTGTGTGTGTACCTGACTTCAGCAGATTTAGGTGCTGGATTCTAAAGCTTTTTAGGCGTTTGATGCTCCTTGGTTGTCATGGATAGTAGCAACAGAATGCCACTGTAATCTGGCTCTAGTTAGCTGCAGGGACTTCTTTTTCTGGAAATGTGATTTGCAAAGTAATTGTAAAATGTTCCAGTGTAGCTTGTGGGAAGATACAATTATGAATAGAAAACAGGAGGAAGTTTTCAAAAATGTTAGTGTTGCTGCATGTGAACATCTGCCAGCACTTTCTAGCCAACAGCAGATATTACTATGTCAAAATATGTTGAGAGGAAAATTATTCCTCTGCTGGTCAGAGCAGCAGAACAGAAGTCAGAATATCTATGTCACAAATGTCTCTCTGTTGGCAACTGTTTACATAAGTCAGTGAAATTTTCAACACCTTTGTTCTTCTCTTTGCAAAACAAGGATGACACTTGGGTAAAGCCCAAACCAGATGGGTGGACTGAAGTGTAATTAATGTAGTTAAAGAAGGCTTTGGAGAAATACAAATTGTCATTCTCATAGTTCTTTTTTTGTAAGTATGCTGCATTAATATGATTTGAAGAGATAGGTGAAGATGAAAGCCCAGTGTAGCTATTTTCCTGCGCAAATATGGAAATCATATTGCTGCAAGAGCACTTGTTGCATATGTAACTGCAGGGAAATTTGAAGAGGTAGACAAAACCACAACAACAGAGGCTGAAGGATGATGAGGGTTTTGGATGACTGACTCAAGTCTATGCCAGGAGATACAGCATTAAGCACATGCAAAGTCCTCGTGAAGCCAGATATTTCAACAGTAGGAAATGGTGTTCTGAAGTGTGACAATCTAAAGAAGGGCTGCAAGAGTAACTTGCTCTCCTCTGGCATTTCATTAGGCAGTAACTTTTTGTCACCCTCCCTTTAAATTCTGTATTATGTATATTTTATAAACAGAGTATTTTGATAGTCTTTCTGGGTCTTGTTGAGAGCAGATACTATGCATCAGACTATCTTTGTCCAAAGAGTGTGTGTGTGTGTAGTAATGGAGACACCTTCCAACTGTCTCCAGCACCAGTGGAGAGTGGTGGAAGGTACACTGTAAATGAAGTGATGAGAGGCAACAAAAATGAAAGCCAGGTGATGTGTAAGGACAGTATATGCCCATCAAAAGGTGTGTATTCTCCTCAAAGACAAGGCTAAAAGGTGGACAGAAGAGTGCAGTCAGATGGTTACAAACACAGGAACGTGTATTTAAGGAAAAGATAAAAAGGACATGTCAGTCATGAAAATGTGAGAGCTTGTGTATCTGAATGCAGAATTTGGAATTTATTCAAAGGTTGTTTGCTTGTTTTTTTTTTTTTTTCTGTGCCAGTTAGGGTACGTAATTCATAATATGGTTATAAATAATATTTTGATATTTCTGATGAGGAAGGACAATTTTAGGGGCAAAATATGGTATATTCTGATGGGGATCAAGATGTGCTATAAAATACCAGAAAATAATTTAATCTGTCAGTGGGATGAATGAAACGACTCGGCAGTACTGTTCTTTGACTTGGTGCTGGCTGGCACAAACTGCTGGTAGAAAAAAGCCCCCTAAAATAGGCATCTTGGTATAAGTGGTTTGTTACCTGTTTTTGTATGACTGGATCATTAGCATATTATTTTAAAATACTAGCAATACAATATAACTCTATCTTTTACCCCTTTGGAAAGTTCACTCTATTTTGTCTCATGATGTCATCTCTAGACATTTACTAGATAAAGGAGCTAAAAATAAAGCCTTAAAAGCAGATGTGAGTAAACTTTCCCTCACAAAAATTGGATTTACATTGCTTATGCACTTCACATGCACAGCTTTTTCCTTGCCACCTGTCATTGAAACTATGGACAGATGCTTTCCCCAGGTTCCAGCTGAGCCTGCTGAAAATATTGCTGTTCCCAGCTGCTTGTCACTGCCCAGAAGCTAGAGGTTACTGTCCCCACAACTTTTCCAAAGCAAGAGATTATATGAGTGTTCCCATGTCTGCTGATGGCAAAATCGGCCAGCTTCAGGAGTGAACCTGGCTGACTGCAGTGACATGGATTAGAGAGTCCCGTAAGATCCCCTCTCTCCAGCTGTACCCATCTCCCAGAGGAGTGGTAACAGACATCTGGGAAAGAGGATGTTAATGTTGCCAAGTGGCTTAGCTGACTGCAGAGTGAATACCTCTCTGCAGCTTTTTTTTGTCTTGCATGCAAACTGGTTTCTCTCAGAAACACTGAATCCTCAAAATGTGGGACCTCCAGCATAGAGATCATCTGTACATAAAAATATCAAAGTTTAGTTTCAGTAAGCACTGGCATGTTTTTTGATGTTAGAAATGCCTAATGTAAGCAATTGCTCTATGACAGTGTGGTAGCCAGAAAGGTTTTGGTGTATCTGGAATAACAGCCTAACGGTTCCCTTTGCTGCCTTCCACTTCTGGAACTTTCGAAAGTCACCTCTGCACCTGTGCAAACAATAACCATTGTGGTAGGGCACTGTCAGGATTGTGATTGATGCTGGTGGGGAGCCAGGCTGAGTGCTGAAGGAGAGCCCTGAAAAGCTGGGCTGCTTTTGCTAGAGCCTGATGGTCTCGCTGCTCCTTTGAGACATCTTCTTGCTCCCGAAGAACTTAATATTCAGCATCCTTCTCTGGGAAGGTGGAGTAGTGGTAGCGAGAGGAGGTGTTTGTGAAGTGTCTGCTGCTTGAAGACCCTGCCCAAAAAAGGAGGTAGCATGTGAGGATCCTGCATCCATTTTCCATCCTAAACCATGTATTTTAATGCATAGAGAGCTATGACGCACTTACTCCTGGTGAATATTCATGAATATGCCCAGTACTGGAGATTATGTTGTGTGCTAACTGGTTATGCTGGTTTATGTCTTAAATAAAGGGGAAAAAGTTGTGGAAGAAAGACTTAAATATCATGGGCTTCTGATTGATGCTTGTAATGGTACAGCAGAGGGTAGGGCTGAGAAATGGAAAGCTAATGAGGACCTAATGGCAGATACAGAAACTCAGAGAAGAAAAGCTTGTAATCCCTGAATGTAGTCATTAGTGTAGAGTTGATACAAAATAACATTAAGAATGACATAAAACTTGGCCTGTGGCATTTGGGGATTGCAGCTGTCTTATGCTGAAAGTTTCAAATAAATACTGTTGCTGAGAGTGTGTATTAGGCTTTAATATCAGAGAAGTATAAATGTTAAGCAATGGAGTTGTTTTAAGTCCAGGTCTAAAAATTGTCATTATTCATCCCAAGGAAAGGTATTTTACACAAAGTGTTATTTTGTTGCCTTTTTTATGTTTTGTTTTCTTTTGATTTTCTGCAGTGGGCTTTTTCTGGGGAGGGAAAGAAAATAATCTCAGAGAGATTGAAGGTTCCCTCTATAGCCTTTAGGGTTGCTTTTTTTTTCGGTTAGGTTTTTTTTTTTGGTTTGATTGTTTTTTTCCTGCTCACATCTCTTTCCATGTGTCTTGATATGGGCTCTTGTCACCTTTCAGACTGTTAAATTCCAGTATGACTTTGGTGGCTTTGCCTGGGCTTGGTAGGACAGCTAACATCTCCAGTCTCTGATACTTCAGCCTTTGGAGTGAATTAATACCTGCATTAATTTATCAGCAGGGTGTGACTCCATTTAAAGCAATGTTATGTTTTATTGTGTTCTTGTGGACTTGAGCCTGTGCTTTTCACAGCCAGGTTGCATCTGATACCTGCAATAAATTGAAGTCCCTGGGGGTCTGTTTTCTGTTAGGACAACGATGAATCTCTAAAACTTTTTTTTAATGAATGTCTGGTTGTTCAGGTTAATGCAAATAACCATGTATTGTTTATACATCCAGTATTGCCCCAAACAATTAATACTGATGAATGGCAGACAGAATTGGATTTGCTTCTTCCTGCCTTTACAATGAGGCCTCTTCTAAAATGCTGCAAGTACAAAATCCTTGTTAAGGCTTGTATTATCTCAGGGCTCAACCTGGCATTTTTGTTGGAAAGCTGAAGATGAGTATGATGTACAGCTCTAGGGCACGTATGAAAGGGGAATACATTAAGACAGTGTCAGTGTGGTGATGTGGGGCAGAGCCCTGGTTGGTGCCATGAGAATGGACCTGATGGTCAGAGGAGTGGGGCCGGAGAGCCTCTCTTCATGTTGATGTCCCCATCAAGAGCAGACAGGCGCAGATGGCTGCTGACCTGGGAGCCTCTCCTGGCAGCATGGCAGGGAACAGTGATGTTGGCTGAAGTTAAAAGATGGGATGTTGACAGCAGGACAGCATCTGTTCTGCGTGCCAGAGAGAACCCAGCACATGCAGCATGTGTACCCCAAGAGAGAGGACAGTGACCCTTCTAGATAGCTGTCAGGTGTATCTTTCCGTATTGCTGGGGGAGGATTGCATTAGCAAGAAGTAGTGATGGGGGAAAATGAGGTCTTGCTACCCTTATGTAATTGCTTTTGCTGTGGCATAGTTCTGTAGTCATAAAGTCTGCCTGAGACTTGCTAGGGTAATCTTTTTTTTATGGTTTCTCCCCCACTGCAGCATGGCTCATTCTCCAGTGAGATGTCACAAAGGACAGCAGCATTTCCTACACATCTCTTTTAGATCAGTCTCAGTGTCTGTTTTTCCCCTACCTTTTGCTTATAAGATGTGGGAAATAGGTTTTCTGCTCTCCCCTCCTCCCCAGCTTATGTTCCAGTCTGTATCCTCCAGGGTATACAGGTGCTGGCTTGGAAAAATAACTCCAAGTATGGTTAACTTCACTGTTTCCACTGAGTCTTAAGGGAGGTACAGGACTGAGTTCATAAGTTATTTAAAACTGTTGGATAAGAGTTGGAAATTTTATATAGCTGTCAGAGACAACTGTACTACTGTGTAGTGACTCTTCCCTATATTTTGTCCCTTTTGGTTTTGAGCCAAGTTGCAGATCCACTGAGCAATTGTATTCTCCTACCTGTACTGCTAAGGTACAGCTGAATAAGGGGTGAAAAAGGATTTTTCACTGTTTGGGTTTTTTTTTTCTGTCCCTCTGTTTTGTCCAAGTTCCTCTATATTTTGACTCAGTGTTGGCATTGTCCAAAGGATTTCCTCTCAGGAAAATATGAGGAGAAATATAAGAAAGGGTACTTTAGTTTTTAATTTTTTTTGCCTGGACATGTTTTCCACAATAAATACCTGTTATGAATGTTCACTCAAGTATTTCAGATAGAAAAGAATTTTTATAGCCATTTTCAACATGGAAGAATTTTACAGCAAAAAATTCTTCTTATTTGTTACATTTTATTTGCTTTTCCTTTTTGGTGCATACTTTTTTTGGGGGAGATTGTGTGATGCCGATGACTTCAGAGAGACATGCAAGCTTAGAAAACTGACTTTTAGATTGAGTCATCTCACGAGCTGCTGCTCGCAGCTCTGGGCTGTTGCAAGGTGCTAAAGCAATGGGCTTGGTCTAAAAGGACCAGTAGACTAAAAGAGACTTCTGAAGACACAATGTTCAAAAGGCTTTTAGCAGATTTACATATTTGCTGCAGCACCAACATTGCTATGATAGACTGTAATGTTTCCAAAGGAGCCATTACAGTCAATATTGCTAGCGATCCATAACTGAGGACTCTTTTAGTGGAATTTGAGTGGCTATTTCCTCCTCTGAAAACATGGAGTATGATAAGAAAAAGACCTCCAATTGTAGAGATGCTCACTCTGTTAAAGCAATGTTTATACAATTTCCCCAGCATAAATGCTTATTTAAGTATAATTAGTTGGTGGTAACATCCGCAGTGTTTATCCTAAAAGAGAAAATGACATGTACCAGCCTTGACTCTGTCTGGAAGTCCATCAGTCTCTAGATACAGCTGTGTAATGATCCAGAAGGGTTCCAAAGGATCTTTTCTAGTTTCGAGGTCAATAATCTGTGTTTTAATAGCTCCCTAAGCATGCATTTGCATATTGTGCCCCAGCTGTTCCAAAGGCACTCTTAAGATTTTCTGTAACATTAACTAATATGCCTTGAACTTGAAATAGTCCCTAGATTTGCTCAGCTCTTGTTCCAGGAAGAGGGTAGACTTGAGGAAAACCTTGTGTGCCCTGTTTAGTGTTGTTCTTATTAAGAATCCATGCACACACCATTAGCATAAGGAAAGCATATGGGAGTAAGAGATCTGGGAGGTTGAAATCTTTTTAAAAAATTGTGTCTAGGTTATTGCATTCACTCTGGGTTTCTGCATTTCAGAAAAATGTCAATGAATTGCAGGGACTGAAGAGAAAAACAGCAAACCTGATTATACGGTAACAAAAGGACTGGCTTAGTAAGAAAGCTTTTGAAAGAACTTGAGTATGTACAGCTTGTCCAAGAAACGACAGAAGTGTTGTATGATAAGTGTCTACTATTAGAAGATTTTTAGAGGTTTAAAACGAAGGAATTACTTAGTATTCAAAGAGCTAGAGGTAAGAGTAATGTAATGATACTACAAATGGAGAGGGTTTAAGATAAAAGGAGACTTTCACAGTGAACTAGTTTAGATTGTGGAATAGCTGCTGAAAAGAAGTGGTGGAAATCTCCATACTTCTGATTTTTTAGAAGATAGCATGAAATAAAATATCTAGGAAACATTAGCTTTGTTGTAGTCGTTGTGTTACATTCAAGTAATAGGCTAAGGAATGGGTGGATGACCCTCCTAAGTCTTTTTGTACACTGGAGATCGGGAGTGTTGGTGAAATTGATCTAGTATAGGGAGAGTTTTTCAAAGACACGAGGTAGCATCAAACACCTGGTACACAATTACCAAACCAGTGCCTTTGTACTCTCCTGAAACCTGTTCTTTGGTACACTTAAGTATATTTTGATGATGCCTGAGTAAAATAAGCCTACAAGAGCAAATTAGAGTTTGGAAATATCTTATTTTAACTCATCCGAGCTTATAAATTTGGCGTGAGTTTAAACCAGTAGCTGGTTCATCAGGGCTGGTGGGCACATTCACAGAAGCAAGGACTCCATTAATACCTGACTTAAATGAAAACTTCTGGAGAATCTGAACTCTGGTCTTTTCTCAGCTTTCTTGAAATGTCTGGTAATGGTTGGCTCAAGTCTTCCATGCATTTCCTACCTGTCTGCCCTGCTCAGAGCTGAATTGTATATATAGTATTCCTTGGTATCTCTCCTCTTTGATGTTCCCAATTCAAAACCTTCTAACCTTTCCTTTTCCTGGCATCAAAACAGATATCCTGTGAGTAAAGATTTTTCCAGGTGTGCCAGTATGGTTGGTGGCATTGGTGTCCTTCCTCTTCCCTCAGGTGTGGTCTCTCTGCCACTTCCTGTTTCTGCTGGTGCTTGAATTCTCTTTACAGTTCAGTCTCCTGCCTTTTCCCCCATCTGCTGCTGTTTGCTCAGTCTGCTGCTGGAGATCTGTGGCTGACAACAGAGTTGTTGGATGTGTCTGGTGTGCTTCAGATACTACTTTTTCCAGGGGTGGCCTCTGTCCCCCTGCCCTGCTCTATTTTTGCTGTTAGGATACAGGTTTAAGTTTTCTGGAGCTTTCTATCTGTCAGTGACTGTTGGCCATTCTCCTGTGTCAGAAGCTAATATTTCATGCAGACCGCATGGTTGTGGTCAACTGCGAAATGATCTCATATTAATACTTTCTTAAGCTCACCATTGTGTTGTGTGAAAATAAATCAGCCCTTAAATTCTTAACATGTAGAGTTTTGGTGAGCTGAGGGCCATTAACCCTAATGTGGGCAAAATCCAGTTACACCCTAGAAAGCCAGAGATGAAGGAAAACTAGGATGAGAGATCCAGATCACTACCAAGAGGGAGAAACAGATTCTTCATGGAGAAAAAAGGTAAACCTTCTAGGTCATCCACAAATGATTACAATTGGGCTAAATGATCTCAGGAGGTCCTTCCTAGCCTAAATGAGTCTGTGAAACACAGGCTGGAGGGGTTAGGTCCTCAGGAGCAGCATACTGGTCACAACAAAAGGAGGTTTTGAGAGAAAATGACTGAGCAGAGAGCATGAGTAAGTCTTACTGACACTTGCACAGTAAGAGCCAAGTGAGGGGGAGATGTGGCGTGTTGCTGAGACGGTATTGGAGTGCCTACACTGAGCATGATCCTAATTCAGAGGTGCCATGGTGGGTGCTGATCTTATATGATCTTATATGATCTTATATGGTCTGTCATGTTCACCACTGCAATATGATATATGTGAGAATTTGAGTTGTGTCATATCTTCAGACAGAAGGCATGTAATGCAGCTTGATCTACGTCTAGCATAATCTGCTTGCATGATTTATTATTGCCATTAAGTTTGTACTTTATTGTTTTTAATTGATTAGGCTTTGTTTACCTTTGATGGTCTGCCTTTTCATTTGGAAAAGGCTGGCAACACTACCTCTTCCTCCTCCTCCTGTCCTCCCCTTTGCTGTGACTTGAATAACTGTTAAAATCCTGGCCATGCTATACAATGAGGAACTGAAAATAAAATCAGTCTTTTAGCAGTTCTCATGTGTGTCATGCCCTTATTACAGTACCAGTAGGGCTGCAAGACGATGCATTGTTTTTCTTCTGCTATTCAATGTCCCAGTGTTAACAGCATTTCTTGGTGTGATATTTTTGTTTGTTGTTAGGTCAGTTTGACACAAAGCGCTCATGTGTCAGTATGCAGCTAAGCATAACTAGGTGCATATGCCACAGATGGCAGCTGCAAGGAAAACAAGGCAGGCTTGATTTTCTCCACAGGTTTCAAGGTGTTCGCAAAGCAGCTTCTAGAAAGCTGCTTTGTGCCTAAAGGGAGTTCTGTGTGTGCATGTTTATATAAACATATATATTCATAAAGCTATTGTAGTTGTAACCTTTTAAATATAGCTGGAACCTCCACTGAAATGAAACAAAAGAAATCCCACTCTCTGCTACATCAGTGTCCTTGTTCAAACATAGTAGGTTTTATAGTGGTATTGGCTGTGAAAAACCTAAACAGCATAATTCTAAGTAGCAGCACTTGATTCTACCTGTGAGGCTGTGCATACAAAGCATCTTCAAAACTTAAAAGGGATTTAAGAATAGTGTAGGGAGTATAGGCTAGGAAAAACTGGTAATCAAAAAAGCTATTGCATCATATAATTGATAACCTGGAACCTATAAATCACTAGAAAGCATTACAGTAATAAATACGTGGTGCAGAGCATACCGTACAGCACACATTTTAATTTCCTAGGAGTGGAATTTCAGTAACAAGAACAGAAGTCTTTTATCTTCATTATTTTGCTCTCATGTAACAGGTCCCCACTGAGCAGCACCCTCTCTCCTGGTGATAGTACCTAGCATGATGACATAGTTTCTCTGAAAGGGATAGTATTTCTGATGTACAAGGAATAGAAGTTTTCTGTATCGTGTATGCCTTTAAAAATTCCTGATAGTACTTTTGTATTTGTGGTGCTTCTCTGTGTGTTGATCTATATGTTTCTAAAATTCCTTTCAGAAATATTCAGGAGAGCACATTCTCATTTTCTGTGGCAGTTTGGTAGGAGTTGTTTTATTAACAATGTAGTGTGGCAGGATCTGTATTGCTTGTTAGCAAATTAGCTGTTTCAGCCTCCTGTGCTGAGAATACAGACTTCTAATCTGGAGTCCTACACATTCAGAGTTCAGGTTTGCCTACAATTAGTTTCTTACCCTTTCATTTGCAAAAGGTTTGAAAAATTGTCAGAAATACGCTATCGCAGATACAGTCACTAGAACTTTTTCTATAACTATTTATCTTTTATTTACTTTTTTCCTACTGAGTCCAAAAGTCATGAAATCCTTGTTCACAGCCCTGATATTTTTGGAAGAGCACGCCTGACTTTTTGTGGTGCAATTGGGCTGCTTTACATTACAGGAAATGATTCCCACTTGTAATCCTGGTGCAAATTCCTTTTTTGCTGAAGGGACGACAACCCAAGGGAAGATGAAAGATGTCTAAGTGTCTCTCTTAGCACTGTGCTCTGGCAGGTTGACTGAGATTGAAAGAGCCGTGGTGCCTAATTCATTGCAGAACGATTCAGTCACATCTGACTTGCCTTGGTTTCTAGAAGCAGCCGATTGGTGTATAAGCTCAGAGGCTTAACCCAGCCATGAGTATAATCACCCCCGAACTAGTTTTGTATCGTCTGTTGCAGAATGCTTCTAGGCAGATTTCAGTGGTATTATTGTCAGTTCACAGGGAATATGTATTATATTACAGCTGTCGTTTTCCACAGTCATGGATTTGCAAAGTATATCCTAAAGAGTCATCCAAATAAGTGCCAGGAGCAGGCAAAAATAGTTGAGGGTTTGCTACCATTCAGTTATCTCTATCTACCATACGAGGTAGAAGATTCCCCCCNCATTAAATATGTTCTATTTTCTTTTTTCTTTTTTTTTTTAATAGTTGACAATTGTTAATGTTCCTCTAGCATAAAAAAACAAGTTAAGAGAGCAAACAAGCTTAATAAACCAAGCAAAAATTCTCTGGAGACTTTGACCATGGAGAAGAAAACATTTCAAGTGAAGCACTTTAAATGAAATCATGATCATTTAGACAAATGCACCAATTACTCTTGATTAAACAAGCAAGATTAGGTCCATAATAATGGTTTGGTTGTTTCAGATCAGCAATGACTGCCTTCAAGCCTAGTTGCCCAGGCTCTCAGTACCTTTCCCTCCTCTTGTCCCACAGTGGATTTATGTTCTCAGCTGTGCCAAAATGACTCTAAATATCAAAGTACGTAGCATGTAGGTGAGCCAAGTGATTTTGGCCAGAAGTGATATGATTACAGTTTTTTAAGGATAAAAGTATGAAAAGCCAATATAATTGGGGAAAAATGTGTTCAGAAACAGGTCTTCTAGTCTTTTGTGTCAGTCCATTGTGACTTTTGGGACTTTGCATATGGTTTGAGCTGGAGGCAAGCCCTTTCTGGATGACACACCAAAGCTGTAGCTGACATTCAGAGCAGAGGAAGCTACAAAGCAAAGGCAGTTGGAACCTCCCCAAATGCTGCAAGAACAAACTGTGACATTTCCCCCCTTGTTTTTATTTGATTTAATGATTTGGCTTCAAGTCAGTTTTTGTTTCGATTGTTTAGTTTCAGCTGAAGAGCATTTTGCCCTCTTCCTTTTCTCCTTCCCATCCACTGCATTTCTATCTGCAGGCATCCTTGCTGAAGCGTTTCTTCAGTGGAAATAAGAAGGCAGACACACCACACCATGGTGGTGTCTAAACTACAAGGGCAGTTTGTGGGCTATGTCCCTAAACAGTCTGTGGGGTATGACAAGGTCCTGATGATGCTACTTGGGAAATTTATTACTAGGGTGCTTGTTCCTGGCATTTGTGAGTTTTTGTTCTGGGGAGACCAGGTTGGATCCAGTTTGTGGGGGGCACTTGGGTGCATAGAGGTCTGGATGTACCCAGTTGTATCCTGATGTACATTTCGATTGTAGTCCTCGAGTTCACCCAGGCTTGGGAACTGGGCAGTGCTCCTGGGCCCTGAAGCTTAAGCACACCCTTTGGGAATGGCCCCAGTGGGAGTCTTACAGGATTAGTGTTTACTCTGTATCTTGTAGTCTTTTAAACTTCAGGTAGAACTGCAACACCTTCCCCCAGATTCTTGCAGAGCTCCTTTCTGCAGCCTTGGAGGAACCAACTCAGGTTCATGTGGGTTTGGAAACCTACAGCTGCTTGTTTTGCTATTCTCTCTGAAACAACTGGAAATTTGTGAGAAGGGAATGGATAGATAAATTTATAGGTAAAGTAGCTCAAAATGTTTTATGAGCTGATCTTATGTATCAGTTCAAACAGCAAAACAACCAGCCTTTCTACTGAAGGATGTAATGCATATCACGTCTAGCAAGGTCTTGGTCTAATAAAGGTTGTTTTACTTCTTTCTATCTTCATTTTTTATTACTGGAATGCAACTCCTGAATTTGAAGGCACTGTGCTCCTGTTGCACTTAAAATCCTGCTGTATTCTGTCAGCCTTGGAAAGATTCTGCTTTTGGATTGGCTTTGCATGCTGCCCCGTTGGCTGGGTGTAGCTTAGTCTATGTTTGTTAATTAAATAAAAGAACAATATAAAGTAAACGCTTTATAAAGGGTATAAAAAACCCAGTATAAAGTTGCCCTTTGTAGGCTGTGTGAAATCCCTAGTTAAGAAAATATTAACCAAAAATTTGAATATGGGAAAGTGATGGGATGTGAATATATGCTTGTGACACTCATTCCTCCTAGTGTAGGAAATTGAAATAAAATTGAGCCAGTTATATTTTTCAGCATCATTTTGGCCCTCAACCCTCCTTTTTCTCACAAACCACTAGAATTTAATTTGGATAGTTCAGCAGACCTACAGTCAGATGCAGAATTGATTTATAGATGCTGCTATTAAAAGCTGATTATGTGCACATGAAACAAACTGTGGAGCTCAATTAGAATGCCTCCTTCAAAGACTATTCTGTGGGAATTTGTTTTATAATTCAGTTCATACTCTATGTTTACTTTTAGATGCTCTTCAGAAATTTGAGAGCATACCCTTTGCTAGGACAAGTTACTCATTCCATTTAATAACTGTTTTCCTTTACTGTGGACTGGAAACGAATGGTAATGAATGGCTTGTCCTAAGTCTTTCCACCGTGTGATTTAGTATGCTGCTGGTGCCGTGTATGGAAATTTTCCCGCTTACCTCCCATAACTTGTTCGTGGCTGCTTCCAACACCTTTTTTTTTTTTTTTCTTTTGGTGGGGAGGCACGACTGGACTAGTTAAGACTGGATCAATTGCCTGTAATAGTTCCTCATATGTTTGTATGAATGCAGTTGTCACCACAGGGATAATGAGAGCAGTTAAAAGTTGGTGACCACAAAGGGTAAAAGTGCTTTCTCCAATACCCATTTGGACTGGTGGAAGTCCTTTGGTCTTGTGGAGTGAGTCCTGGTGAAAGTTACTTGCTGTCTTTGTTAGAGTGCAGTAATTATTACCTCATGAACATGACTGAAATGGCAGTGTCTGCTCTTGGCAGCTCCAGGAAACACTGGTGTGATGCTGGTGTTTGCTGCAGAGCTCTGGGTGCAGATTGTCTCTGAGAGGGGAAAATGTGTCCTAATAGTGAGGGCTTCTGTGAGCACAGCCAGCTTCTAAGCTTGTCTTCTTAAGGGCTGAATTCCTCCGGGTCTTATGGTCCGTGGTTTTCTTCCCTGGGCTTTTAGACTGCTTCGCAATGTTAGATCTTAAAAGATCTAGCCTGAATAAGGAGTGAGACATGCTTTGAGTTTGGATTTTTGTTAAATTTTGTTAATTGTCGCTTTCATGTTTCTATAAGTTAAAGATGGAGTGATGACACAATGGATTTGTGAGTTGTTGTGGTGTGGTCAAACCAAACACATGCAATATTCTAGGAAAATAAACCCAAAATATATGTATCATGGCTAGAGACAAATTTCTCATTCAAACTAATAAGTCTCTCCTTATTTTTGCACTCCAAGTTGAAAAGATTATGCCTTTGGTTTTGTGTATTAGAAATGTTCACAGTACGAGGTTTTTATGTAACTATTGAGAAACTGTGAATTATTGTCTGAGATATACCAGTTTGATTTTTCCAAGCTATTATGGAAGAAGTCCAGTTCCACTAAAGTATTTTTGTTGAGTCTTAAACTGATTACTAGAAGCCTGAAGCAATATTTATTGAGCACAGCTGGTGATCTATCAAGCACCTACTGCTAGTGTTCAAAGGCAATTGGAAGGAGGGATTTGCACTCTTGTGTTAGTGTGAAAAGAATGGATCTGACAGATCAAGGACCTTTCAGTCATCTTGCTTTTAAGAAATCCACCTGGTGCCTGCCCTGAGCAAAGAGTGTTGAGCTTCATAAGAGTAGTAATAATTCAAAAGGCTGTGTAGCTTTTTTGAGCAGCAAGTATGAACTGACCTATTTGCAATACCAAAACTGAATGGCCATGTGTTTTGGCAATGTAACACTCTAGCAGTTAATGTGATGGTAATCTTAGTATTTAGGCTGCCAGCGTGATGTAATCGGGTCTTGATGCTATTGTCTGTATACAAGAAGGTTGTCTAAGGCCACAATGAATGGTTATAGGGTACTCAGATAAGGTTTTATAGAATAAAGGATGGAAAATTCTCACCCAGTGTAGTGATCAGGTAATGATTCAGGGTGACGTGAAGAGACCTAAAAATGATTCCTGTCTTGTGGGTGTTGTGACAGCTGTGTTTCCCCTCCCTCTCACACAGCGATGAGGACTGGGGTGGCTCTGGAGAGCTCCGTGTGATGGTGAGGGTTTGTTTCCTAGCTAAAGCATAGGCCATCTGTAGTGCAGTGTTTGCATCCCAAAAGCTCCAGTTAGAATAAAAGGGCCTGTGGAAGGGGGGGATAGTTATAAATGTATGAGCTGGCCTTTTTTAAGGGTAGGGGTGTTAAGCATATACTTTCTTTCATCAGTTGCTTATGAGAATATCATAGGAATTTGGTAGAAATTAATTTTTTACTTTTTTTTTCCTTTTGGATTCCCTTTTATGAAGAACAAATTAAATTCAACCTGGTGTGACACTGTACAGGAGCTTGGTTAGGACTTGCACAGCTTGTTGCATTTCTTACACAGATATTAAAAATATTCCTGATCCATAAAACAGAATAAACTGTTTCTGTTAATGGACAGCAGCATCTTCATAGGATCAACTTAAAGAATAAACTGTTTTAGGAGCAGTGGTGTAAGCTGAGAGTGGTGTACTTCAGAGCTCAGCTCCAGTGCTGCCGAAAGAAAATCACCAGTTCTATTGCTGTTAGCTCTCTACTGCTGTTCCTGAGTTAGTGTCCCCAAGTAGAGCAGGATGGTCGAATTGCTGTGACAAGAAGCTTGTGAATTGATTAAGTTCTTACACAGTTGATTACACTTGCTAATGAATTGATTTTGTGCATTAAAAATATATATTAATTTTTTTCTGGTATAATGTATTATGGAGATTGGGAATTATTTTTCTGGCGTTTGACATCTTATTTTGTAAATTATCTCTCTAGAGGTTTTAAGCTTGGGCCTTCTTATTTTCTATGCATGTTATGTGCAAATTCAGCAGAAATATTTCATCGGTCTAGACTGTGTGTGGGTTTTTAGAAGTAAAATCTTTATTGTATGTGTGCCATTACTCTAACAAACATTAATGACATCCTGTGCAAGAAGCAGCAGGAAAATACCGCTCAACTGGAGTATAGAGCAAATAATCAGTGATAAAATATTTTGAAATTTTAAACTATTACTTAATTTTTAAACTACTACTTCAAGCTGAATAATTTGTTTGGTTTTTTTAAAATTTTTTTTAAAAATTACTTTATTTGTTTAAGTATTTTTACTAGTAGGCATAACAGTTTTGTAGAAGTCATTAAAAATTTGCTCAGGTCACGTGTCAGAGTTTAGGCTCATGTCTAGTTGTCACTGTGCTTCACTGCTAGTGAGCCCAAACTTTGGATAAGATATTAAAGGTACCATCTGGCCATCCATGAAGAAAATGAGAGTTATGGCCCTGGATCAAAACAAAACAACCCCCCTCCCCAGAACAGAGTAGGTGCCCTAGAAAATGTGTTCTCTTTCGTTGAAATGGCTCTCATTGCATGCAAAACTAATGTTTTGAATACTTTGGTCCCTGCTTTTGCCTGTCTGTTCAGTTATGCTTCTTAGAAATAGGCTATTATTTTTTAAGTTATTTGAATGAGGATGTAAAGTAAAGATTTTATACTGAGTGCTTTTTCCTCTTATGTTGATTTTAGATACTTCAAGAAGTGTGAAGGCATCTCCAGAAACAGCTGAAATATTTTTTCAGAAGTTAAGAAATAAATGTGAATTCACAATCCTGGTGACCTTAAAACAAGCCCATTTGAATTCAGGGGTTATTCTCTCTATTCATCATTTAGATCACAGGTAAGTACTGATACCTGTATGCTGGCTAATGAAAGTATATGTATTCATCCATTAAAAAATTGAACATAAATTAGAGCAAAGTTGTTGTGTAGCAGATCATTTGTAAATATTTTTAGTGCTTGGATAGGCACGTTGTGCAGTGTCATAAAAAGTCACAGTTTCAAATCCACCAGGGGAAGGGGAAGAGGGGTTTTTCTTTACATGTCTCTTGCCACCAAGGGCGTGAAAATCCAGTTCTCTATTGTTGTTCATAACCACAAGGACCAGATTCTCAACTGGTTTAAAACTGTCATGTCACTATAGCTACACTGGTTGACAAAGCCTGGCCCTGTAAATCCACCTCTTCACCAGTTGGTTTTTAACACTGCAAGCAGTTTTAAAAGAGAAGAAAAAAAAAATCCTCCAGTTAGGGGTTTGCATCTTCCCATGAATGGCAGAGCACTTTATTCAAAATGTTGGCAGCCTTAAAAAAATTAAAGTGAGTGACACATAGCATTTAAGGATTATCCTTTTGATAGAATAAAGACTGCTACAGAAATAAGATATTTTTTATATATCTGTCTGAGTAATAGCTATTAAAGATAACTGCCCTATGATTCCCTGACAGAATAAAAAGGAGTTTTCAAATGTGCACTCTCTAAACAGTCATTAGCACGAGAAGCAGGTGAGCTCTGTTTTAGGTTTCCAGTTATTTTTGTTTCTTTGTGTACAATGCCATAATTCTTTCTTGACAGTCTTGACAGACTACAAAATAACCAAAAAAAAAAGTAAAGACATGTTCAAGTACTGCAAAATATCTGTTTCTTTAAATGGGTGTACAAGTTTTCGTTAGCAAGCATGGTGACAATTATTTTGTGCTGGAAGATACTCGACTCAATTTGTATTGTATTTCTCAGAGGCCCCATCTTCTGCATTTTAGCTATTTGTAAAAAACAAACGAAAAGACCAACCAAAACACAAACCCCAAAACAAACAAGAAGGAGAACATTCCCAAGGATCATTATGCCAAGTTTATAAAAGCATTTTCAAACTCTTAAAGGGGTAGTTGAATGTCTCCTGGATGGCATTAGGCGTGCCCTTAGGTGTTTAATAAACACATTCAGGTCTCTTCTGTGCTAGGATGTACGGAAAGAAGTCTGTGTGCCACAGTAGTGTTTGTTCAGTTTAACTGTGCTAAAATGAGGGCTGACCTAGGTGTGGCTAATACTAGAACCAGACAAGCATCTCTGAGCCTCCTGTAGTTTCTCTTATGGTTTTAATGTTCTTTTATGATGAATGACAATAAAGACAAGAGAATGTAGATGTTAAAAAGGAAGCATTTGGATGGCTTATATTAAATAGCTGCTTCTTCAGTGCTGGATCTCTGTCTCTGACCTTGCCCACCTCTGTCCAGGGACTTGGCTGTAACAGTCCTTTAGTTCTTAAACAACTTCCTGTGAAGTCTCTGTCACAGCAGTCATCATACTGGGAAAATAGCAATACTAGACCTGACTCCACTTCTTTGCACTAGCTTTAGCCTTTTATCACTCTGATGTCAAAAAACATTGCGCTAGCATTGAACTGCTGCCTTGCAGCTATATTTCTAATTTACAGAGGTCAGTACTAGCACTTACCTTTCTGCAGTGAAGAGTTGAATGGTGGTGAGGAAGGCTGAAGGTGGCAGCAACTGAAGGATGTAGTTAGTTATCACACAAGTACCTTTTCATGGGCTTTATTTTACAGAGCTTTCATGGCAACTAATGGTTCTAGGGTAAAAGCATTTCTATGGTACAAGAAAATAAAAATGTTTAAAAAGTGGAAAAATGTGCATTTTTTCAATGGCTAGGGAACTACTTTGTGTTTCTGAAAATAAATCAGAGTAAAAACTCATCCTCTCTTTGCATGAGTCTAGGGACATTGCTGCAAATATGTGAATTTACAGCAATTGAGGTCATTTCCTGAATGTAGGGTTTTTAAAAAATTATAATTTTATTTATAAACTTGAAACAGTTTTTATGATTCAGAGTTTACTGATTCAGTCTGTGTTGTCTAGTTTTATGTAATTGTTGTTTTTGTTCCTTTTTGCTGGCTCCCTTTTGAGAATCATCAAAAATGAATACTTCCACTGAGATATGATCATGCAACTATTTAAGGCTTTGGGTCTTAAGAAGTTGACAAGGCTGGTCTCACAAAGTTTCCCCTCTAATGTCATGTGCTGAGTGCTGTTCTTGGGCTATCAGAGAGATACAGAAATTCTCCATGTAAGTCTCAGGCTTGGGCATTTGCTGAAGCTGTCACCACAAACAGATGCTCCTGAAATGATCTGCTGAAAATACAGTAATCTTTTCATACTCACTTAAGTGCTTTTTTCTTTTCCTAGTTGAGTATCAAAGCTGACTTCCCCTTTTATAATGATGATGCTTTTCTGTAGTATTTAATGTATTAAAATATTTTAAAATTAATCTTAAAGTGAAAGAATCTGAAACAATGCCTGTAACTGTCCTTTTCTAACTTGCTCATACATTTCCACAGATGTTGCTTTTTTCCCCACTGGTTAGAGCAGCCAAGGAGCTTGGGCAGTGGTAGTTTTGAGCACAGTGGGAAGGTGATAATTTCAGAAAAAATTCTTGTGGTGTCAGGGAATTCACATTACACATCAGTAATTGTTTAGATGAATTTCAAGCGGTTGAATGCATCTTCTATATATGGCAGAATTATGTATGTCATATGTCCGAAAGATAGAAGTTCTAAATGTGTTCTTAACTTGAGAGCTTTACCTTGACCACAGACAGTGCCCTGCCTAAAATGCGTTGTACTTCACAGTAACAAGGTAAATATTTTTAGTTGTATTAATGAAGGGATACCTTAAGTCTGAGTAGAAGCACTGTTAAACACTAATTGCTCTGTTTCATCTTTCAGTTTAAGCTGTATTCTCCTCCTTACTTCACTTCTGAATTTGTCTCACCTTCTTGATGGAAGAGTCAGCAGAGATGATTTTACTCTGTGATGGCGTTGTATTATATGTTTGGTCTTGCTATTCCATCATATATTTTCATTTAATCATCAACAGCAGAGAGATATAATAAAGCTTTTTCCTCCTTTTGTGGTTAGATGGCTTTATGTAACTAATCTTATATCTCTTGAGATACTGCACATTAGGCCCTTAAAGGATGAAACTGCTGGGTTGTAGTTTAACCGTTCTTTCTTTTGGTTAGTGCTTTTTATATCCTGGAACAGAGATGTGAAATCAATAGAATATTATGGACAGGCATTCCCTACACTTAATTTATATCTCTACTAATTTATTCATTTTCTGCCTTCCTTAGCATTTGTTTTTACAGCAGTTGGTGTCTTGTGATTATCTGCTGTCAAATGGGCTATACTGTACAGCAGTTTCGGACCTCTTTCAGTATGCAGGAGAAATTTATCTGTGACATTTTCTCTCGTACTGATTTATGCTACAAGGAGATAAGTTGTCAGAGGTGAATTCCCCATGCATGAATTTTGTTCTCTCATTTGACCATTGTATTAAAATAGAGGTGGAACTGTACGTTCCCTGCTTTTGATGTATGAGTGTCGGTATTTCTGGACTGCAGTGTGAAGTGTCCTCTCTGACACCACAAAATCTGCTGCAAAGCTCTTACACTGAGAAAAGCTTTCAGTATTTACCACTTAAGCCAATATTCACCAAGCCAATAATCGCAGAGCAGATGTTAGGTAAGACTAATATGGGATTAATTTTCAAGCATTAAATCTGTATATGGCTGTTTCCTGTGCCAAAAGAGGTAGTAGCTTATTTCTTCTTTTTAGAATACTCCGTGATCTTTGTTGGAAGAGTGGAGGGTTGTGGTGTTCTGTGTTTTAGTTTTTTGGTATTAAATCTTAGTTTGTGTTTCTTACTGGCCTGATAATAATTATGAACCCTCTGGAATTTGTTCATAACAGTCAATTGCATTGGAATTCTTCTAGTGATTTTAAACTTCTCCAGTGTCAGTCTTCTATTCTTTTGATGCAGTTTGCATGTTTCATCAAAGGTGTCAAAAAAAAAGATATTTTCTTTCATTCATTCGCTGCTTTTCCAGTGCGTGAGAAGATTCTGTGGGACAAAGGATTCTCTGTGTAGACACTGACAGCTTGACCAGGCACTTTATCCCAAAAGAAAAAAGTTCCTTGTTTGTGTTGGTTTGGGAGATTTAACTTCTAACCCTGAGTATGGGGTTGGATGGAAATACTTTTAAAGCAGCTGGTTTGTGTTATACTCTGTTTAATGCCTTCATGGTGGTAGGAATGACCTGTTTCTTTAAGTGTTGGCTATAAAGGTTATAAAATTGATTGATGCCATGTCACTGGTGCTTGGATTTGAGGTTTTTTTGCTTCAGTTTAGTTTATACTCTGTGACCAAAAAAAAAAAAAGAGAAAAAAAATTGCAAGAGAATGTAAATTCCTGTAGTTTGTGCACCTTGCTGTTTCATAATTTTTGTTAAATCAAATGAGGCCAGCCTGTCCAGTGTAAATCATTGCAGTGCCAACTAATCCAGGGTGAACTGTTTGAGAACATCTTACAGAATGCTTATATCCCCCTGGAACTTATTACTTGAATTGAGACTAGTGACAGGCCTTTTGAATAAGAGACAGAAGATTTGTTCCTTCCTATGACTTTGAAAACCCCTACTGAAATAGTTGAAATGTGAATTTTGACAGATTTTGTTATTCTTCTGATGTTGTTTATAAGGCTTTCTATGAACAAACAAATAACAAAGAAATCTGTTTTCTTTTGGGGTAGGAAATGGGAGGAGTTATGTTGAAACTGCCTTTTTCTTTTACTAATGCATCTATTAGTAAATTGTTTATTGTATTTTCCGTCCTGCAATATTTATTGTATTGCAGTCCTTGGAGAAACTTTGTCAAGAAATGGGAGACATGGTTTATGCCGTTTGTTTTTACAGTGTTTGAGTTGAGAAAGTTCTTCCCTCGTTGATTTTTAGTAGAAGAGGAAACTTCAGATAGGCAAGATTGATATTCCTGGGACTATGTGTCAGTGAGAATAAAATGGAAATAAATATATTGATAAATGTGGTTAGTGAGAGAGATGAAAGGAATGAGAGCAATTGCTCAAAGACAAGAATTAGTGTTTCAAAATTATTTTTTCTTTTGGGAATTTGATTTCATATCCATGGCTCAAATAGGAATGGCATGGACAATGTGCTGGAATATTGGGGTTGAATTTTTCCAGGACCAAGCCAACACCTTTTGCAAGAATAGCTTTTTTTGGAGTGCTTTGAAGAGCTTGGTGAGACCTCAGTTCCTGCTTCTGGCTCCTTCTGAGCTCCCATAAGTGTTGTTGAAAGGCTGACTGGGAGCCTTGCCTTGTCATCAGCAGTAACGTTGGAAGGTCTGGAGTATCTTGCTGTTGTGATGGCCATGGGGTTTTAGATCATAGCACTAAACCCAGCAGAAGCTATGTAGAATCTGCAGTGGGGGTAAGGCAAGATTTTGCCTCTCTGATTTAGTTGACCTCAGATTTTGGGAGGTCAGCAGAGAGATCTCGCATGTGAAAGGCAAGTTCTTGACTTCAAAGCCAGCAAAGGCTTCCAGACCACAGCAGTCCCACTGAAATCAGATGAAGGGCTGCAAGGAGCTGATGAAAACAATATCTTATTGACAGAGTTTTTTTTTCCCACATGCCTTATTAGTTTCAATTGGGTACGGACACTGAGGGGCACAGTGATGGAAAGGATGTGAACAGCCTCACATATTTGTTTCCTAACCTCCACTTCCACATCAGGGTATTGCAGCCTTACTTTCCTAGCTGCTACCTTGTGCTGTGGCTTTTTTCTGTCTGGAGAGAAGCTGCAGTGCTCTGCAGTAGTAGTTTGTGGAGGTGAATACATGTGGATGGTGTCTCTCTGCCCTGCCAGTTATCTCTGGCCTGGCTGTTCTCTCCCGTGAATGTCCCAACAAGGAGAGTGTTCTTCCGTGCATGTTCCAGCACTGGGCTCCATCACCTGAGCACATCAGGAATGCATTTACCTCCTCCACAACTGTTCTCTGTATCTATCCAGTGCCATCAGCAGTGCTGTGGTTGAAAGAAAGCTGAAGCGGTTGACCGTTTTTGTGGTGGAAGAAAATAAACAAGAGAGATGTAAACGCCAGAATGATCAGCAGCTGTCTGGCTGGGGTGCTTCAGAGGTGTTTTCCTCACACAGTTAGTCTCTACTCTGCCTGATTTGGCGCAGGAACTTGAACTTGTGTTTTTTTTCCACCTGAGACAAGTGCCCTGAGAAATGTAATTCTCCTTTTTTTTTTTTTTCCTCCACTTGATGCAGTGGGGATACAGATTTGTTGGCAGTGCCTGGCAAAGGCTGTGCTAGTAAACCAAACAGCGCCCGGGCTGGAGCACTGGCCCGCTGCTGTCCATTTTGCATAATTTGTTAGCATCTTCCTTGGCATGCTTTTGTCTCCTGCAGTTAGTACCCTTGCAGATGATGTCAGGGCAGTCCGTGAAGTGGATTGGCCCAGGCCTGTTCCCACCAGTCAGTGTGAAAAAGCCCACCAGTTTCAGGGAAAAAGTGTGTGAGATCACCAAGACAGATATGAGTTGGACTGGAGCACTAGTTTATAATATAAAACTTGAGAGGCTGGTTTTGCTGTCCTGTTGTTTATACACTCTGTGTCGATATGGGTAATACCCTGTTCTAATTTTGAGCTCTCTTCACTTGGGATCTCTGCTTTCATATGAGTAATAATCATGGCATTAAAGATATTTGAGAAAGTCTTTCAGAGAATCTTAGATTTGCTCTCTGTCTCTCTCCCATTTTAGCAAGCATATCATCCCAGACCCCACAGGCTGTGCTGTGAGAATGTTTGTTTCTGTCAGAAGATTTGGTGTTAATGAATGGATCAACATTTTTGAACAAAAATACCCTAAATCAGAAAATTGCAGTCTGGCTTTAAAACTGTATTCAGAAAAAGGAAGGGACAGAAATGGAATTGGTGGCTTTTCTGCCCATTGTGCACTGGCACTAAGGGCTACAACTTATCCAGAAAAGCAAAGACCATTTTAAAATTAACCATTCCCTGATAAAAATTCTAGTCTTCTCTAGGTAGAGCTCTAGACAGAAAGGTCAAGCAGTAATGTAAATGAGAGATGGGAACTAGATTCTTACAGGTTAAAGGAAACTACCACTTGACTTTTCATATAAAAGGTTTGGTTAAGAAAATAATAATCTATCTGGGGCTATTTTGATGCCATGTTGTCCTAGGGGGTGCACCAAGCAATAAAAACTCATAGTTAATGTTTCAGAACACTTAGTGTTACTTCCAAATTAAGTGTTCTGAAACACAGAAAAGTGAAGCTCATGCTCCTGACTGCCTAGTCGTGATACAACGGAAAATAGCAAGTAACACATTGCTGAATCTGGTAGTGCTGCTGCATGAGTTGCTTTTATAGCTTCATAATCTACACCTCGCAGAATTGCTTGCTGCTGTTGTGCAATGAATAGGGTCTACTGCGTAGGATCTCTTTTTTTTTTAATGTTTTATGTAATTATACTGAACAAAAAAGGCAGAGCTTTGATAGCAAAAATCTTCAGATAAAGATTTTTTATAAGTAATGGAGATAAGGATTTTAATTCTTTTAAGTACTCATTGCTCTTTAATTTTAGTGATTTGCCTTTTTTTTCAGTGTAGACCAAAGAGCCATGAAGAAATATTTTAACATCATACCTATAAATATGAGTAGGAGAAGTTAAAAAAACCCACCACCCTGTAATAAATTCATAAGCAGGCATGGTATTTTGCCTTTAGCTTCTGAAATACTTGTCTACATGCTGTAAATTGAAGCTGAAATTATTAGTTGCCTGGAGTAAGTATTTGTATTTGTTGTGTGAGAAAGGATGCCAAATGAACAAGTGAGCCATCAAAGACCTGGCATTGCCAACATTGCCTCTTAGCTGGAATGGCCATACCTCCCTCTTCTCAAAGACTGCTACTCTGTACACCAGGACCGTCTGGTGTTTCACCTCCTAAATCTCTAAGTTTTTGCTGTACATCCTGACTTTTACTTCCACAGTCTCCTTTGTGCTAGTCTGCCACCTCCCAAAGAGCAGGTCCTGCCTGGGCTGGTGTGATCACATGCACTTTGCCAGGATGGTCATTAGAGCTCCACAGCTGAGCAGATCCACTGACTGCCAACTCTTACCTAGAAGTTAAAATAGATCAGTGCTGGGCAGCAGAGAAAACATCACTGTTTTCTGTCTCAGATTCCTCTGGGGCATTTGAAACAGATTTCTTCCTCTTATGAAGACAGGCTCATTCTTAGTCAGTACATTAGGAATTGCTGTCTGGCTGCTTTCCAAGCAGAGCAGCTGATCTGCTGCCGTGGCCTTGGCTGTTGCCTTTGCAATGATTGTAGATCGCTCTGTGTGTGCACAGAGATGTAGCAACCTTTTTTTCCAGGTTGGCATTTTCTTCTCCACATGTCGAACATAGAAAAACCTAAGCACATATCATCTCCCTGCGAAATTAAATCCAAGTTTAACCCAAGGGGGAGTGTGTTTTTTTATGGGAGTTAAAATTAAGTAGGCTGGTATTGATCAAACAACAGCAGAGATTACGGATTGTAGAAAGAGAGGCAGGGGTTCTGCTGTTGTATTGGGTTTCTCACTGTGGCTTATTTTTCACTCCAAGAGTCATTTGCCTTCTGCAGCATAGAAGAGCACCTTGGAGCTATTGGGAGAAGCATCGGTGATGTTTAAAATGAAATGTCTTTGGCTGCTGCTCTCCCTACGATGAGTGGACTGGGCTAGGCTGGTGTGGACAAGAAACTGGTGACTCAGCTAATGAGGTTCCCCTGAAGCCTTTCAGTAATGAGATTCTTGGCTAGGAGAAGACTGCAGTACAATGCAGTTACTCTTTCCTTTGGGAGCAAGTCCTTCAGAAGTTAAAAGCACCCTCCTTTCTCTCTCAAATGATTAGTAATCCTGAGTGTACAGAGAAGTATAGAGTGTTTTTGTCACCAGAAATAAATTTCTAAAATCCAGATCTGTTTGTTAATGTTTAGCATATTTTCTCAAAGACTCTTCCAAACCTTTGGAAACCACGCACCCAAGTGTTACAGCCTCACAGATGGAACAAGAAGCCTCACTGTGGGCAGACTTTTCATTTTCACCCATATGCGTTTGTCAGTGCTGAGTCTTATCCCATCTCCTGAAACTCATGAGGCTGAGACGGAGCTGTGTAACAAGCAGTTAAACAAATGCAGAAAAGGGGAATAGCAAGCACAGCATTTTGTAAAAAATTGAGTGGAAATGATCCACTTTCACTTCTCTTGTGTTTCAGCATCATGGCATTTGTTCAAGCTGAAAGCAATATGGCTTTGGCTGTCATTTCACTTGCTTTTCTAATTGTGTTTTGCTGCTGCCTCTACAGATTATTAATAAACCATAAATGATTCTCCTAATAATTCTCCTAATGGATATTATTTTCTTTTTCATTTTGATGTATGTTTTCTCATTTCAGAGATAGTTGTATTTGTTAGTTTACGAAATGGAAGAACAAAACATATTGTCTGTGAATGTCAAAACAGTGCGTTAGTCACCATTAAAACAAAACCGCAAGTGTCCACAGTTTCTGCCCAGCTTTGTGTAGGAAAATTTCCTTGCTTATTACAGCATCATCGATTGTCAGCATCCTCTCTCAGCAGTTCTTAATTCATGAAATTTGTACAGCAATGTCTTCTTTTTATTGGCAAATCCATGATTCATCTGCAGAGATTTCATTATCTTCCATGCATGAGTGTAACACAAGTGTTTGTTTTATACCTTCTGTACTGACTGTATGTCTACTAGTGTAGTTGCCTGCCTGCCTGGAATTTTGTGTGCTGTCATCAGTTCTGCTATTGACTTGGAATGAAGGAGAGCTCTTAGTTCTACCAGGAGATAGTGTTTCAACATGTCCATGCCATTCGTTTTCCGTTTATTTTCTGCAGCTTGGTGGAGACAGTTAAAAGTTGCTGGAGGAGTCCAGTTCTCTAATGTTCCCCTTCTCTTTTGGGTTGAGAGTAACCTTATTTGTACCCTTGAAGCTTCAGTTATGAAGGATAACTTATTAAGTTGACTGATGTCCTGCCACTATTGTGCAATTTTCCCAGCCCGGTCTTCAATTAGTTTCCACTTCTTGCCAATGCAAAAATTATTTTTGGACCACGAGGAGGTAAATAGATTATAAAATTTATATTTGACTTTAGTTAACTGCTTTCTTAATAGTGGGGAGGAAGAAAAAATTGTCCTTTGCTGGTTTTGTAAAAAAGTAGTTGTTTTTGTGCTGTTGCTAGGTATGTTCCTCTGTGGAACACCCTGAAGGAAGCAGGGATGTGCAGTGAGCCCAGCTTCTCCTAGGGATAATGATTGTACAGGATAGTTTTGATTTGGTCTCATTTTTACTCTTCAAAACCACAATCATTGCCTTTTCTATTCCTTAATATAGATAGCCTCTTAAAGTAAATGATGTCACCCTGGAACACATGTGCACTCAGCTTACAAGCCACTGTCATGTCTGATTGCAGATGTAGCCTCAAAAATAGACAAAAATGAATTGTCCATTCTCCCAGTTGTTGTGTATCTCACAGCATACATTATTTTCCTTGCTCTTTAGCTTTAGGTTGCATATGATTATTAGAGAATCTCTATTTCTATTTCTCTTTCCTGTGTAAAAATAATTTTCTTGGGGAATTTTAAAATGAGATACTTAGTACTTTCTTTAAAAGACAAATGGTTAGTCGTGCTTTTTCCCAGAAGATGTCCAACATGCGAGAGACAGCCTGTCTAAGAACTGAGTTCGGTTATGGAGGGTTTTTTAAATTGAACAGCTGGAATTTCACCATCAAAGCTTGTGTTTGCAATCTGCTAGGTTCACTTATCTCGGCACAGCTGCACTGCTGGGTTTTTACTATATATATACATATTTACACATAAATGTGCATACATACATAGATGTGTGTGTATATTTATGCGTACACCCACCCCTCAATACTCATTTAACAAAAGCAAATATAAAATTGTCCTGAAGAGTTAGCATTTCTTGATTTTATATATCTTTGGAGAAATTTTATTACAGAAAATGAAAGGAGATGTAACAGTATATATAAAAGCAAACCAAGCACTGTTCAATCTCAGTTCTTACTTGCCTTGGTAATTACTAATGATGTCCCTATTGCAAAACTTGAGGTTGTCTTTGTGCATTCATGGCTTCAGAGTATCCCTATTGTGCTTTCTTTGTATGAGGCAATTATTTATAATAGTGTAATTCAGATCGTGTTATGGAAAATGGTTTTGTTAGAGGAAAACATACTGGGCTTGGAATCTTGTGTAGTTACATGAAAGTTTGAACCTGCTATTATTTGTCACTGAGAAGAAAGATGCAGTGGAAATTTGAAATCTTTTGCCTTTGTATCTGCTTGTTTCTCTTCCTCTTTTAAATAGTTCCTGCATGATGATGGGAAGATGTCTTATGTAAAATGTTGCTGTGCTGATAAAAATGGTTCATGACATGCTGATGCATTTATGGTACAGGTACCTGGAGCTGGAAAGCAGCGGTCATCGAAATGAAATCAGGTTGCATTATCGTTCAGGCAGTCATCGCTCCCACACAGAAGTATTCCCATACATTTTGGCAGATGATAAATGGCACAGACTTTCCTTAGCAATCAGTGCCTCTCACTTGATTTTACACGTGGACTGCAATAAGTAAGTAAAGAGTGTTGTTTTATAAGAAGTTGTCACATTTGGAATATTTGAGCTCTGAGTAGATTAAGTGATGACAACTTGGGGTTCTAATTTCTCCTTCCTTTTCAGAATTTATGAAAGAGTTGTGGAGAAGCCTTTCATGGACTTACCTTTGGGTACAACCTTTTGGCTGGGACAGAGGAATACTGCACATGGTTATTTTAAGGTATGCGTTCCCTGAAAGATAAGCAGTGAACTTTAAAATGATTAAGAGATCAAAACATCTTTCATATGATGAGAGACTGAGAGATTTGGAATTGTTCAGCCTGGAGAAGAGAAGGCTCGGGAGGTATCGGAGAGATCCCATCAATGTGTATAAACACCTGAATTTGTGAGGGGAGTGAAGATGAGAGATCCAGACTCTTCTCACTAGTGTTCACTGACAGGCCAAGAAGCAATAGGTGAAGCCTGAAACACATGAAACTCTATCTGAACATAAGAAAACAGTTCTACTGTTAGGTTTGTCAAAGAGAGACTACTGTGGAAATATTCAAAAGCTGTTTGGACATAGTCTGGGCAACCTGCTGTGGCCGAACCTGCTTGAGCAGAGGTTGGAGTAGATGATTTCAGGAGATGCTTTCCACCCTCAACAAGTTTGTGCTTCTATAATCATAACACAGTTCTTGGATTGCTTTGAAATTGCTCTTTGGCCTTTGCTATTGAAGAGCAGCAAACTGGCTACTAATTATATCTTAACTAAGCATGCATGTAAAGTCTGCCTGCAAGCATGGGATCTGTTCTTCTGGGTGAAACCATCCCTTTCCAGATATCATAGTTGAATTTCATGCTGAAATCTCCATAAGTTCTTAACAACATGCAACTCTGCAGCCGTGTAACAGACATGTAATTTCTCAGCATTTTGCAAGCTTTATTCAAAGTTCGTTGTGGTTTAACCCCAGCTGGCACCACCTAGCTGCTTGCTCACTCCCCACCCTGGTGCAATGGGTGAGAGAATTGGAAGGGTAAAAGCCAGAAAACTCATGGTTTGACATACAGTTTAATAGGTAAAGCAAAGCCACACAAGAAAAGCAAAACAAGGAATTCATTCACCACTTTCCATGGGCAAGCACGTGTTCAATCATCCCCAGGAAAGCAGGGCTCTTTCACATGTGATGGTTACTTGGGAAGACAAATGCCACCGCTCCAAACGTTCCCTGCTTCCCTCTTCTTTCCCCAGCTTTAAATGCTATGCACGATGCCCTATGGTCTCAGATATGACCCCTTCTTTGGTCAGTTGGGGTCAGCTGTCCTGGCTGTGTGTCTCCCAATGCCTTGTGCACCCCCAGCCTCCTTGCTGGTGGGATGCTAGAAGGAGCAGAAGAGGCCTTGACTCTGTGTAAACTGTCAAGCTCAGCAACAGCTGAAATATCTCTGTGTTACCAGCACTGTTTCTGGCACAAATCCAAAACACAGCCCCATACCAGCTACTTTTCTGTGAAGAAAATCAACTCTACTCCAGCCACAACCAGCACAAACTCATTAAGGGTTTGCATTAATGTATTTTTCTTGACTCTAGTTTCTTTAATCTTCAAATCTATTTAAGAGTTATAGCTTGTAAAAAATTTGCATTTTATTTAAGAGAGTATTTCTAAGTAACTGAAACTGCAGCTGTTTTCAAATTACTTTTTAAAGGTCATTTGCGAGCTTTTCTGCAGTGACTAAAAATAACAATGAATTCAAAACCACCAAACTCTTGCCACGTAATTATATCTTGACATTTAATCTTATGTCTTTAAAAAATATTCAATATGCCTGTACATCTATCTATTTTAATTTCTGTTTATTCTTCTGTCACTGAATTGGGTCCAGACGAGAAGCTGTTTATTCATAAGTATTGTTTTTATCAGATAGTTTTTTCTGTGTGGGCTTTAATCTTTTACACAGTGAATGAAAAACATAATTTTGACAGGTAAAAATAATGCATCCTTTTGTTTTCTCTCCACTTACACACAGGGCATAATGCAAGATGTGCAATTACTTGTCATGCCTCAAGGATTTATTTCTCAGTGCCCAGATCTTAATCGCAGTAAGTCTATTAATTCTTATATCATAAAATGAAAGGTGTGCTTTTTACCTTCTTTCTGTCCTACAAGCTTCCTTAAAACCTTGAATTTAAGTGTATTGTTTGTCAACTTTGGCATGATTGAAGCTATTGTGAATGAATTTATTAACACACATATTTTATTATTCTAGCATGCCCAACTTGTAATGACTTCCATGGACTTGTGCAGAAAATTATGGAACTGCAAGACATTTTAGCAAAAACATCAGCTAAGGTAATGTTTACTAGGACTCCAGTCATGGGAGAAATGAGGACTGTCAGTCTTTAATTGCTGTCTTTTTAGATTATTCATGCTTATATGGGGTTGTGCACATGGCTGTGTACAGAATATCCTTGCATGGTATGTTTACATCTTTGTATTTACATACCTGTGCCTAATGTTTATACATAAAATTTCTCAGTTCAGAGAGTTTTCTTGTGTTTTAATATTTTTATAGAATCATGTATTTTAATAAACATGTTTAGTAAAAGACATCCAAATCCCCGATCAAGGAAAGGGCTCATAAGATATCCGAACTCTACTTATTAGGCTAATAAGTCAGGAAACCTAGAATGAAATAGATAACTGTGCTTATAGTGCTTATTACAGCAAGGCTTACCAAGACTTTTCAAGACCTGAGCTGCCAAAGGCATGTTCAGACAAAATATATGCAAGACAAGGAACTAAGAATCCAAACCAGGACTTTCTTCTTTCTTTCTTGTAGAATACTACACCAGAAGCTTTCATGTCTGCTGGTGAAAATAGGCTACTCTGATTTTAAATGTCAGTTCTTTAGATATCTGCAGGAATGCTGTTACCTGGCTGCTTTGATACACTAATGTTAAAAATGCCTTGGCTGAAGTGCAGAAAAAGTTGCTGATGTTGATTCTGAGCTTTAATTTCATTTGGCCACTCTATCTGCGAGTACTTTATGTAGAGCAAGATTCTTGACCAGTTCACACATACAAAGATGAGAAATCAGGAGCTGTACCCATCTTGACCTGCTCATTTTGTTTCATGACAGCCCTGATGTCATGATGATGAGAAAGATGAAATGCCTTGTGTCTTACTTCTTAATTTCTGTCTCTGAATGACTGGTGGTTTAATCATGTTGTATTTAACAATAGTTGTTTTATTGTCTCTGACTGCATTTTCCTAAATGTGTTCTCTCACCTTCATACTTGATGATAAGGGAGACAGTTTGAAAGGTGTTTTTGCTAATGTTGAAGCCACTTAAAAATTCGAAACATTTTTGTGAACTGTAAATACAGTTGTCTCAAGCTGAGCAGAGGATGAACAAGTTGGATCAGTGCTACTGTGAAAGAACCTGCACAATGAAAGGCACAACCTACAGAGAGTTTGAATCCTGGACGGATGGCTGTAAGAACTGCACTTGCATGGTATGACTATGGTTTGAGTGGAGAGTCAGGAACTCCAGTGTTTCCTCTGATTAGTTTTACTGAGGCAAATAGTGAGAACTTCCAGATGTATGCGAGGGGCTAACAAAGAGCTTTAAAATCTGTTCTAAATCTAAGTATAGATATATTAATATGGTATTAATAAATATATTTTCCTGTGTTTTCAGCATTGCTAGCATGTGTAGCTCCTGTATTTCATGTCACCATATGCAGGTGCTAGGCAATATACTTAGCTATCACGTTATTCCCTTGCACTGAGTTGCAAACAGTTTCTCAGGAATTCTAATTCCTTGCTTTTTGTCACTATAAACACAGCCTTTTTCTTAGCAAATGATTTAATAGGTCCCCTGTGCCTGATTTCCTTTGGTTGCCTTTGGTTACATCTCAATAAGTAATAAAAAGTAAAATGTCAGGGTCGTGTGCAAGCTTTGTTATATTACAAATGAAAAAGATTTGGTGGATGGAAGATTCCCAAAGGTATCACAACTCCAGATGTGATTGCAAATATCCTTTCAGGTACCAAACTAGGGCATCTGTATTATTGTCCATTCATGTAAAACTCTTTCATTCCGTTTGAACTCATTAAATGCTTAATCCAAAGGCTATTAGAAATTGGTGAAAAGGCTGCTGTTGTCTGTACTGCACCTCAGATTGGTTTGCTGCTATCTCTAATTTGCTAAACAGGTCTCTTTAAGCTTAGTATTTTTTTGACCTTTATATTTCTGGAAGGATATTAATTTTGCTTTAGTATTTTATGATATCAAATCTGGCTGATAAATGTTTAAAATTCTTGGAATTTAGTGTTACATTCATTACATATTTTTGTCCTGGATTTTTCTCACAGCTATAATATTACTACCTTTTAGAAATATATTGTCTCTGCCATAAAATCAGAAGGCAGAGTATTGTTCTGTGCAGTTGTTATTTCACAGTAATCTGTCAGTTTTTTGCTGATTGGCAGAATGTTTTGCCTCCAAATAGATTTGCCTCTAAAAAAAAATTGGTCATTATCATCTCAAAGAGAACATCATTCATTTTAAAAGATTGTGTGTGTGACATTCTGAAGGTATGGTTTCTGTTCTTGTAGCTATTAAAAGACTCATGTTAACCTGTCTTTTTTGGATGTTGTTAGAAAGTTCATTGCATTTAAAAATAGATTTTGAAGTTCCTGTGTTTGAGAATATCTCTGCTATTGCTAAATAAAACTACCAGTTAAGCACCTTTTATTCTCCTAGAACGGTACTGTGCAGTGCGAGGCTTTGATTTGCCCCCTTGCTGACTGTCCACGTAACTCTGCCCTGGCCTACGTGGATGGCAAGTGCTGCAAGGAATGCCAGTGTAAGTTTTACTGTTGTGCCTTTCGCTAATGAATGCTTTGAAATCTTAAAGAATATGAACCTTTCTGTAAATATGTCAGTGAAAGAGCTGGTCATTAAATAGTTAGGTTGAGGAATTGGGGAACTTGGACTTCTCTGAAGCGTTCTGGGAAATTGATAACCAGAAGCTTTTAATATTTCATGTAGGGACATTTTAGTTTCATTTTAGTTATGTTATTTTTATTTAGTGCAGATATTTATTATCAAAATTTAAGAAGAAAAAGAAGTTGCTTATAAAGCTTTCTGCAGACTTCCATTATCTATGTTTTAGAGCAAACTGCTAGAAATTCAGGAACAATTGCCTGGTGTATTTTTTGACCAGTGTCTCCAACACCTTTATCACAAGAAGAGTGTACTACCAACCATATGTTATAGAGCTTAGAAATGGAGGTTCAGATTTATGATTCTTCTGTAGTTAAGAGAAGAGAAAAGAAGGAACCAGCGAAACCTAGACACCTAGAAATGTTATTTCACAAAAGGTCATAAAAGAATTAAAGGACAAATGGAAAAAGGTGATTTAATATTGTCGTTTAGGATTGGATACACGATTAACTTCAGGTTTTATAGCGTTTTGGTTTTGTTGCAAATAGGGCCAGAGAAGGAGAATTTCAGGTTAATCACTGTCTAGATGGGCTATATATGGTATTTCAGATTGATTAGGCATATATATTCCTTATGTTATGGTTAGTTATTTCAGGCTATGGTAGAATCCATTCTTGAAATTGAGCATGATATGCACACACTTCTTTATTCTGTAAATGTTGAGATTTTTCTGTGTGGTTTCATCACGGTTCTATTGCTGTATAAAACTTCTTACAGAGTATAGAGAAATACATAGCTGGTTAAAATGACATGTTGTAAGATAAAATTCAGGAAGACGTTTTGTACTCCATTGATCTAGCTCCCACAGGAGTTTATTAATATTTAATTGTGGTAGAAGTTACACAAACCATCTCTTTTTATGAAACCTTATTAACTTACTCAAGTAGATTAATTCTAATTAAGAGGAAATAAGAATTCAAATACTTTTTTTTTTAACCAACTACACAGAATTTCCATGCATATTACATGAGTCAGAACTGGTAATTCAGGGAGGTGAGATGTGTGGCATTCAAGCCTGTTTTGAGGCTGTTTGAATCACTGACCATGTTGGCAGAATTTGAAAACCTGATCCTCTGAAGTATGTTTTTGTAATGTACTGCCTGTGAATTAAGTTGGGAATTCTCCATCCAGATGCTAATGGGGAAGCACTCACATCACAAGACTTCTTCCAAAGTTGTTTTTATTGGGAGTCTTGACAAAAATCAAGAAACGTGAATGAGCATATGGACACTGACCTTGTCATAGAGCATTGATACTTCTTCGAATTAAGATGCAGTTCTGGTACAGCACACTGATGTTTACTCTGATATTTCCTGTTTGATATTCTTACTACTATCAGTGTTGTAGCTTTCAGTGTTGCTAATTTGATGCCAGTACATAATTCAATTTATAACTAACATGCACACATACTACTTTCTTGACAAACTACCAGAAAAATAATTAGATCAGAAAATATAAATAAAAATTACTTTTGAAAATTTTTTCCTAATTTCATCTAGGTTGTTTATAGTGACTTTTAAAATAAATCCCAGATTTTTTAAAGTGGCTCAATTCTGGGAACCAAAAGACAGAGAATGTAAATTGGAGTTCCATTGCCAAGGTAGTTAAATTCCAGTGAAAGAGTGGAAGTTAGAGGCAAGGGAGGCTGCAAGACTCTTGCTTATTTTCCAGGCCAGTTTGGTGGAAATGCTAAGTTGTGTCTGAGTTCATATACATGTGCCAGCTGTATTCTGTCTTGGTGTCTTCAGGTCGGGGTCTGAGCTGATTGAGGTCAGTGTGCTCGGTGAACTTGGTTCTTGCTAGAGGGGTCAAAGCTGTGTTGCTCCATTTGGACAGGTTCTGAGAATAACTTAATTGTTTTCAATGCTTAGAACAACAGCAAAGGATGTAGCTTCTGACTAGATAATGTAGAGCGAACACAGATGGCTTATAATTGGGAAAACAGCTAATTAGGGGATGTTGCTCATGGAGCCATATCCTTGGGTTTGGACAAGCGATCGTAAGTGTTGAGAAAAAAATAATGCCTGATAGACCGTTCTTTAGCTGGATTTAGTATTTGTTTCAAGACAGAACGTGTATGGATATTGATGTTTCCTTCCTGGTATTGATGTTATCTCATACCACATGATGGGTTGTTTCTGCTAGATGTTGTTTGATTAGTGCCCAGGCAGTGACAGCTGCTGGAGCCTTGTGGCTGAGTCTCACTCCCCCAGGGCTGTGCGCTTCCCTCCACGCTTCCTCCTTTCTTCTGCTGGTGTTAAAACAAAGCCACCGAAAATGAAAAGAGTGAGATTGGATTTAATGACAACTGGCAGAGAAGAGTTAAGAGTACAGCACTTCAGGCTCTTTCAGTGACCAGCAAGCAGGCTTTCTGGAATTTTTGTTTTATTTTGTTTGGTTTTTTAGAATTTTTTTTACCCTTCTGTGACTGAGGATGGAGTCATTCTGCATGGCTTTAGGCATGTAGAATTTGGGAATACAATCTGAAGGGGGTTCACTTATTCTAGTAAATAAAATAAGGCAGGCACAGTCCTGTGGTACTTGTGGCTCACATGGCTAAACTCTCTTCTCCTTTCCCACCTCCAGCAGATTATCTGCATCCAGATGGTTGACTGGCAATGCCCTCTGATCAGGGCTGTACCCCCAGCTTGTGCCTGGCACTGCTTCAGAGCATCTTGGCTGGTACAGGCTGACATGGTGCCATGATGTGTGCTAACACTCAGACTGCAGGGAGAGTTACATGCTGTAACCAAGCATTTTCAAGCCTGCTGTCATTTGCTGTTTCATTTACCTGTTGTGTTTCATTTACTAGTTGTGGACATCACCAGTTTGGCTCTCTTGATAACCAGCTGAAGAGACTGGCACCTCCAGAAGGCACTTGGTGCTCAGAGGGGCTGGAAGGGATGGGATTAGTTGCCTTCTGGAAGTGGACATCTCCTTCCATGGGTTGTATACAGAGCCCAGGTGATTAGATTAGATACTGGACTTTTAGACAGCTAAAGTTGTGAGACTTATTTTACAACAGTTACTGTGATGCATATCAGATGAGTAAGATAGGAATGTAAAGTCTTGCATTTTCAAGCCTGATTCTGGCATTAAACTGTTATGCTAAGAGATTTTCCCACGCTGCCAAGTCCTAGGGTTTAAATTTCAGCCCAATCCAGCATTTACATTTTGGACAATGAAGCTTTGTTATGTCTTGTTCCATGACATTTTCAACACTTTGGAAATTTCAGCACAACTGACTCTTCATGTTTTTCTTAAATGTTTAGTTCAGGAAAGAACACTTAGTAAGGAATGGTTTAGATTTTGTTTTTTAAACCAATATTGCTTTGACCTTGTTTCATTTTGTGAGCCAAAAGAAAAAAGCCACAAAACAAACAAAAACCAAACCCTGACCTTCTCTCCTAACTCCATACCTTCGTTTGAGGCCATTGAGACAACTTGAACTGTTTTGTCTTGTGTGAAGGTCGGTGCTGGTAGCATGAAGAATGGGAATGCATGCAAATTATCACTGTGTTTTCTATTAGCTGTAATGGGCTAAAAGAAGCAGCAATCTTCCAGGGCAGATGAATAGGCCAGTGTGTTGGATATATGTTTCAGCTGGAGACGATGTAAAATTCAGTCCAGCTACCACAGCATATATCTTAGTTCAGTGGGAGCTTCCTGAGGAGAATTGTTTGGAGCTGGAAGGTAGAGACTACTTTTTCTATGCTCAATGCAATTTTAAAGCATTCTAAGAAGGTATGTGCAAAAGATCATTAAATTTTTTTCCCTTCTGCAGAGACAAATGCTTTGTGTGGTGATAGGCACTGATACAAATCGTGGAGAGATTAAGCTTCCCTACTGACCCTATAAATATTGCTTTAGACCACAGACTTGGCTTGAGAAGTACAAGGACGAGTTCATTTATTTTAAGTGAATTGTGGAAGGACTGCCAATGTCTTAGCAGCTGAGACAATTGGTGCTTGGTCAGCAGATCTTATTATGGTAATGTTTTTATTAGTTGGTGTATTAACATTAAGGCATCACCTCCAAAAGCTATATGCATTCTTTTTTAAATGGAACTAGTGTATTTTTAACAAATTAGCTGATTTTTGTTCTTATAAGACCGGAAGTGATTTTTGTGCCAGTATGTGGTGCAGTAATAATTCCCATCACCAAAGGCTGATTTCCAGGAATAAATTGCTCTCTCCTCATCACTTTCCTCCTCACAGTGACACTGCAGATACTTATTGACCTAATCACAAACTATTTAAATCCATCCCAACACTTTCCAGCAGAGGTTAAAATGTAAGCCATTATGCTCAAATCTGCAGGCTGTGATTTTTCCATATACCTGTTTGTTTGGTTTTTTTCTGAGACAGGATATGTGATGAGTTTCTGGTGCAGTGTAGCCAAATCCGCAGTCTAACCAAGTATTTTAAGCAACTGTGAGAAGCATAGGGTCATACTGGATCAGCTCACAGTTCTGTTGCTAGCAGATGTGGAGAGAAAGTGTGTAAAGGGGTTTTATAACTTGGGAAGGATTTTTTAACAAAATAATTAAAACACAAATATGGACATTGTAGCTCTAAATAACGTGTGTGGGTTTCTGATGCAGTGATCTGTCTTTCTATCTTGCAGAAATGTTTAATTTTATGATTAAAATTAAAGGGATTTCCCCTCTTGTTCTTGATAATACACTCATTTTTACCCCCCCAAAGCTAGACACTCTCCTGCAAGCTCCAGCACTTGTAGCCTGCTGACACAGACAGAAGGAGCTGTAAAAGCCCATCTGCTTCTCCTTTGCAGCAGCAATTGACCATCAGCAAGAGTGGAAAATTTTTATCCAGAAACTTAAGGAATATTGGTTAAACTTATTCTGAAATTCACAATTTATCCAATCGGCTTGAAACATTGTGGGCTTAAGCCTGTGCTGTTTACCAGGTTCCAACTTTTTACAAAATTGCCACTTTTTTTCTTGGGCTTTCATCCTCTAGCCTTAAGTGACTTCCATCAGTAGCAAAGTGGGATGCCAGCCCCTGCCTTATTCAGCCAAGTGCTGGAGAAGCTTCTGCATTCAGTGTGGCACGGAAAAGACGCTGCAGCTTGGAGAAGTGATTGAATGACAGGATTAGTCGCTTACTGAACAGGTCATCTTATCCTTGCAGTAAATCAGAAGAAGGGAAATGGAAGAGCATCCTCCAGCAGGCTGGCTGGAACATGGCATGAGTCTGAGGGCTGTGGGCAGCCAGCAGGCTCAGGGTGTCAGAGCAGGCATCAGTACAGGAGGAAGAAGAGGCAGGTTTTAGCAGTAAAACAACAATTTCTCATTTATCATAGTTTTTTAAAAAATGCACGCTTTAGAATGTAAAGGAAAAGTAACATTCTGGTTAATACCAAAAAAAAATTGCTTTTTGATTTTAAATATTTATATGTGGCTTTTTAAAGAACATAAGTGCAAATAGAGCATAAATTCTGTTCTATTGCGGTTTTCTTTAATATGAAAATTCAGATAAATTAGCCTACTTCAGAATAGTACTAAAAGATATCTTGAATCTAGCCAGCACTGGATTGTTTTGTAGAGCTGTGTTATTTACTATAACCTCCTGTAGTCAGCATGCAGAACTTCTGAATGTTATTTAGCAGAATAGTGTCCATTCAGCCTCTACTTTCTGGATTTTCTGTGCTGAAATGATTCACATTAACCTTATTTTTCAGGCTTTTGAATAACATATGATGATAGTACCACATTGGAATGACAGATAAAAGCATTATATACACACTTGTACTTTACTGACTGTTAAAACCATTTTATTACTTTCTGTGACTTCAAAAGAAAGTCAGTATTCATATTCATTTAGAAATAGGACACAAATAATTTTTCTAATTAAATACTTTTATAAGAGGAAAAATCATGTCCTTGAACTCATGTAGGTCAATAAAATCAGTGGAGATGTTTTAGATTTACAAAGCTATAACAGAAAAGCCTACTTGATGCACGTGTCATTTGTGAATCCAGCATAGCTCCTGCAGTGTCAGAGTCTTACAAAAGGGCTGAGTTTGGAAGAGACTCTGGAGGTCTCCTGGTCCAACCCTTCTCCTCAAGCAGGGCCGTCTCGAGCAGGCTGCCCAGGACTGTGGCCAGACGGCTTTTGAATATCTACGCAGATGGAGACTCCACAACCTCCCTGGGCAACCTGTGCTAGTGCTCAGTCAACCTCACAGTAACAAAGTATTTTCTTAAATCCAAATGGATTTTTATGTGTTCCGATTTGTGCCCACTGGCCCTTGTCCTGTTGCTGGGCACCACTGAGAACAGCCTGTCTTTCTCTTCTTAATTCCCTTCCATCAGGAGCTTACACACTTTGGGAAGATTTCCTCAGAGCCTTCACTTCTCTTGGATGTGTAACATCTCAGGAAGCTGAGACACTCTAAGAATGTTTTGGGGCCTTTCCTATTCTTCTGCTTCTTTTAGCCAGGTGAAGACAATGGAAGGAATCCCCTTGGCTTTGGTAGGCAGGGCCAGTCTAACCCTTGACCCAAGGTGCTCAGTCTCTGCTGTATTTTCCATTGTAAAGCCATAGGAATTTTCAGACTACTCTTACGCCACAGAAATATTTGGTTTATACCTGTTAAATAACCAGTGACAGAATTGTTAAGGGATTTTTGCTGCTGAGCATGTAGTCTCAGGTGACCTTAGTTCGTTGTAAGCTGGGCAGTATTCCTCATCAGAAGGAAAACAGGGAGTCTTTTGACTTGCAGTTTGCCTCTGAGCCGGAAACCCATTCCTGTATGTCTACTGTTCTCTATAAATTAAAATATAGCTTAAAGTAAATTGAAATACAGCTTACAATATTTGGACTTCTCAGAATATTTTGCTCCTATATTTCCTTTCCTCCTTCCCCATGTCCTTTGAATTTCGTTGTTTGTTGTTAGCAAAGGAGGACTGGGGTAGTCAGTGCCTGTGCCTATCTCAGACTTTTATGCCTCAAAGTGTGGCTTCCTCCTAGGTGAGCAGCCTTTTAGCTATTCTGGAACCCATGCATTATGGAACTCCGCTAGAAGACTCTAGATCTGGAGGCAATGTATCAGTATACGAGGAGAGCTCCAGCTAATGGTAAAGTCATCTCATTTTAGTCTTACTGTGTGCCTGAGGAGTGAATACTAAAATAAAGTATGCTTAAGAAAATCCTTATTCATTAAAATACATTACACTGGATATGTAGCAATCTGCACTAAAGAAGAAATTGGAAACATAATATTGGTAATTTTATTGGTAGAGAATTAAAAATGTTTTTTTATATGGAGAATTTTGCTGTAGGCCGTACTCTGCTCTCCTTATAACCTGTTTTGTTGAGGTTGTGTGGGAAAAGAGCTAATCTTTTCCATTCCTTTTTCATTATATTCTTACCAGGGAGTTCATAAAATATAAAATACCTGCAGCGTATTATTATTTTAGTTTATTTCCAGTGCAAATAAAACATTAACATATGCTAGATATAAATATATTTGCTTTCAGACAGCTGGGAGTGGACAAATTGGCAGTTTCCAGTTTCTGATACGTTGGTACCCTAACTTTAGTAATGCTGATTTCACCAGAATTCACTTAGGTAGCTATGAAATAATAATTCAAAAAATTCTGGTTCTATTTACAATTACAGATATTATCTACGGTATATGAGCATTCCCATGCCTGTGTGTTGATTTCAATATATTTGTTCTCACTAGTGATGTGCTTATGTCACTCTCCATATGCATCATTGGTCTATGGGGTTCTTTTTTATTTGTTTGGTTTTTGGGGGCTTGTAGTGGGGTGTTTTATTGCTTTGTTTTAGGGTTATGGTGGGGGAAGTTGTTGGGGCTTTTTTTTGTCTCAAAACCAGAAGCACATTGCCAAATCAGCAGCTTGTAGCTAATGTTCTAGTTTTTGCCTGGATCCTTTATTCTGTAGATCTTGGAAATACCTGTAGTATCAGTAGCAAACATCTTCAATGGGTATGTGCTGTGAAAAAAAGAGAAGTTTGCCTTAGCTGAAAACCCCAGAACTGCAGGTTATGGACAAGGTCACAGAAAAGTAACAAGTTGGAGACAGAGAGTACTGATGGAGCTGGATAGAATAAAGGCTCTGCAAAACCCAGCCAACTGAGATTACTTGGCCTGTACAGTTTTGCAAAGACCAGTTTGCACCTGACATACTCTTATTCAGAACAGGATGTCATGTTGACAAGGATTGTTTGGATGGAAGGCTGGCCTAGGGGAGACACTGGTAGGAGATAAGAGAGTGTACAAGAAGGCACACATACAGTTTTCTGGCAGGGCCTATATCTGTGAAATGAAAAAATGGGAAGGTTGTGAAGGCTGAAACTCAATAAATAAATTATTGGAAGAAAACCCACCACAAAACTGTCAATAATGTGATCTTATTTCCCCTGGAAGGGATGGTAAAATATGAATGAAGTTGATTCAGTGAGATTAATTTGAAATGACCTATACTGTTACCCTTTATTTGTCTTTTTGTGAAGATAATGATTTAAATCAGTGGCTTTCAGTCTTTTGGACTGCAAAAGTTTGACTTTTTTCAGTGGAAACATGTAGTGAATTAAACCATCTACTGCTTTGTTTACTTCTCTTAACCACTGCTTGCAGCTATCTGAAGTGTGGTGTATAGACCTCAAGGCTGTTATTGATCACTGTTTCTGCATCTGTCAGCTCATAAAATATATTCAACTTCAAATAATGGTCACTTAGTCCCATGTGAGACACAACTTTAAAACTAAAATCTTGGCAGATATGGTGCAACAGACCTTTATCCTGCTTTCCTCATCTGTTGCCTTCAAAAACATAATTGCAGTCCTCTTTATTTGAAGAGTTTCTGCAGTTTGCTTTTGTCACTATACTAGTTACAGGACTGTGTCTGTGGTGTTTCTGTATCTCTGTTCTGCCTCTGCCAATACAGAGAATTTTTACTAATTTTTGGGTTTTTGGTGATTTTTATTTGGTACCAGTTTCCACTAAGAAGAAAGCCCTGGTCATTTGTTTGGGAGGGCAGTGACCGTCCTAGGCCTTTCTCTACAAGGTAGCTGACTAGTGTATTTTCACCTTCTACTTGTTGAAATTATTTGTGTAAGTTTCTGATTGCAGATGAAAGTTCTGGTCCTCTCCTTCTTGTTTTAAATTATTTTGAAGTATAATTTTGACTGTCTTACCAGATTTCATTTTAATTTATGACATTGGTCAAAATCTCTTAACATTATTTTACATCTAGAATTTTTTTCCTCAAAGATGAATAAAATTTGAAAATATGAATAGGTTTGCTTTTTTTCTGATGTCCAGTGTATATATATATAATAGTGTTAGAATTACAGTGATGTTATTGTTTGATGTAGTAAATTGGGACAGAAAACACCTGTTTTCAGTTGTAAGATTTTTTTTTCCCCCCATCTTGAAATCAAAGCGAGTAAATATGCTTGACTCATCTGGAAAATAGGCACATACCTGTTTTTCTAGTGAGTGAGCACTTCAAATACTTGGAAGGTCAGGAAGATGAACAGGCATGCTTCTCCCTATGTTGTTATTACTTTGACAAAGACATGTAAATTCAGATATTTCCTTAAGATGTCTCTTTAGGTTGTATTCGTATTGACTAAAGTGCAGTATTTCTCTCTAGGCAAATTTTACAGGCATGTAAAGGGGGAGTTTATTTTGTAGATGTTTTCATCATGCTTTTATCTAGAAACCTTGTAGATCCTCAAGGCAGCTAAATGAGAAATCAAACCTGAGTATAGCATAGAAGAGATAACAATCTTGCATGTGGTTTTTGTGAATTTCTCAGACAGGCTTCTTAATAGTAGTAGCATATGACTTCAGAATGCTTAAATGTTGTCCATTGTCTTCTGTGACTCTGTAGGAATGGAGTTGGTAGTACGATGTAAGCACCTAACCACACATCTTTCATTTTACTGATCTTGCAATATTCTGTTGGTGAGTTGCTGTGAAGAAACATGGGAGTAAATGAATACATTTTAGAAGTAGAAAATTAAAATAGACATATAAATTAATAAAGGAATCACATTCTTGGGGAATCACTGGTTCTATCAGTGCTAGTCACTTTTTAAACACCTTCTTTGAAGAGCACAGGAGCAATTCCAGAATGTTGCAAGTCAAGCAGATGAGGCAGAAGGTCAGCTTGGCTGAAAAGGGATCTCCTTTTGGAGCTAAGGCAAAAAAGGAAGGTGTATGCCCAGTGGAAACAAGGTTAGGTGGCATGGGAGGAATACGGAGATGCTGCTTGCCACTGTAGGGAGAAAATTGCTGCAGCCAAAGCTCAGTTGGAGTTGAATAAGCTCCATATAGATAAACACACCTAATAGCACTGTGTGTGAAGTGTGTCTAATGTCTAGAAAGGTCCTCCTAAGGACAATAGGAGTATTAACAGATATGTTTTTTTAAATTATTAGCGACTGTAAGGCTTTCTTTCAGTGATGTAGTTCCCAAAGGAAAAAAGTAGTAGTTACATTAACAGTTGCTATGAACTCCAGCTTATGGTTTTTCCATGATGGATCAGTGTATGAACAGATGCATTTGGGAGAAATTAGCTGTGACATAGCAGAATCTGTGAACATCTGCTCCAGCTACTTTTAAATTTTTAATTATTTCAAATCCTGAACTAACTTTAGACATGAAGTATTGTATTGTTTGGGAATGCACAATTGGTAATAGTAACTTCTAGGAGCCTTGAGAAACAGCATGTTAGATGTACATAGGTTTCTTTTTAAAGTTGTCTTTTGAAAATTTCCAAAACTATTGGTAATACCTGATTTTTTAATGTTAGTTTTTGGTTAAATGTTATTTGATAATGAACGTTGAGAGTGAGTATATAAAAAATTTAGAAAGCCAATTCGCGTAACCAATTTTAATCAATATTCCAAAAATGTGTTTACACTGCTGTCTGTGTTAAAAACCTTTTGCTGAACTAATGCTAAGGACTTAGCTTAAGAATGTTAAATACGGTTGTCTGGAGTGTTTGTGATTACGCCAACTAATCCTGTCATTCTGGCTGAAGGGAGGGATGGAAGGATTGGCAGATTCCTTATATGGGAACAGAAGTGGATGGAGGAAGAGTTGGGAGCGTGAAACCCTGTCAGTTGTTGTACAGAGCTAGATGCAGGTCCTCTGAAAGAAGTGAGATCTAACAGCAGCAATAGATGTGGTGCTCCATTCCTGGGAATGTCTAAGCACGTTAGGCTGGCCTGCGCCAAGAAGACAGACGTGAGTATTGCTGTAACAACCAACTTAGCCAGGGGCTGCCGTTTGTGGAAGTGAAAGCACTTGGATCTGAGAGGAAAATAAATACAGTGAGATGGATGCCGGGTCACGGGATGCCGTGCCTTTACTAGGGAGGTGTGTGCAGCAAAGTCACAGTGCAGAATTTCTAGCTAAAACATCTGTGGCAACTGTTCTGGACCAAGGAGAGTCTGATTGAGAATGGAAGCATCTCTAGGGTCTTTGATAGTTACTTAAATACGGGTCTATGTAGTATGTAGTCTGTATGTAGTCTGTGAGTACTTAAATAATATAGCAAGCTATTGATCAAAAACCCCCGTGACTGCTGGAAGTAGCTGTAAATTTTTGGAGCGGAAGCTGTGTGGAACCTTTGACTTGGGAGTGTGGAAATACCACTTCCAAGTTTTTTTCACCCTAATAAATGCCAGTTTTACTATATTGTGGTGGAGCTTTGAGTTTTGTAGTTCACTTAGGATCTTTTTTAATGCTGTCAAATGAAACTATAAAAATCTGGGAAAATGCTGCTGCACAGAGGCACTTGCCTTTTACTGAACGTGTTCACATGATTTATGTCCACAAAGCTGCAGAAAGCCACCATCTCAGTAGTCATGTGCGAAAATGTGTCTTTTAAAATTATGCGTAATTGGTGCACTCTCTTTTTTTTTCATGGCAAATCTGAGCAAAATAGCCTAATGAATAAAATGTATTATTTTATTTCCCTTCCACCACCCGTTTGAAGTCTCTGTGGAGTGGATTACCAGTAACACCCTGTATGAGCAGCTGCAGGAGTAAATGTGTGTATTCCTGTGTCATGTCCATGGATGGTTTTAACTTACGACAGCGGGCAACACAGCCTTCTTTTTGTGTAGTAAATTAATGCTGATTGGTGATATCTGTTTAGCTCTCACAGATTTCAAAATACTGACTGAGAAGTGTGCACGTCTTTGGCAGTTTTTCATTAATTTCATAAATTCTCAATACTCAGTCCAAGTCAGTCCATTTAATTTCATCTTGCATATGGATGCCTGTGACTTGAGGCATTCTGATGGGTGTATGGGTGAGTTTAAGCATGTCTTGAAGTATAAGGTGCTCTAGGGAGGTGTCTAGTTTTCTAAACTCTGCTATTTTTCTCTTAACAAAGTTTTCAGAAAAGTATCTTTTACAACTAGCCCAGCAGTCCAGCTGAGAGAAGGTGGAATGAAGTAGAAATTTCCCTGTCATTAGTAGCTCCAGCAGTTGATAAAATATCTATTGGCACCTTCACTAAATACAGTTATGTCATGGCTGTTGTGGATAGCTGATGTATCAGATAATGTCTAATCCCACCTTTATGGGGATTATGTAGGTCTGTAATATTTGCATTGGAGTTCTCTTGGTCTGTCAGAGTTTTGTGCTATTTATAAACTTTTAATATAATTGTAATACAGTTGTCATTTGAGTAATATTAACCTCAATTGCTTTTCTTCTCTTGACACCCTCCAAGATTTTTGTCTTGGTGTTTGATTTTATAGTTTGACATTTCGCTGTGAAAGTTGAATATTGGATGGTCAACATAGTGAATTTGTCATAAAATGGGTGAGCATTTTGATCATGTTAGTCATGCCCAAGTTTTTAAAATCCTATGTTTATAGTCCAAAATACTTCAGTTCTCTTTAAGAAGCAGAATATGGTCCATTGCACTAAAGCCAAAGTTTTGCCTGTCTGTCAGTAGAACTTCTTTGGCTGCTCTGTTTAACCAAGCTAAAGTTGAAGTGTGGATTGCAGTAATGCGCTTTTTAAGAGAAGCTGACATCAAACACATTGTCCAGACTGGATTTTTGCTTACCAAGAGATACTTCCCTTTGTGCAATTAGTGTCCATTGGCTTTGATTGGCTGCAGCCTCTTTCCCAGACTGCCCTGTCCGGCAGCATACTTTGGAAGTTTTACTCATCTGTTAGGTCTATTTTCCTCAGCTGAACTGCTATCGACAGAGTTTTTACTCATGTTTTCATGTGCTTTTTCAGTGCTCAGATTACGTTTTTAGTTGTTAAGGATGACTCAAGGAGCTGCATTCCGGGGTTCAGATGAATTCTATAGAAGACTTCTCAACAGCAACACATAGAACAGATGAATTATGTAATTTCCTGGTAGCAGTTGATGGAAATATAGGAAACATGAGAGGTAGGGGAAGGAATTTAGGATTTCAGATTGACTTCTTGCCAATGTGACTAAACAGCCTGTTAGTGTTGTTGGAGGTGTGTCACACCGTAGATACTCTTAAGTGGTTGTAAGACTAATGTAGAACAATGACTTTGTGTTTTAAATGTAATAGAAACATTTAGCTTTTCCAGATAATGAGAAATGAGACACAAATAGTAATTGGTTCCTTGTCATGATAAAATTTCAAATAAATTTTTCTTTTTTTCAGCTGAGGAAGCAGAAGCAGATATATGCAGCTTTTCAGCAGTGATTGGAAAAATTCACAATGTATTTTTCAGCTTGAAATTTGGAATAATTTTGAATTGTTGAGGGAGATCGTATGAAATAAAGTAAGTCTGCAGCCTTGGTGACTGCAGTAACAGAGGAGTTTGTGCTTTCCAGAAAATGAGTAAAAAAGAAATAATGCCCAAATCCCTGCAAAGATAAATGAGAAAAGGGTGAGAGCTGTGCCTAGTAATGATGTGGCTGTCAAGAGAAAGAAATTCAGAAAAGGTGACGATTATCTGTGTGTACTTCTAAGGATAAAGCCCCACTGTGGTTTTGTGCTATGTAAGCTTGCAAAGTAGGATTAATGTAGCATTACACAATGCCTAAGCCTTCATCTCTGAACAGTGGAAAATGTAATCAAAAACATTCCAAGGAGGAGGTTGGAAAATTGATTGAATGAGACAGGTTTGGGGGTTTTTCTGTGTGAGATGATTTTGGATGAGTTTCCTCCCTGCCAACCAACCAACCAACATGAGTGATGAAAGAATGAAGCAGCATAGACTTAATTACCAGATTTAAGTTGTCCATTCATAATTACCGACAAATTTCACAAAAGTGCAAGTCCCATCTGCCACTCATTGGGCAGCTGTGAATACAAGAAATTAAAGTGGTTTGAGGAGTTGACCATTGTGCTAAACTTTCTGCTTTCCCTTGGTGATAAGTCTGAATCCAAACCAGCTGAGATACCACAGGGAAGTGTGCGTGCATTCCTCAGGGGAAGGCATACACAGTGTAGACAGTGAAGGTGATAAATGCAGAAATGAGAAAATGTACTACTTGATATCCTGATAACTCAGTGAACGGAAGGCAGGAGTTCACTGGGTCACAGATTTTGCATGGACATTTAAAATAATGCAAAAGGAAAGTCATTTGGAGGCCAGTGGGAAGAAAAAAGGCTTGTGGAAGAGAAGGGATGGTTTAACAAACTGTTGATAATTCACTGAACAAAGCCAACGGCAAGTAGGCTTCTGAAAGATCCTTTTTGCTGGGAGAACATGGAGAAGATTCCATGTCATCACAGTGTGTTAAATAATACTAAAGGATAGTTGCATTATTACTATATCTGCGTAAATATAAGCAGACTTTGCTAATAATTTTTTGGACCCTGTACACAGATGCTTACCAATGTAATATTTGATCACTTTCTGCATACGAGTAGACCAAGAGTAGTCAAACTTCTAAGCAGGGTTTGTAGGCTTCCTGTTTCATCTTCTTAGAAACCTGTGCTTTGAATAATGTATATTATTTTAGGTACTGGGGAATGTGGAAATTTGATGGCAAGAGGAAATGGTTGATGTAATTCAGCTGTAGCTGAAATCCTACATAGGCAATAACTATCAAGATCTGGAACAACTAATCATCAGGTAATGTCTTGACTGTAACTCAGTCTATTGAATGAAAGGACTTAGGAAGATGAAGGATGATATGCTTCCCCAGAGAGATACCAATCACAAACTAATCAAAGTATCCTGGGAAGCATCTAGCCAAGCAGAAATTAAATCTTCACTGGACTTTTCCAATTACACAGTGCTAGTCCAGATGTTCATGTTGCTGAAACATCTTTATTTCTGAAGGAAAATAAAGACAGGAAACACCAGCATCGTGGGATATTTACTGGCTGTGACAGTTGCTGTCAGGAGGCAGGAGGAACATTCTGTTCCACGCTGCCTGGCACGTGGGTGCCAGTGTCTTAGGATGAAAGTGGTGCAGAAAAAAGTTAGTAGATTTGTCTTTCTAGAAATCTTTCTACGTGTGCTTAATACTCACCTAACCAGACAATCTTAAAAGTTTTTAGAAGCCTCCAGGTAGCTTGATGCAAATCTGCCCTTTACTGTTTGTCAGTAAATTTACTGTTTGTCGTGCCTCCTCAGTGGGCCGTGGAAGAGGAGTGGGCTGCCAAGAGAGTGGGAAGAAGACAGAGGCATTTGTGGCAGTATTGGGAGAAGAAAAGACGGTGTGCACGGGCAAACTTATACCATTGCTAAACTGACTGGAGTCTGTCATGATAAATAAGCATGGAGCCAGTGGTACTGGTGTAGATGAAGTGCCTGTGTGTTTTTGGCATGGTTGAGAAGAAAAAAACCAAGTGGTAGTGCTCCAGATTAGAGCTTCAGAGCATATCTTAGTTCTTGCTGCTTATTAATGGAAAGAACTGCCCAAATATGATGAAATCATTCATGTTTTAGAGAACACTAGTAGGAAAGAAGTAGCAGGTTGTGTTGATTTTGATGATTTTAAGAAGAAATACCCCTTTTGAACGTTGTCAGTGAGGGCAGCAGTCCATAAGAGGATGTGCTTAAGCTTGTGCTTAGATTATTCAGCTTAACAGGTTTTCAATTCAGTTTCAATTAATTCTTTTTAATTGGGCATTTATTGCTTGTTGGGTTTTCTCTCTTTTCTCAAACATAGTTTGGTCACTCTATGCAGACAGGTCCCTGATACCTGGAGACTTTATAACCTTGCTGACAAAGCCACACCAAAATGCTTGGATTGTTTATTTAAGGCAGTTCAGTGGATGAGATATAATTTTCTTAGCTGCACAATGGCCAAGTGTTGTGGTTGTGGAGGTGGGCGTGTGAGCTCTGCTTGAAATTTCTGGCACCCACACAGGCAAATGTCTTGAAACATGCACTCTGCTGCCATGTTCTAACCTTTGAGAAACAGTCTTTGGGTGCATGAAGATACATGGGAAAGGGTCAAGGGCCATCTGGGCAGAGCCATTTCTCACAGAGCCATAATTTCTAAGTTTTTGTTGTTTCCAAGACTTTATGGAGAAGAGCTGATTTTCTTCCTGAAAGCAAGTGTTTGTGATACTGTGTCACTACATTAAAATGGTTTCGTATGTGAAGACTTCCAAAGCCTGTTGGTGAAATAAAAAAATAGCTTTATGATTTTGCACTAGGCTGGATGTGTTCTTTTCATAGTTCTTCTGTGTATGTTATTTTCTGTATTTCTTTGAAGAATCAGGTTTGTTGCCATTAATAAGGAGAGTGGATTCAGTGGACTATGCTTTGAGGTAGTTTGTTGCTTTGCTTTTTTTTTTTAAGATACCTGGTTAGTTTAACTCATATGTTGAGAGTATTTTGGCTTCAGGAGCATATTTTCTTCTAGGATAGAATGACAGTGATTTTGATGTCTTTTGCCTTTTCTGTGAACAGTCATAGTCTGCCTGTTGGGAACATGAGGATGTGTTAAGTTAACAGTTCATTGCCATTGTGTGATCCTCAGGCATTGCTGTACTGTATTTTTTCCTGTCACATGTAGTTGTTCTTAGAAACTTGAAATGTATGGGGCAAGGGAAAGGGCTTAATATTTGAATATTTCAGTTTAGTGTCATGGCCTGTAATGCATAGGAGGTGATATGTATGACTGGATGATTGTCTTGTCTTGCCGGGATTCAAGATCTGCTAGTCCCTGGTAAAGATTTATATAGAATTTTTTCATACACTTCCTTCTAGAAGAGTTTGTTTCTGGGAGAGGAAAGAGACCCAGTATTGAGCTTTTATGTGAGTTACACACTATGTGTGTAGTGGGTTGACCCTGGCTGGACTCCAGGCACCCCGCAAAGCTGCTCTCTCACTCCCTTCCACAGCTGTACAGGGGAGAGGAAAAGTAACAAAGGATTAGTGAGTCGAGATAAGGACTGGGAGAGATTGCTCACCAAATACCATCATGCTCTCTCTTCCACAGGATGCAGTTCTTCAAAGACAGGCTGCTTCGGTATTGGCTTCTCTCTCACAGCCTCCTCTCAGGCATCCACCTGCTCTGGTGTGGGGCTCCTCCGCAGGCTGCAGGTGGATCTCTGCACACCCGTGGACCTCCATGGGCTGCAGGGGGACAACCTGCTTCACCATGGTCTGCACCATGGCCTGTAGGGGAATCTCAGCTCTGATACCTGGAGCACCTTCTCCCCCACCTTCTTCACTGACCTTGGTGTCAGCAGAGTTGTTCCTCTCCCATATTCTCACTCTCCTCTTCTCTGGCCACAGTTACAACTGTGCAATAACCTTTTGGTTTTCTTCTTCTTAAATCTGTTATTATAGAGATGTTACCACTATTTCTGATCGGCCCAGCCTTGGCCAGCGGCATGTCCATCTTTGGAGCCGCCAGGGATTGGCTCTGCCGAATATGGAGTAAGCTTTTGCAGCTTCTCACAGAAGCCACCCCTGTAGCACCCCTGCTGCCAAAGCTTGTCCATGCAAACGCAATACACCTTTCTTTGTGGATGTTGTACAAACTTCCTCTTTCTTTTACCCCTAGGACTCTCACCTGTGGCTCTTTTCTGGACTTTCTTAAGTCTGACTGCAAATTCTGCAGTTCATGGGATTTATAGTGTTGCAACATGCTGTGATACCAATTCTTGAAAGCACTTTGGATGCTTAAATCACACAAGATACTTTATATTTTATAAGATATTATAACTCATATTTTTGAATTTCAAAAAACTCATTTTTGTTGCTGTACCCATCACTTCTTTTTCATGATCAGTTCCAAAACTTTACTTTTTACATGCTAACAAAGTAATAAGAAAAAGCTGCAAGTTAAAAAAGAAAAGTAAAGTAGAAATGAAAATAACAGGAGTAATGCTAATTAATACAGGTAATTCAAAGTTAAAAAAAAAAAACAATAAAAAGTTTTGTACTTTTAGATATTTTTGTCTACAAATTGTAGTCTGTTTAAACAGAATAGATAAATCTCTCTGTGAAAGTGTAATTGATTTGCATCTCCAAATCCGTGATTAGCAAATTAGACCTCTAACATGTAATCTAGAACTTGAAAGTTGTAACTCACTCCTGTTATTTCATGATTATGCTTGCTTGATGAGCCTTGACTGTGTCCTAAGCAACAGAGACAGACATCTGATTTTCTGTACCTAGCAGTTATGTTACTCAGCCTTTATACTTTGCATAGTGTAATTGCAGTAATGGACCCATTAAAAAAAAAAAAGCAAGACAGTTTGCTGTGAGGATGTTTTATGTAAGTCTTAAATACTGAATAGGAACTTTGGTGACCAATCCAGTATGAGCTGTGTCAGCATGCTGTTGTAAAACCTGGTGCTGCCGGCGTGCGGGAATAGCACCAGGCCATGGTATAACAAACACCAATCCTAGTGAAATCCATCTGTCATTTGATCGTTGGAGACTTGATCCTGTTTTTGTTGGGGGATAAAAAAAAAGACAGTCACAAAAAGTCAGTTACTGTACGATAAAATTCATATACTTTAATATGCCTCAGCAGTAATGATCAAGAACTGGGCTAATCAAGATACAAATCCATAATGTTTAAATAACTGCGTGGGGTGGTGAAACATCAAAGGACTGTGATAACAAATAAACATGTGGCTTCAGTGATCACCCTTCGTCATGCAACATTCCTCTTCAGGAAACTAATTATGTGTTAATGCCACTGATGCTGCTCTCCCAGCTCCAGTTTCCTGTGCACCCCTGAGCTGTGTTGCAGGCAGTCACCTTCCTTGGAATGACCTGAGACACGTCTCTTCTGCTGTCTCAGTAGCTATCTGTACTCCCTATTGCTTCAACATCCTTCACCTTTCTACTTACGTCTGCTTTTCTGGGTACTTAGTGGGGTTTTTTTCCTCCTCTCATTTTTTTTCTTATGATTGTGAAGAGTCCTGTAGATGGGTTTAGCATACTCTTGCAGCTGAATCAGTCTTTTCATTTTGAATTGCAGTTACCTTTAAGAAAATGTATCAGTTCTATAAGCAGAGTGCCAACACATTTATACAAAATCATTGTGTTGTTTTGTTTTGTTTTGTTTTTTCCCTCTGAAGCGGTGTGTGTATTTGAAGGCAGAACCTACTTTGAAGGACAAAGAGAAACTGTGTATTCAAGCTCAGGGGACTGTGTTCTGTTTGAGTGCAAGGTAAGAATATTCTTGATGGAATAAAAATTCTTGCATGTTAAAAATATCAAAGTCCCACTGAAAGAAACTTTTGAAATACAGACAGGTATACCTTAGGAAGTGACAGAAAAGGCATCTAATAGGTCCTGTGTTTATTTTGTCTAACTGAGTTCCATATCAAATTTTTGCAAATAAATTTACTTTGCATAGCTGCAAGCTTTGATGATACAGCTTGACAATCAAACAGCGTTCTTTCTTCCCTAGGTATCGTCCCCATCATCAGTAATAAAACAGCAGCAGACTACCTTATGTTTCCATCTGCAGCATTATTGTTCAAAATTATGTGCTCAGGTGTAAGAGATACATGAATGTGATGGGGGCATAGTTTGGAATTCAGGATCATTATTAGAGGAAAAGCTAGAGGAAAAAGAAGAAAAAGAGCTGGTACACCAGGTATCATTTCTAGTGATAGAAATGGGGTAGGGGTGGGGTTTTTGTTTGTAAACAGAACATACCTGATGCTGATTCAGTCTTGCCCTGCTGCATGAACAGAGCTGCTCTTCAGGGCACAGATACACTTCAAGGGCAAAATATACCCCAGGGACAGTTGTGGGTTGAGAATTACACAAACTGCTGCAGTGAGTCGTGTGTTGTCTGTCCGGGGGAGGGATGGGGAAGAATCCTGTCTGGTTAGAGAGCTGCATGCTGTGGGGTGGAGTTGAAAACCTGAACGCACATTTCTAGGGCAGAGAAAAAGAGGCGAGCAACTCCTCTTGCCGTGGAGCTGTCCATCAGATCAGTTTCTGGAAATCTCAAACATTTTCATACAGTTGTTAAAAAGTGTGTTTTACAAAGAAGAACTGGAAACTCTTGTCTAACTGCTGTTGATTTTAATCTTTATGAGCTTAATTCCTGCAGTAGGTGCTTGAAACCCTTTTGAGAATGGCAAGGAGAAGCTGACCAGAAATAATTTTGGATTCAGCTGTAGGCTTTTTAGGGCTGTGAGCTCGTATTTTCAACATGACACCCAGGACATGAATTCTATGATTAGTCAATGGATATAATTAACAACCCTCAAAAGTTATGTGACATTGCCTTGTGTTCCTTGCAGCTGGCAATTGTGATACTGTATGAAAAACAAGGCCTCTGTTGGCTGGGCTAGTCTGTGTTTTGTTGATTAGACTTGTTTCCTGGTAGATTGCCTCACTGTCTCAGTAGAAATAGTAAGTAGCAACTTTGGCTGAATGAAATGTTGCCTTTTCAAGGACTGAACAGCCTTGTGAATGATAATTCAGAGCAGAAAATCCATGTACTGTAAACTTTGTTGGTCAGTTACGAATTCATAGATGGGCATTATTTTATTACTACCAGAGCTTTCATAAAAGGATATAATTAATGACTTCAGGTCAAGAGATATTAAGAGGAGTGGCACAAGTACTGGTTTCATGCTTGAAGGCTTATAGTGATGTTATCAAGGCAATGTATGGAATTTTTTCTTTTAGTCTGGATGTAATTAAAAGCATCATATTTTGTTTCTATTGGCTGCTGCAGTTGTGCGTACTATAGGCATGCACTTTTCTGTTTCAGTATTATAAAGAAGTGAATGAAAAATTATCTTCCAAATTACAATTTACAAAGGAATTAAATGAAATCCAGACTACCCTAATTGATGTTATTTCTATCAAAGGTTAATTTATCTAATGGGATTGCTGGGTTTTGTTTGTTCTGGTGTACAGCACATCTGTGGCTGGTTTGCTATACTGTATTATCAGATTAGGGTTGGTTTCTCTGTCAAGATTGTTTAAGGTAAAGTTTGAGCAGTAATTTTGATATTGGCCATTGTGTTCATGTTCATCTTTGGATTTCACACTGAAAGAAGATTTAAAATTAAATGCTAGACCAAGAATAATAATAATACCCACATACATACAATGGCATATGCATTATTTTATATGCTTTTCTTGCATGCAGAAGGGGTCTTGAGTTCGCTGAGGTGTTATTTTAACCATATTGCTTATTTTAAGGCAGATGCCTCTGAGGAGCATGCTGTTGTTTGCCTTGTTTTCTTTCTTTGCCCTATCATGACTAGAGCATTGCAAGACACATTATTTATGGCCCGAGGGAACCTAAAGGTGGTACACCCGTGGTAGCCAGGTTGCTAAGGCAAGCATTTTGTGTGGCCATACTGCAACAATTTCATGTGACCTGCACTGAGTGCCTGAAGATACTAGATACCATTTGTGGTATTCTACACTTCCAAATGCATGATCCAAACTTAGCTGAGAAACCCTCTCTTTCCTAATAGGGACTCAGTGCCAGTTTCCTTCAGTGTTACTGCCACAGCAGTGAGATCAGAGATGTTCAAGTTTGATTTTACTTGCTGTATAAATGACAAGCTTCTTCAGAGTATTCATTATGGGAACCCTTGTCTCTGGAATCTGCTGCTTCAGATTTTGAGAAATAATTGTAACTCTTTCAGGCATAAGGCTAAGAGAAACTTCTGAGGCAAGTTACTTGACAGCTAAAATAAGAGAAGAATGAGAGTTGTTGCCACACCTTTGCTCGCTTGAAAAGGTTTGAGTATAGGGGAATTCCTGATGCTTTTATTGTGCTATTTTGTCCTCTCAAATGGTTTTTGAAGGTACCTGGAGTTTGGCCTAGGCTGGTTTATTTTGTACATTATGCTGAAACTCCACTAAAGTTATAACTTTCTTTATTTCCTATCTCACAGTATTAATCAATTACCTCAATTTAACAGGACCACAAAATGCAGCGTATTCCAAAAGACAGCTGTACAGCTTTGAACTGCCCAGAATCTCAACAGATCCCCTTATCTCACAGTTGCTGCAAAATCTGTAAAGGTAAGGTAATAGCAGGATATATATAAGCTCAGTGTAATTTTTCATTCTTATAAATTACAAATAGACTTTTTTTCTGATAATCTTGAATAGGACATTCCTATGCATGATGATCACTGTAGGTCTTGGGGTGCTCAATAGGTAAGAACTGCACTGTGACATCTGAAAATTGTTTGTAAAATGTTTAGTAATGTGAATTCTTTGAAACATATTTTTGTGTTTTATTCCAGCCAAAAATGGGTGGAAAGTCTAAGAAATCATATAAATATATATAGCAGTTTTTCTACCCCTCACCTACTCCGGTGTCCAAATTAAACAGGCTGGAGAAATATCCATGTTTGCCAGCATCTTTCTGAGGTGCTTTGAGATAGCTTTGTGATTTCAGAGAACTGTTTGTGCTATGCAGTTGTTCACGTACTGGAACAACTTGTTTACCTCTCTGGGGTTAGAGTCTGCATCTATAAGCACAAACTTTGGGGAATATTTTGGTATGCTGTGCACCTTTGTGTGCTACACCCAGTCTGATCCCTACCAGAGGAGGGAGATGTAGGAAGTGCCCTGAGTCCTTGGCTCACCCTTTTGATCTGGACTAACACCAGCGTCTGCAAAACTATGAGCAATTGCATCTTCAAGTGGCTACATATGTTTCTTCTGTAGCTAAATAAGATAAATTGATACCTGGCATGAAGGAAGGTGTTAGACTCTTGGACTGATTTTAGGTATATTTCAGTGAAGAGTGCAGCTATAGCTGTTTCTGTGCTACTCAGCACAAACATGAAGGATATGATTTATGACATCAAGCAGAGGGATAAGAAAGTAGAAGAAAAGAACCTAAGAGAAGACAGGTCTTCAAGTCTGTCACAGTCAAAAAGGATTTTTTAATGAAAATTTCTATAAAATCTGCAGTAGGTTAGAAAAAAGGATTCTGTGTTTCTCGTGCCTGATATAGCTGGAAAATTTTAATGTATGTCGGTTGAGTGCTTTCTGAATATTTTCAGTCTTCCTTGAACTATGCTAGCTTGGCTTCTCATGTGGTGAAGAGCTTATTCTTTAAACAAGAAACTGTGGCAGGCTGTTATTCAGTAGCATGTATTTTGTTTATTAATACAGCTGCTGTATAAGTGTTGAGAATCTTAATAATAATAAATCAGTATGAAAGCCCTCACCCTTTCTGGATGACATGTGTCTTCTTAGTTAATGTCAAAATCTGATACAATCCGGTACAGGCCAGGAGATCCAGAAATAAGACTATTGCTTTGCCATGAACTCAGGATTCAATGAGGAGGACAGCAAAAAACCAGAGTAGATGTCGCCGTGGCCAGAGGTTGCTCTTGACGCACACGTTTCTGCTGTCATCGAAGAGTATTGGAGACCCTCTAGCACAGTAAAAGTGTAGAGTATTTTGCTCCTATGTTAGATGCCAGCACTGTGGTGGCTGTGGTGAACGATAATATTTAAGTAACATTACCTAAGCCTACCTCTAGGTTAGGAAGACAACCGACAGCAGGAGAAAGAAACATCACAGACCTATTGTGATATGAGAGGCTGATGGTTTTTCTATCGTAACCGTATCACTGGGTCTCAGTACTAAAGCATTTTGTCTTTATGGGATCTTCTGCTTTCTTTTCTTCTTTTGCTTCATTCTTGCTGCTTCACACTGTTCCTGAGCTGTCCAAGTGCAAAAGATTTCTTTGACCTGACCTCCAAGCATCTCTGCTGCCACTATCCTGCTTGGGGTCCTTGTTTAACTAAGCTTCTGTGAGATTAGGGTTAGAAGCTCTTTCACAGAAAAACATGAAGCAGAAACCAGGTGGAACGATAAAAGCAATAATCTTTACTGCCAAAAAATACTTGTTTGCTATTTTGCAAGAGGCCTGTGTTGCAGCCTGATGCCAGCTTACATTCTGGAACTGTTGCTGTTACACCAGTCCTGGTCCCCTGAGCTTGACCCACATTCCCAAGGTCTCCTGTGGTTTTGAGAGAAGAAAGTAATTATTGGAAAACAGTACTGCTGCTTGATCAATTAATGCTTCAGTGAAAGAAGGAAACTTTAAACAAATAAAATTAATGAGAAAACAATGACAAGCTGCACATCTTTATGTACAGATCTGGAAACTGTGGAAGCTACAAGTTAGTTTCTAGAACCAGCTTGATTTCAGCGCAAAAAAGGATGATTTAATGTTGTTCAACAACACTAAATCACTAAATTTCATGAGAGCAAACAGAAGAAATTTAAAAAGAAACCTACTGAGTTGAAAGGTTCAATCTAAATTTTCCAGCCTGGAAAAGAACTTCACAATCTTAAAAATTTGTAGTTAAGGTGCAATGGAAAATGACCACATTCAAGAAAAATGGAAAAGAAGAAATAGGAAAATAGGAAATAGGGGTGGCTAACAGGTGACATTTTAAAAATAAAATTCTCTGTAATGGAAAGAATGATGCAATAAGGGAAGAGTATTCAGTTAGTGGAGGAAGGGAAGAGATAAGGGGAGAATAAAGCAGAACAAGTCAATGTTAATCAAAGACTTTTGATTAAATGCAGAAGGATTTTATAAGTACACCTGGGAACTAAAAGTGCTAGAAAAAAAAGTAATATCAATAGTAAATGAGATGCTGAGTGTGTAAGCTGTTAAGCTCTTTTATAAATGTACAAACAAAAAAAAAAGAAAGTGACAAGAAATATATAATTAAGACATGTCCTGTAAAAGTAATTAACAATGACAGGGAGACAGTAAGGGGATTTAAGCAAGCCTCCTCTCCAGCTGCTTCAGATCAGTGCTATAACCTGAAATTGAATTGAAGACCTAGAGACAGTCTGTTCTGGTGGCCTTTACTACTCCTCTCATCCATTTCATGCTTGGTACAATTTATTTTTCTGTATCTCACAGACAATAGAAAGGTATTCTTTGACCCAACTGAGAGAAAGATAGGACTGTCTTTGACAGGTATGTTTTGTAATCCCTGGATTCTTTTTAACCCTCAATCATGCTTGTTTCTGTACAGGCCATGACTTTTGCTCGGAAGGACATAACTGTATGGAGCATTCTGTCTGCCGAAACCTAGAGGACAGAGCTGTCTGTAGCTGCCGAGATGGTTTCCGAGCCCTTCGAGAGGACAATGCCTACTGTGAAGGTGATACCTTGTTCATATGCTTAGCACTGTTGTATAAATTACTGTGGGATGAATGTATTGATTCATAAGTTGTCAAAGAGATAGACATATTCAATGCAATGAATTAGATGTGCAGCATGTTGATCAACTAAAATAATCTCTCCGATTAAGTTCTTTAAAAAAAAAATTTAAAAATCTGATCAGTACGGAGGTGACCAGTTAATATGGTTGAGGTCTTGAGTTAGAAACATGCTGCCATAGGAAAATTTTCCTTTTTTTTTTTTAAATGGTATTCAGATACTTAGGCAACCTAAATTCAACCATTTGAAAAACATATTGGTGTAACATTTAGTTTCTCTTTTCACTGCTGCCTGTTCCTATTCTCTCTCCCCAGGAAGTAAGAAATGCTATAGACTACATTCTAGTATTGTTAATCACACTGAGTAAAGATGAATTATTTTAGTTGCTCTACTGGTATCAGCGAGCAACAAGCTACTTAATCAGAAGAGAATCATCTATACAATCAGCATAATCAGGTGAAAGGAACCCAACCCCACCCCAGCAGTGAAAGCCAAAGTCCTCTGCACAGTCTTTCAGTGTTAGTGCTAACTGTTGCTGTTCCTCCTGAAAACCCTGATTCTGTAAACAAGTAATACCAGTGTGCTCTTAGGCCGTTCTTACCATAAAGCTTAACTGCTGGCAGCAGGATGGGCTTTGACTAATAAGTAGTTCTGTTGAGATTAAATTGAAAGTCAAGCATTGTGAGTAGATGTAGTTTAAGGTACTCTGCAGTCCCACGTAATACCTGCATTATTCTCTGGTGATGCACAATAAATGGGATAAATCGAGGCCTTTTAAGATTGTTCCTTTGGCTGAACTCTGCCAAAGTTAATGCCTGCAGCTTGCTTGAGTTAGTATCTGCATTAACATCCGTAGAAATGCTCATCTGTAGACTTAGATTTGAGAGTTTTTGGCTGTTTTCAGGAAAGGAGCATATAATTAATTCAGCTTCATACACATCTCTACTTAATTTTTATGGTAAGCCTTCTGATGTAAGCCGGTTTTGAGAAGCAGAACTAAAAATCATACAGAAACAAATCCCTTGCCCCTCATCATGTTCCAGGAGACATCTGATGTCAGGACCTGCTGTGTAACTTGTAGCACAACCACTCTTTATCCCATAGTCCCTGGAGACTATGCTGTGGCTTAGGCTGTGGATCTGTGTTTCAAGAACTCACCAGCCATTCCCTATTTGAGGGAGTCACTGGAGCAATGGAGTTATGATGAAGTTAGGGGCTTTAAGAGGTTTTTTTCCTGCAGATCTGTTGTCGCTTTGCCGAATGAAAGCAAAAAAGCAAATTACACTTTCTTAGTGATCTCAACATCTCTCACATTAGAATCTGTTGCTTTGTGTGGAACTTCCCAGGCACGCCATAAGCGAAAAAAAGAAAATAAACTTTTTTATTATCATTGAGGGTGAAATGTTTGATGAGGACACGGTAGATTATCATATGTGAGGCTGATGCATTCTTATTATAAGAGGATTTACCAGTTTGTGCAGTACCTGATTTCAATATGATGATTTTTTGAGATTTCTTGGCCCAGTTGTTTCTTTATGGGCAAATGACATTGGTTCTGGGTGGTAATTATGAATCTGCTTAACTGCTTTCAGAGAACATGCATAAGTGAATAAAAGATTGGGATACATAATTTACATAAATACAATAATTTTGCGTATTACATTTGAAGGCATTAAATTGTCACTTAAAAATGTTCCTGATCCAAGAACACTTGCTCATGTTGAAGGCAATGGGAGTAAGTTACGCTAGGAAGATGTGCCCACGTGAGCAAAGCTCAGGAGGTTGGGTCACTTCCTAAGAGGTTCTCCCTGCCAGGGGTGAAGCTGCCTCAACAGGCAAACCAGCCTGGCTTTGCTGCTAGTTCCATGCCATAGCTGCACAGTTGGCACCACACTTGAGCTACGCACGGTTGGTACACGGGTCCAGACCTGGTCTTGACTGTTCATCCCTGACTGACTGTGAGGGCCATGTGGTGGAAGGATGGGAAATAAGGTTACAGATTGAAACTTTATGATTGTTTTTGTGGAAGATAAGGGACAGGGGACTGAGATACCCATGTTTCTCCACCACTGTGCTTTTATTACTGTATCCGTTTTCCAGTTCAAATGTCTCTTTGAGCAGAGCTTTTTATTTCTGGAAAGGGACTCTTACCTTATATACTAAACTAACTAACAGCAAATGGCACAATAGCAAAAGTGTAATACCAAGTCTTTTCAGAGTCCTATGACTCATCTTGAAAGGCTGAAATGGTCTCAACCTCCTTTTCTCAGCCAATGCCCTTTCTTCACTGTGCCATTATTTGGTCTTTAATTGCAAGCAATGCCAGGCATAGAAATGTCGAGTTAACACAAAGCCTTTCAGAGAAGGCTTTTTGTAATGGCTAGAGCCCATAGAAATGATAGTTGTTTCTGTGTGTGCACTGCACAAACTTCAGATATACTGCAAAATTGGGTGTCATTGGTTCTGTGTTAGAGCCAAGTTTCACTAAATACAATCCTGATTTGTGCTCCAGCACCATCAAAATTGAAAGAATAAACAGAAGTAATGATGCTCCCACTGGCAGAACTTCACCTTAAGGAGATGAACAGAAATAAAAACACTCAAAGCTGATTTCAGTGTGGGTCTGGAAAAGCTGCATAAATTTTATCTGAATGGTGGAAGAGTTTGGCTTCTGTCCTAGAATGAACCAGTGCTTTTCCAAAGCTCTGTGATGTCTCTAGGTACTTTTATGATGGATAACTTTCTGTTTTATAATATTTGTTAGTATTTACATCACATTTAGCTTTCCCTCAGAGTACTGTGTAAAGCAATACTTAAAGAATTGGTATTTGTTTATTTACATGCTGTAAGCCTTATTACAAATACTTTTAAATCTATATTCTGCCTCAGGCTATTATGCAGTTTGAGATACTTTGTGGGCATGTTATGTATGGGTTATGCTGTGCTGCCCAGGTGTAGGTGCTTTTAAATATGGCATCCTGGCTAACATCAACATCTTACTAAAACAGCTGTTCTGGTGAAGTGTAATTAGTTTTTCCCAAAGCAATATCTGCAGTAGTCTCAAACGGAAGATCATCCTCTGGAATATATTTCAAATAGTGTTCAATACCCACTGCTTTCATGATGGTGGAGTTATGGAGTTATGAAAAGGCTTTTCAGGATAAAGGTTGTGACTCTTGGTTACCAAGGTAATCTGATGCATGTAGAGGACATATTTCAACTATGTCTGTGCAAAATCTGATTTCAGTTCAGAAGTGCTGCCAAGGATTGCTGATTAAATAGAGAGAGGAATTCAAGAAAGAAGACAGGAGAATACAATACTTTTTGTAGAGACCAAGACAGAACATGACCTGGGAGAACTGAGTTATTTACTTCTTGATCAAGGGGATTTTGCCTGATGCGAGGCTATTTAACATCACATATCTATCTTGTCTGTGATAAATTTCTTCGTAGCAGCCTGTGCGGTGCTGTGGTTTAGGTTTGTGATGTTATTCTCAGTAGTGAAAACAGGAGTACAGTGTGGCTGTTTTTCAGAGATTGGTTGGGCATCAGTCTGCTGCTGGGAGCTCGAGAGGGGTTACCTTTGAGTCACTTCTTTTCCTGTCCCCCTTCACTTACTAAATAGTCTTTATATCAGCTCATGAGTTTTTTTCTCATTTTTGCTTTTTTTGTTAATTCCTTCATCCCATTGAAGGGCTGAACAAGAAAGGAGCTGCTGGGTGCTAAATTTCTGACCAGGGTCAGCCCTCTACACATCACAAATTTACATTATGGATATGTGTGGACCATAATGTTTGGTTTTTGATATTTGGAAATTTAGTTGTACTATTTGCACAGTACACAACATAGCTAACTTAACAATCTGGCATCATTTAGAGTTATTAAACAATTTTTTGTGAAACAGTTTTCCATTTATATTCTAATTTATCCTTTTCCTCAGTGACTCTTCTAGTTTCTCTGCTCTTGTCATGTTTGTCCCTGTTTCAAGTGTAGCAGATGAAATTAGACCAAAGACTCAATGACTTTGTCTAGATTTGAGAATTACATCCACTTCACTGATGATTGTCCCTCGAGGGAAAAAGGTTTTCAGTCGAGAAATCTGCTTTTGAATAAGCTGGCTTGATTTGAATCATTGTCAGTGGAGGGAAGTAAGTAGTCTTAGAGGTGAAATTGTCTCTTCACAGAGATTTCTGGAGCACGTCAGAAATGCCACTTGGTTAGACCTTATCAGGTGTCCCTTAGCTCAAAGTTGTATGTTGCAATTCTGTTTGGAAAGATTTACTAATTATCTTTGTGTATGCTTAAAAATACAAAAGCATTATTAAACCCTCTTCCCCAACAACATGAATTTGCACTTCTTCAGTTACCTAATTAGTACAGTCTGTTGTTAATCTTTTTGTTTAATCTTGTTGGTTTTAACTACTGGATTACAAAAATAAACTACATTTTCAAAATTAATCTGATTTTTCACAGATTGTACTGAAGAGAAGAAATCTCATAAAGGATAGTTATAATCAAGTTGCAGTGGGATACGTGTTGCATCATATTGGCCAAGTACAGTTGTCAACAATATATTTTTTCTTAAATTAAGTGTAATATTGGGAAGAGTGAACTACGAGACTTCCATAATGGAGATAAACCTCAGCGTATTAGAATATATTCTAATAAGTCCTCTGGGTCTTTCATAGACAGTACTAGGCTGTTTGCTAGCTTTGCTGTCTTCATGGTATGCACCATTTTTTTTTCAGTAAGAGTCCTGCTTAAAAGCTTTACAGTACTGTCAGCTTTGTGAACCTGGGAAGGCTACTCACACTTCCCTCTTCACAGAAAAATTATTTTTTGGAAGTGAAAAGTGTCAATAGCATCACATATAGCTAAGAAATAAAGATTTCCACGTCCGTCAGCTGGCAGTGTTTGAGTCAGTACCTAGTCATTTGGAGCTGGGTTGGGAAACCAATCAAACAGAACGAAAAACTTTCGTTCCAGGAGGGCAGAATGTTATTTCCAAATCTCTATTAAAAACTAATTAAATTGTATTAATATTAAAATGACACATTAATATTAACTAGTGTTAATATATTATCAATTATTAATATTTTTTTCTCATCTAAAGCACTAAGTGTCATCTTATTTCCATCATTATGTTACTGAGAAATCTTAATATGAAGAATTATAAAAGCAGTTTTAATGTGTCACTGTGTCAGAGCGGGACCAATCCTTCTTGTCTGCCATAGCTTTAATTGAGGAAAGCAATAAAGTTTATTCCTAACTTCAAGTGCACCCTGACACCAGTTCATAAAGTGTGGTGCATGCTGAGGTACAGATAGTTCCACGACTTGTAGCAGTGGGATAGTTTGTATGTGTACAAATTGCAGGATGTGATTCAGTGTTATTTGATTTTATTTACTTCTACAGTAATTATGTTCAGAAGGTTTCTATCATCCAGCCATAGCCAGGACTGACAATGATGTTACTACAATTAAAAAAAACCCAAACAGCTGAAAGTAATCATAATGAAGGTAGCTTCTTGAAAACTTTCAAACTTTGCTACTAGTATCTGGTAAGGAGAGGTTTTATCGTACTGAGAGCAGCCCTTTTCCACTAGCAATAAAAACATAATGATGTATTTTGGCTTCGAATGAGAAATTAAGGTGAAAGTTTCCATACAAATTAAGTAGACCTGCAACCTCCAAGCAAAAGAGAAAAGAAAATAAAGCCTTAGTTTTGTTCGTATTTTACTTTTGGCCCAGTTTTCACTGTTTGCTGGGAGGTGACTACTGAAAAAATTAGGTGCTTTCAGTGTGTGAAAAGTACCCACAGCCAAAAGGTTGGATTTCTTCTGTAACTTTTAAAACCTCAGTCTAAAAGTGCGACACATCAGTGCATAAAGGCTGGATCCCCAAGGGTTTTAACAAAGACACAGGAATGCCTTGCATTAAGGCAAACTGAATTTAAAATAAATATTCTTTCATGAAGAGTGTAGAGCAATAGCAGCCACAGTGTTTGCATCTGTTATGGTACTCATAACTAGTTTGGCACAGTTTGAGAGACAGCTGAGTTGTGATACCAGCTGTTTTCTGTAAAACAGGCAGTGATCTACCAAGGAGCTCACAAAAATATGCTGCATGGTTTAGACCCTACCCAAACCCCAGATACAGGCTAACCCACACACAGGGGCCTTACCACTGCTTACAGGTACTGTCTTTACTGTCTGCCGATAGGGAGTTTTAAAATATATTGGTGCAATACAATCTGTGTTGTGTCTTCCTGAAAAGAACCTAATACGTATTTGTAATTTCTGTATAAAAATATTAATGTTCCTTATTACCCTTTTAAAGTAGGGGAAAACAAAAACATGAAGAGTGGCAAGTATTTTGAAATTCTTGACATTCACAATTCAAAATGATGAGAAGTTGTCCTGCTTAAATAATAAAAGAAAAATATTATTTTGCTATTCAGATTTAAAGACCTGTTTCTAACTAAATGCAGTGCTGAAGGGGGTTGGATCATGAGCTGGTGTGTCAGTAAGTTCTGATTTTTGGAATTCGTTAATTAATCATATACAGAATCCTTTTTATTCTCAGTATGCAGCTGTATCAGACTAGTTATTTGGAGCCTAAGGAAAGGCCCCCCGGGATGCTTTCATGTCTGAAAAATAGCTATGTATAATTACTTGTTTCATCATGTACACATACTATATGAATTAATTATAAGATATTAAATAGTAAGAAGATGCAGTTTGCCAAGAAAAATATTACATGATGGTGGACAATATTTGTTTTCAAAATTTTCCTGTGATATGTATTTTTAAAACTACATAATGTATGTGGAGTCCAGTGATGTTTTCACAAGACTGAGATGAAGACTTTAATTTCTTCCAAGAATCTCACATTCACGAGTAGCTGTTGAACAATATCTCCTACTGCATGTTTTAACAAGGACAGTTTTATCTCAACAGTCTGTCTGCCTTTCCAAAAACTGGGGCAAGTTGAAATAAAAACAACTCTTTGTACTGTTAAAAATGATATTTCTGAAATGCTGTAATGTTGTATTTTGTCCTTGCAAAGCTATATTGAACTTCTGTCAAGGAATGTAGACCTTGAGTGACTTTGCTTTTATTTTGAGTATTTTCTGTCCTGATGGCCTCCTCACAGGCTGCAGGAGATGCACAGAGAAATCATGAACTTAAGCAAAGATCAGAGATTTAAAACAGCGTGAAGGGAAAAGCACCAAGATGTGTACAATATGTATATGTGTCATCTGTGCAGTTTAGTTAAGGGCTAGGAAAGAACATGCCTTGTGTGAAGAACCAATAGTTAGAATTTATTTTTAGTCTAACTGATGCTTTATCAATCTAATCAAGATATAACAATCTCTTATTAGTTTAATTACAACAGTGCTAACACTTGTAATCCAACTCGCCCAGTTTCTCTACAGCTTTGTTAATAATTCAGTAAAAATCAATATACACTAGTAACTGCTCAATTCTTCTTACCCTCCCTATGCATTGCTACATGAGTTGTTAATGACCAAGTTCTATTTTGGGAACAGCATGGTGGGGATAATGGAAGGTTATTTTACTCTTTTCTTCTTGGTCTTTATGTATGCTTGAGGTTATTTTTGAATGCTTTAACTCAGTATATGGGGTGTGTTCTTATAGTTGATTCACAGGGCTAGATGAATTGTGATTCCTTAGGTTCTATTGCTTTTCTCTTTGGGAGAGGAGAGACACACAGGTCTAGAAAGGTAGGCAAAAATAAAAGCAATAAAGGTCCCCAAAAGCAAAAACCCATTTGGATGTAGACTGAATACATCTTACTGCTTGATAATTTTGCTGTTGGAGCCAGACTTTTTACTGGCTGTTGGTAGCACCAAAGGCACAGGGTATAAAGATAAGAAAAAGTGGAAAATTATCTATAGAGGGTAGAAGTGATAACAACTATGGTGGTGCTGTCAGCTGGAATAAATAATGTGGGATACTGTGAAAGAATACACAATTTTGATTGAAGTTGATGGTTACATCCTTTGTGGAATATGTCAGTTGGAAAAATTGGTGCAGTAGATTTGATAGAGCAAAGCAAAAAAAAGGGAAGTGGTTGTTTTGTGACTGACTGGAGGTAACAGCAGTAGTTAAACCATAGGTTTGACAGGTGATGGAGAGTCTAGAAATAGTAGTGGGAGGAGGAGGAGCAAGGACTGTGCCAGAGCCCCAGGATATTTTGTCATCTTAGACAGCAAGTGAGAAAGGGTTTACACAAGAACAGACACATAGAAGATAGTGTTATGGAAACCAAACCACAAAAAAGATACTGAAACCAGACTGTAGGTGAAAATGAAGGGAAGCTGAAGAGAATAGGAGCTTAGAAATATGGTCAAGGAAGTGTGAGAGACCCTACTGGGAGTATTTTTATTAGAGCAATAAGCCAGGAAGTTTTAGTGTACTAAACATTTGAGCAGCTGGGAAGGTAGTGTGTTTGGTGGTGGAAATAAAAAAGCCCAATACTTTCACAGACGGGTAAGCTGGTGGGATCTTGCTTCAAAGTTATGCTCTGTTCTTTTCCTCTTAAGGAGTAAGAGCTGATGGGTGGGGGGATGGGTTGAGTAAAGGAGGAGAGACAAAGTGAGCTAGATCTGAAGATGGGACTAAAGTTATGTAGAAAGTGGTTGGAGGAGGAACACAGCAGAGAAGCCTGATGTCAGAGGTAGAAAGTGAGAAAAGTAGGACTTCTTGGTGGAGGTATGACAGAGAGAAAGTAAATGGACAGAACTTCTTTTCTTTGTGATCTTGTTGCAGGTGCAGAACAGGTTATGTTTCTTCTAAAGGTTTTAAATCCTCATTTACCTTTTTAAAGGTATTGATTGCTGTGATCGGTCACTGTTCATTTTCATAGTCCCTTAATTGTTGAGTAGCATCTGCTGATTTTGTGATGCCCTTTTTCTAGGTCAGGGACCAGAGGAGAGTCTTAATCTTTCACTGCTTGTCTTTCTGTATGAGTCAGGTTGGTAGTGATAAAGCTAAGGGCCTGAGAGCCCTATGTTGTGATCATTGTTGCTGGTATCCATCCTTGGGATTCTCAGCAGAGAGGCCCAAGATGGACAGCAGAGCCCTCAGATAAGGATGGAGGTGTGTTGATGAAGTTGTATGTGAGAGGTGGGAAAACATTAGCCTCTTGAGCAGGTAAATGTGGTGCTTGATATTTATAGGCTGTGAAGACATGTTCTTTATTAGCATAAAACCCATGGGGGTTTTATTTGTTTTGTTTTAAATTGTAGGTCTAATCTACTCTGCTCTTGTATTCAGGGTAATTTTTAATGTGTTTATGAAATAATTTTCTTTATAAATTAAGCTTTTCATGTTCCTGTTCCCGCTCTTCCTGGGTAATTAATGTTATTTGTTGCAAAAATCCTGCAAGAGTTTTAGCACTTCCCAGGTCGCACTTAAAGAGGTGTATGGTAGCCAGGGAAATCACTGGTATTAGACACTATTGAGTTTTAAGGGAAATAGCTGGAGGCAGGACACTATCCGTAAAGGATCCTCAGTTCTGGGAGTAGCCTCTTCTAACAGCTCGTAATTACTGGCTTAGTACCAGACTCATTTGTTCTGGCAGGCTTTTGTGGTGGATAAAGGCAGTGATGTATAGGGAGGCCTAAGGAGAGGCTTTGATAGTGTGAGGCTTTGGTCAACAATGATTTATAGATTTCAGGTCAAGTTCTCTTCTTATTAATGAAATTGTAAAACATAACTGGGAATTTTACTCTGGGGAAGCAAACTCATTAGGGTGCAGGAGGAAGGGATACAGGGAAACTTTTCTTCGGTTATATATTTTGCATAAATTTTGTTTGAGTGCTTGGGGGAATAAAGAAAGGCAGGTGGGTGGTTTTTTTTGTTTTGGTTTTTTTTTCTGTTTTTGATGTTTTTGCAAGTATAAATAAATCATTGAAGTGGAGATTCTGAACACTTTTGCACTAACCAGTTTTCCCAGAGGTGCCCCTTTTATCTGTTCCACGGGGAATAGAGCAGGTTGATGATCTCCATGACTACACTGTTGTCAGTACATCACAGCTGGTGGCTCAGTATCACATCACAGACTTCAAGCACACAAGTCTTTACTGTTGAATGTGTAGAGCCATTTGAGTGGTGCATTCATCCTATTGAACTGACTTCAGTGTCTTACTGGCTGAACAGTGAGACCTGAATATGCATTAATATGCTAACTAGGCTTTTTGGCAGGAGGAAATCAAGATAAATGTTGTAGGATTTCTTAGATATGGAAATGCATAAGGTTTTCTGTTGTGAGTTTATATCTAAAGGTGACATACTTGTTTTGGCTGGGGTAGAGTTAATTTTATCATAGTGCCTAGTACAGGCCTGTGTTTTGGATTTGTGCTGAACACAAGGTTGATAATAAAGAGATGTTTTTGTTATTGCTGAGCAGGGCTTACACAGAGCCGAGGCCTTTCCTGCTATTCATACTGCCTCTCTGGGGAGGAGACTGGGGGTGCCTGGGAGGCTGGGAGGAGCCACAGCCAGGACAGGTGACCCTACTGACCAAAGGGAGATTCCAGACCATTCGACATCATGCTCAGTATGTACAGTGGGGGGAAGGAGGATGAAGGAGGAATGTTTGGATTGATGGTGTTTGTCTTCCCCAGTAGCCATTCCGTGTGATGAGGCCCTGCTCTCCTGGAGCTGGCTGAACCCCTGCCTGCCATTGCAAAGCAGTGAATCAATCCCTTGTTTTGCTTTGCTTCTGTGTACAGCCTTTGCTTTCCCTATTAAACTGTCTTTATCTCAATCCACAAGTTTTCTACCTTTTATCCTTCTGATTCTCTCCATGATCCCACTGGTTGGGGAGCAAGCGTCTGCCTGGGTCTTGGCTGCCAACTGGGCTTACACCATGGCAGGTGAATAAAAGGCTACACCAGTGTTTTCAACCGGTGAACAGGATGAAAAGGCTTTTATTTTGGTACCTTTGAAAGAGAACAGATGTTGGGCTCATTCCCTGCCCTAGTTCAGTCCTCCTTGACCTGTAATACTTTAACCTAATGTATATGAAGCTTGCATGGGGAGTGCCAAACTGGGAATGGAATTGCAGGCTTTTAGTGTGTTCAATCTCTGTGTGACTAGTTGTCATTTGACTGTTACTTTACCTTTTTGTATTAATTATCTTTATTTAGTATTAAAGTTGCAAATTGTTTGTAAAAAACTTCTTATCTGCTGTGGGTCCAAGGTGTAGAGGGCCTTTAGGCGCCAATGTAACAATATCTTGTGATAGTAGCAATAACAGAGATTTGGGTGGGAGTTTTGTTTTTCAGTGATCATTTAAAGAATGTGAATAATATCTTTGCAAATCAGTTTGAAAAAAACAATACATTAGATTTGTCCAAATGAACACTTCAAAGTTAACCTGAACAGTTGTGCGCTGGGTGTTTTTTTTTTTTTTTTTTTTTTTTTTGTGTTTTTTGTTTTTTTTTTTTTTTTTTTTTTTTTGGGTTTTTTTTTTTTTTGGTATCTGTTGAAAAAGCAAGGTAACATTTTTCAAAATCTCAATATGTGGTATGTTGGTAAAATGAAAGCTTTTATTTAGAGCATTTCTAAATTAGGAGGTTTCAATCAAAGGAGCTTTGACTTTCAGTTTTTCCCTGCAAAATAAAAACTGTTAGCATTTTGGGTCTCCTGTGGCTATTTACCTGCCAAAGCAATCATTAATATAGTTTTCAGAAAGTTCTATTTAATGCTTCTGAGACTTTGGATTTTTAAGTAGAATTTTCTGAGGGTGCCAGAGCTGGCTTCTAGGCAGTCTGTTGATGCTGAGAACATAAGGCGTCTAATTACTCGAAGACTGATGTTGTTACTTAAATATAAATCAACACAATTAATTTATTATGGAGTTGTGAACTGGAATTATGAAAGACACAAGTTTTCATCATTTGTTGTAGAGGCTGAGGCATATGTTGTAACTGCTGGCTGCTTTTGTGAACGGCATACTTGGGTTTCTGCAGAACATCTGTAAGTCAGGAGATCTGTGCCCTGTTCCACTCTCTGTGCAAAACCAGCTGTGGTAGTCTTATGATAGTTTCACTTTTTTTGTGGTGTTCTTAGATAAAGTTCACAAAATGTGTTTGGAGCCTTAGTGTGCTCATGTGCTCACTGTGTTCACTTGTAAATACACGTTCATTTGTTCAGGTATGCATGAACAGAAAAATTGCAAGATTAGCTTTTCCAAACTAGCCCGTTAATAGACCTATGATTCTTTCATGCCTGCAGAGTTTACAAGGAAAAGGGGAAGAAACCAGCCAAAGTACCTCAGTCACAAAATTCTTTTGCAGTGAACACCTTCAAGTTTTGTAGCCAACTGTCCCCAGCTTCTCCAGCAGAATCCAGTGGGCAAAGGAAATGTGGAAAATGTTTTTTTCAAAACTGAATGAAATTAGGAACTTACTACAGAATCACTAATATTCAGCGTGTCACACTGTTTCATACAGGAAGGCAAATTATCTTCTAAGAATGCAAAGGGGGGAAAAAAAAGAGCATTTGATGAGTGCAGTTGGTAAATTCCTGTTGATTTAAAGACACAGGGAAAATAAGAGGAATTGAGGGATAAGCATACAGCCTAAGCAGGAGCAAAGTACAGGAGTTAATAATGTTGACATTTAGCATTGCAACATTAAGAAATCAACCCTGATTTGAGTTTATATATGCAGTCTATTGTCTTGAATTATCATTAGACTCTGCAATAAGATTCTTTTCCATCTAGAGATTTTATTTTCAACACTGACAGCTGTAAACATCATTGAAAACAAGGAAGAAATCAAAACTGATGAGCAGAAAAAAAACCAAGGCAACAATCCGCCCTTTTGATTTTTAGCATTCTTTGGTAGCAAGGTTCAGTGACACATTGCATGACAATATAAATAGGTGTACTGAGCATCTCAGTAATGATGTCTTTATCATTAGTATTACAGGAACAGTGTGCTACTGAGCACTTCCAAATTAGTATAGCTTTTCTTCTTTGCAGTATAATAATACTATGCAGAAGGTTTTTTTGTTATTTGTAGTGCTTTCTCTGTCTTACTATTGAAGTATAACCTGCTACAAGAAATATGTCTAATTTTGAAGCCCAAGAGACTACAAAAATCAATTAGGTTTTGAATTTCTTGCCTATAGTCATTTATATCAGGAGTTTGCTCTAGGACTTTACACTGCAACAGGTGTTCTGTCCCAACAGTATTTTATCAAGTTGTATTTTTTTCTGTCAGAGCAGATCTTTATATGAATGAGATTCTTACAGGTTCCTTTCAGGTACAGTGGGTATATGTATCTATTTACATATATATGTAGATATTTGCAGATACAGATATATGTGTTTATATATATTAAAAATACTGATTGACTACTTTTTAGTTCTAAGAGAAATTTATACTGAGTTCCAGGGTCCTTTCAGATCTTACCATGTTCCTTAAAGTTTCCTCCTAAACAGTAGTTCCTGTTAGATCAAAGGAATGTAGTGTGCATTTAGTTGTGTGTTTGTGTGCTGATGACTGAGATGACTGCACAGGGTGCAGTGATGGATGCCATTGCAGTGCTGAGGCCGTTGGTCAGTTGTTTGAGACCCTGGGTTTTTTTTTTTCCCCCTGTTCTTATTTAAATCATAGGAATAACATCAGAGGCACTTCAAAAGGAAAGATGTAAGCCAGTGTAATCTTCTTCGTAGCTCCACTAACAGCTCTTCACAGAAGCTTGTGGTGCTTCCCTTGTTTGAATATTTCAAGCAGTTTTTTTAGCTGCCAAAAAGCTTTCCAAAATGCACTGGTATTTAAGTAACTCTTTAGTCAGGCCTGCTACTGATGGAAGCGAACAGCAGTGTAGCAAGAGATTGCAAGAAATACTGCCGAATTTGACTTGTGTTCCTCTTTGCCTTGTTCACAGATATTGATGAGTGTGCTGAAGGACGGCACTACTGTCGTGAGAACACCGTGTGTGTAAATACGCCAGGATCCTTTATGTGTGTCTGCAAAACAGGATATATACGCATTGATGATTATTCATGTACAGGTAAGAGCTCTGTATTTCTGGAAGAAAACAACAGAATGGTGGTATTTAGGAGTACTAATATGATTCTTCAGAAGTTAATCTTTGTTCAAGTCACGGAGCATCTAAATGAAATGTTAAACAGAATAAACACTAAAATCCAGTGCAGAAAAGATAATGCATTTTACAGATTATGTGTAGGTCATACTGTTTGCCTGAAATTGTGATGTAGGCTGGATTGTCTTATGGGTCTGCATGGTTTTGGGTGCTGATTAAAAAGGTGAAGGGAGGAGAATGAAGAGGAAAATAAGCAAGCAAAAATAGTGTTGTTTCACTTGGTTTCCGTGTTCCATACCAGGACAGCTTCTCTTGGAGTATAGTGACTCTTCTGCAAACTTTAGATGGAGTTAAATTTGCTACATATTAAAAGTGGCTGTGTCCTCGTTCTGAACTCTCCAGGCTCAGTCAGGTTTCCCAGGTGAATCCTGAGTTCAGAGGGCAGGAGTTCTGCTTGCCTCGAACCACTGGACAACATGGTCAGTCTTATATCTGTATCTTCCCTTTTTGCTCTACTGCCAGTGGATGTGTTTGGTTCATGCTGGCTTTCTCTCTTCTACTCTTCTTTTATTGCAAGGTAATTTAGGGTTATGGAATCAACACTGGACATTTAAAGCAGCCTTCGGTGTCAGAGCCAGGCTGACTCTAAGTGTTCCTGTGTATTTTCCTGCAACATAGATAACGAAAATATGACTCAATGATGTGGCATATTTTCTCAGTGAACAAAATAGTATCAGTATTTTGTGTGCACAGGGTAGCAAATTAGCTCTCTCTGTAAAAGGCTATATTTTTTCAGTAAAGCTTTCTTGAAGTTCATAAGTAGTATTTCTTGAAGTAACAGAAATTGGCTATAAATGGATGCGAGTATTCAGAATGTGGAGGCAGCACTGTGAGGTTCATTTCTAATTTTGTTCTGTCCATTGTGTCTTGGCATTTTTAGCATCAATGATATGTCTTGGTACAAAAACAGCTTCTTCATAAACTGACATGATTTTCTTGCCCAAACATGAACAGCACTCAGAGACATGGATTTCAAATCACATACGTGGGATTTTTGTGAATGCTTTGTCTTACCTGTCCTTGTCATTCCTCTCATACATTGGCAAGCACTGTTTTACTGCAGTGAGCCCACTTCTTGAAAGTCCAAGTTACAAAGACTGCCTGCAGCAGGTCCTTTCTGAAGCAACCAGTATGTTTCTGATCATTCTCTTATGTTTTCCACACTCTCAGCTGAGTAAAGAAATTGTTTCAGTACCTCCTGAGTGTGAATATTTGGATTATTTTAGGACTGATTGTATCTAAATCTGTGTGATACTTTTTCCACTTGGCTTCCCTTAACTTACTGTTCTGATTGAACTTCGCAAATGGTAAACCATCACCAACTTTGCAGGGGCACTGGGTGCCTATAAATATAATAAAGGTAGTTCTTGAGAATGCACACATTGCATTCTTCATACTTGCTGAAGCATACTGTTATGAAATAGAGTTTTTCTGGAGTTATATTTTAGTGAATTTTGGATACTGACAGGCAGCCATGAAGATGCAGTCCCCACTGCATGATAGAATTTCAATGAATGGCAAACTAACATAATTAAGTGTATATGTTACAAAATAAGTGCATTATTTTTTCTGGTTCCACAACTATTGTATGAGCATCTCTAGTGGAGGCATTGGTTAATTAAGTTAATTATTATGTATCCAGGACTATGTCGGTGGGGTTGTACAATATACGGTTCTGTCCAAATCTCAGTGCTCATGTACAGAGTCCAGTGCACTTTGAATTTTGTCAGTGTCTGCAATAAATGTAGTCATTCAACCCTCTTTTTACCTCTACAGAGTTTAAGTTCTTACCAAGTTTCTGTTTGCCTTATTGGCAATTCTGGGTTTAACTTGCCAGCTGAAATACCAAGGAAACTGAGGAGGAGGCTGTTTTTTAATCCAGTTCAGGAATAACAAGAATAGGGCAAACAAGAAACAATTGACCCTTTGTGTTACTAAGTGTTAAATTTTTAAAATATATTTCAGGTCACAGTTTCTTGTAATGCTGTGTAATTGAATCCAGTTATGAAATTGTAGTTGTACATAAAATAGCTAACACTCTAAACTGGAGAAGCAGCTCTGGTAGCACATCCTTGGGAATATTACTAAGCAGGAAAAAAATGTTCTGTAGCTTGGCATAAGTATGTCATTGTTTGCACAGGATAGCTGAAGCCCAGGAAGATGTTGAAAAATTATATGTGAACCTTGATTAGGCAGGTTATGATGTAAATGATGTCCACAACTTGCTGGCAGACTAACATACCTTATTGTTCCATCCTATGAACGTACATATAATTTAGCAGTCATTGATCAAAATAGAAAAGAGACATAAAATCAGTGACATTGAAGAGTTTTTCTCCTGTACAAGACATTTGAAAAGAAATCTGTGCTATCCGTCTCTGTCAGAGTCATGCACACAAAAGACTGATTTAGACAGCCTATATCTGCTTCCAAAACAGCTCCAGTTTCTTTTGTCCTGGCATGTTTGTTCCAAGTTTTACAATAGATCTGAATTACATTTTTATTTTCACAACAAAGGATGTAACGAAGACATCAATTTCAGATATTGTTGTTTGTATTCATATTGGAACCAAGATTCTCAGTGCTAGACTGAGTTAGTCACAACCATATTTACACAGAAATCTGTTGTTCATGACTGATTTTTATGTTCAGAAATCAATCATAGCTATGAGAAGGAGACATGACTTCTAAGTTGCACCCGTATGCCAAACGGGTGCACAAACTGCAAATTAAAGGCATAAAAATATGCCTTGGGCTACCATGCTTTGATATCCTACAATGATGTTGTCTCGTTCCTGTTCCACTTTGCTTTCCATAACCTGGAGTGTAATGATGTTGTGCTGGGGGAAGGAAGGTAGAAAATGGCATGAGTCTCTGCTGAGGTAGTTTTATATGTGTACTAGTGTGCTGCTGCCCCATCACTGTTAGCTGGGATCAAATCGGAATGTTTAGTTATTTTCTGAAATAATAACATTCGCATCTTTACTTCCCATGGGATTACAGAAATGCACGGGCTGTTTTCTTGGCTGGAAAAAAGAAAGTTTTCCTTCAGGAAACAAGGAAGGACCCAGTGTCACCTCTAGTCTTTCAGGCTGCTGTGTAATTCACAGCTGGTACCATTGCTCTGAACAGCATAGTGGATGTCTTTTCCTCCACCATTTATTATGGGAGAAGTTAGGAAATGAGAGATGAGAGCTCTCTTTTTCACACTTGGCTCTAACAGTGAAGAGTTCATACTAGCCACAGTGAATGGTTAATCGTGTTCAGTCTCAACAATTTTGTTTAGTGGTCCCTATGCACTTTAGTTTTCTGCATAGGGACCACTCACCTGAGTAACCCAACAAGAATGGAACAAAAGATACAAGACCCTGTGAGACTTAGTGCATCCTCCCTAGATTGTATTAAGGCAGAGGAAGGTGCATTCCTTGATCTGGAGAAGCCATGGATTTTCTGAGCCCCAGACGACTTTTAAGGCTCTGTTTCTGTGCAAAATCATGGGCCACCTTTTATTTATTTTTTTGCTTTCCATTTGGCATAAAAGGGGGAAGTGGCTCTGATGGAAGTGCTGGTGGTGTGCTCTGCCTCTCCTGCGGTTTGGAGTCACTGAGATGATGTGGGGGAGGTAATGCAGCTGATGTTACCCTCCCAGAGACTTCCTCCCCAGGGGCTGTTTCATGTTTCACATTTAGTGGTACTGGGGAGGCAGGTGTTGGTGCTCTCCAGGAGTACCCTAGGACAGTGTATTCAGTTGACTCTCCCTGTGCCTGTGGTCTGGGTAAGATGATAAATGGCTGAATGTAAGAAGGACACATGAAGTATTAGTATATAAGCCAGAATCTTTGAATTCATGTTTGTACATGCTGTTGTCTGGCATTTATGAAATTATGTATTACATATTTCTGGGGTTTTTTCCTGTTTGTATTTTGTGGTTTGTTAGGATTCGGTTTTGAGGTTTTTTGAGAGAAGTGAGTAATCTACAACTTTGTAGCCAGACACCAGTGAGACTGGTGAATTGTGCTGCACTTTGGCAGAAAATACATGTGGATTCTTAACTGATTAATTATTGAAAGCACACCAGGCACCTTGCAAATTGTCAGCTACTTCTTCCAAGCATGCTCTGGCCATATTAGCAACGATGTCCATCTGAGCTGTGTGAGACCACTGCTACGTGTGGAGCTAGGTGCTCACGTACCTGTTTCAAGTGTCTGCAGACCATGTAACGTTTTTCATAACCGTTTTTATCAATGCATTCCAGATTATTTTGTCTTTCCTTTTCATTTTCACTTTAGCCAAGTCATGCTGATTTTTTGCTACTGCTTTTAGAAAATAGTAACTTAGAAGCCAAAAGGGTTGGCAAATCAAGTGGAGATTCTAAGTTTGTGAGGCCATTATTGCATTATGGCTGGTACCATCATGTTTATGCTCCTGGGTTTCCTACTTCTAAAGAAAATGGTGAAGGATTTTTATATAACATCTCGTCACTATATTGGGAACATTTCAAGGGTTTGTTCTTCAGAGTCAAGTTAGACAGAAGGGATGAAGTAGTTCTTTAGAATCATGGAATCATAGAATGGTTTGGGTTGGAAGGGACTTGGAAGACCATCTAGTTTCACCCACCTGCCATGGGAAGGGACACTTTCCACTAGATCAAGTTGCTCAAAGCCCATGGCTTTGGTCTTCGGCCTTTTTGACTTGGTCATATGGAAAAACCTACTGAAAGCGATGAGGAATATGTTGAATTCACCAGGCATTAACTAGCTGCATCCAGCTGGACCTTGCTAGACCTCCCTCCTCCTCTGCCTCAGACTGTGTCTTTGTGAGTCTCAGAGATTTTCCTAACAATATTTTTCTGAATATGGTGTCAGTGCATTCAACATCATTCAATTTTTTTCTGTGATAGCCTCTCACAGTAAACTGAAGTCTAATAATAGTTTTCGCATAAATTACTGAGAAACATGGTGGTAGCAAGTTGAGTGACACCTGAAGTGTTAATTCTTGGGAATACTGGCAGCTCTGCATATTTTACAAATCAAATTAAATCACAGATCTGTTGCAAATTGGAAGGAATTCCAAGATCAACATTAAAATAATTAAGAGTCTGGGGAGATTGATTTGACATATGGAAAAGATTTAAGGAGAAAACTACACATTTAGCTGCATAATGATGATGAATGTGCAAAAAGTAGGAATTATGATAACAGTAATACTAATTAATAATTACTTGGGAGGTTTCAATAGTAAGAGGAAAATGCAGGGGAAAGTACTGGCCTGCAGATGCATGGCCAGTACCTTTTGACATAAGTTTTTCATGTCTGACCCATATTCTTTACTCTCTAATGATATTGTGGGATGACTGAAAAAATTCACCTCAGTATAATGCATAGAGAACTGATTGCCACACTTAGCCCATTCAGCCCTCATGCATCTGATATTCTTTTGTCCACCTTTGTGCCTTTTTTCCCATGCAGCCAGTGAAGTTTTCCAACTGGCTATGTCACTGGGATTTATTTTACATTTCTTTTTCCATAACAATCAAAAGCTGTGTCTTTCCTAAGCTCTCCTGTTTGGGTCTATTCTTCTACCTCTCTATGACTTATAAACAACCTATATGTCTGCTTGGATTTCAGCTATTGCCACTAGTGATATCCTTGATTAAGAAAGATACCTTTTGGTTTGGTATTTTGCTCCTTTTTTTTTTCACATAGCGTGTAGCCAAAGTTTGGGTCTTGTCTCCTTTTCCTTCATTAATGCTTTGTTTACAATACAAGTCTTCTGAGGATGCTTATGAGAAAACAGGTGCCATCTTTGCAGTGCAAATGCAGCCCATCCTTATTCCCCAAGCGCAGATGCCTCCACTTTGGGAACCAGCAGTGTGGTATCTGGAAGGACTTTAAAATGCCATTTATAAGGACCCGCAATTTTGTTGGAATTACAGCTCATATCATTTGTAATTCAGATCCCCAGATTATCAGGACTTTAGCTTTTTGCCCAGTCGTTATCCTCTGTTTCTTGCAAGCTACATTTATTTTTGAGGGGAAATACAGTCCCTGTCACATGGGGTTTTTTATTAACATAGTACTCTGACACACTTTGGATGAATGATTCCTCTTGGCATCTAGAAACTCAAGTTCATAAAAGTGCATCTGCCTGTGGGCTTCTGTTCAGATTTCATTGGTTTATTTTTGACTTATAAATCCATCAATTGTTTGGGACATAAACAGTCTGAGAAATCTCGTACTTTTTTCTATGCTGTGCAATAGAAGTAATGTTTAATGGCGGGGATATTTGAGAAAAAGTTTTGTTGAATTTCTTGTGAGGATGCTGGAGGTAAAATCCATCTTTATTACGTAAAACACAGACCAATGTATGTGCTCAGGAAAAGTTCATTTCTGGGTTCTGATGTGGGGTGGAAAATGGTTTTGTACCAGTGTACATTGGTAGGATTTCAGCTAGCTGTGCAATGTGGGTATTTTCCAGTATCATGTATTGCTAGCTATTTTTTTTTCCAACTGAACATTTCAGAGCCCACAAGTGAGTTCTGAGAACTGAAGAGGAATATCTTTGTGTATTTAAAATTATAAATAAGGTCTAGATTACATGTGAAGCACGTGGACTGTGTTTTATCATCAACACTAACCTCTTCTAAGAGTAGTGTAGTTGTCCGAGTTTCCATGGACAAAACCTACTGTAAGACTGATGTAATTCAGAGTTGAATGAAGTCATCTATCTTCTGTTTCAAGCTGCATGCTTATCCTCAGTTAATTAAAGTATAAAATTTGCCTGCTTCTTCAGACACACAAGTGTATCCACAAGTCGTCCTGAAGATAATAAAAACTGATAGTGCTTAGTACATTGGTTAATGAGGCCACATTTTAATAAGTGACTAAATGTGGCCTCAAGATGCAACTTTATTCAGCACTGCTGTATGCCCTTTACCCTTCACTGCTGGAAAGAAGTTAAAAAAATAGAATGTGACCTCAGAGGAGCATAGGCTTATAGCGTCCCAGCTTTGCTACATGAGAATGCCGTAATGTGAGACATGATAACAATAAAAAAGCTGATTTCTTCCTGTTCATTTCCCTTGACTTATTTTTGATGAATTCAGCAACATTCAAGTTTTCCTCAAGTTCTGCAGCTTATAGAGCAGCTGAGTTCATTGTCTGTGCTTAAATAAAAGCAGAATAATTGCTCAGTATGGTGCAAGGGACAGAGCAATAAACAAGCATACTGACAGGGGCTGGTTGTAACATCACCGTAGTGACATACCACGGCTTGAGTACGGAAATGTTTTAGTCAGCAAACCACCGGAGAACATAATGATGTGCGCAAGATGAACCATCTGTCTCTCCATCTCCAGTTTTGGTTACACCCCCACCCCAGTTATGTTAGAAGTAACGTGTACATGCATTGTCACACAGAGCAAAGCAAACTCCACAGGGGTGATGGTGTCCAGCTGTACTGCCAGGGTTTCTATTAGTAATAAGCATTGTAGAAGTCAGCTTGTGTGCACAGAGGATTTTTAACTCAAAGCCTATTTGATTCTGGCTTCTATTACTTGGCCCAGTTTCCATTCTGCTTTATAGTATGTCAGCCTACACGAAGCTCTCAATCTTCTTTCAGGATAAATTCTCTCCAATATCCACTTTCTAGGTGTACGGTAATTCACAAAGCTAATAAAGGAATGATCGCTCAGCCTGAGCTTGTTGCTATGCGACCACATTACTAAGATAACAACAGAAGTAATTTTTATATATCTGCTGTATCTTATACAACTGAACTCAATTATGCTTTATTTGGATTGAATCAGGTTATCCTTGGCAACTTAGTTTGGAGTCTGCTTCAGCTTGGAATAAGAACTTTTTTTTTCATAGAGGATACTTTTTAGGTCCCATTTTCTCCTTGGTTACTGACCCAGTTCATGACAACTGTTCATCTGGCTATGCAATTACAGCAGGATGGATTTCTCAGCTGATCAAAATCCAGCACATTTTTAAAGGGTCCGTGGTAGAACATGATGATTTGAGTTGTTAAACAGAAAATGTGTTCCCTTGAGAAAGATGCGAATGTATGATTTTCACTACTAAATGCTTAATTCTTTCACGGAAATTATTCTTTTACCAGATATATATATATTTGGTATGTGTGTGTGCATGTATGTGTTTATTTATATATCTATTAATGCATTATAGAACTGGATTTCCTATTGGCCTTAGGAACAAAGGTTGGTAAAAGGTATTATCAGGCTCTATTTTGCATTTCTACAATTTCTGTATTCTGTTTAAAATATGGTTTTCTGCAGAAGCAGACATCAGAATTGATTATTTTGTTCTACAAGGAATATATTTTGCATTCTTTGTGCAATGAGGAATTTTTCAATATATTAAAGGAGTTCCAGATATCATCTTGAGAATATACTCAGTTTACAACTAACCCATAAAAGAGTGAAACCTTTTTTTTATGTAAAACATTTGAAATTACAATATTTCCAAGCATTAACATTGCTTGATATTTATATCACAGCATTATGACAGACATCCAGTGTACCTCCTGTTTCTTGGTGTTCTGAAGCCCTCTGCAGCTTTCAATCACCCAGCATCCCTCGCCAGCTTCCACAGTGCAGTTATGTGCTGTGTCAGTACAATCTGATTGGGAAGCAGAATTGTAGTGGTATAGCAAAATTAACACAGTTTATTGTAAAAATAGAAAATCTAACAAATTATACAGCACAAAATGAATTATTAATTCCTAAGGTAATTACATTGACTCTTTATGTCGGAATTTTACTGACATTGGCACAGGAGGTGGAATTCAGTTTGCAGTTAAGACACTCTAATGTACATCTCTTTGTCTAAGCTCACATTGTGATCAGCAGAGGTCAAGGATTCAGCTGGACCCAACTCAGTTGTCTATTTACAGGTTCGAGGCAATCATCATGATAGGATTAGCAGATCCAGCTCAAGACCTTATAGGGCTTGCGCTTTTTGAGTTCTGATGGATACAGAGTAAGTTAGCTCTTTCCAAGTCTTGTCTGTGTTGTCTGTGGCCAGATCAGTCCCATATTAGGTACCTATTTTGCACTTCCTCAGTTCTGTAAGTAACACTGACTGAAAAGGGGAACTTAGATTTCTATGGCAAGATCTGGTTGCCCAGTTATGGTTCTAGCAACTTTTTAGATGCTGTGGTGTGTCTTGCACTCCAACTGCTGTTACAGTCTTCCTGTAGAGCTTTGCATTACAACCTTTACTGATGTCTTGGATATCCATGAGGTGTCATGCTGGATGTGACCTGTTATCTAGGTGTGTGTTTATGCTGTGGAGTCCTGCCCAGAAACACACATGAAAATATTGGGTACTTTAATCTGGGGCTGCACTGCACCCAGGATTACCAGCAACCAAAGATCTGCCGTTTTTCTTTAGAAGAGTTTAAGTCCAAGAGACTGAAGAATACATAGGCTGTGGTCTGGTTGAAGCTTCGTCTGTTCATCCTGATACGGGGTGTTAGTGGTGGTCTGTAAGGATTAGGATGATGGTAACAAGGGGGTGGCTGGTATTGGTTCTTGCAACATAACATCCCTTCGCAGCTGGACCTCGCCTGGCCTGTGCTTCTGTGGATGATCACAGGCTGTGACAGATAGACTGCAAAGATCAGGAAACACAGTAGGCAGCCTTGAGGACAGTTTGTTTGAAGTCATAAGGATCTTTCTGGCTCAGGAGATGGGAATCTGCTGCTGTCTCATTGAACGAGCCAGAAGTGAGGGAAGTTGGATGGCTCACATCTATCATGTCTGAGCCAGCTGGTGATTGCCTCATGCTGGGAGAGTGCTGCCTGTTCTCAGAGGGACTGCGGCCAAGGTCAGTGAGAGACTGGAGCTACTGTATGAAGCAAGACAGTTTTTAAAAAAGGAACAGTGGAGTTATTTAAGGTTATGTGATTATGCTGTATTGAAGTCAGTGGTTTTCCACATGTTCACAGTAAAATAAGGTGTCTATAGCCATGATACCAGTTAGCTGAAGTTTAAGGGTAGTGGATACTGCTGGCAGTATATGGATATCATGTCTGTCTTTTGGCATTCTGCTGTTGGAAAACATTTCTAATCTAAGATAACACAGTTTTAAGAAAAGACAGAGGGTAAGAAAGCTAAATTCCATGACTGCTAAGGGGAGACATAATATTTTTTAATATTGTCCAAGGCTTCAGAAGCCTTTTCTTTTAATATTATATTGCAAGTTTTTTCTTTGAATGAATGTGGAAGATTCCTGTTTGGATAGATAGGGATTTCTGAATTATTTCTGTTCAGACAATCTGTGGACATGAAAGCTTTAATTCTTTACGATTTGCTTCCTACTGCATGCCACATGGCATATCTTATAGTCACTGACTCCTGAAACAACTCAGAGGTGTCCTTTGTTTTTCATGAAATCTTTATAAGAGATTAATCTGCTTTATGCTAAATGGAAGACTGTTTCCTTAACTCATGTTTTATACTGTCAGTCATTATAATTTAGTATGTCATCTTCTTTGACAGTTTGTCTCTGCAATAATTCTCTATCAATATTGCTGTCTTTTGTCAGTCTTTTGGACTGATGATTATCGACTTACAAAACCTTGTACTTCACCATATCAAACTGCTTTCTTGTGGTACAGACGCCTGGACCACAGCAGGAGTTGCATCCTTCCTAGTCCTTCTTTGCACATAGAATTATGCTGAAATCTACCTGGAAATGCACAAAGTAAACATATTGGACTTACCCACTTCACTGACTCACCCAGTGTCTGTGTTCCTGTGTGTAGTCCCTAAGAAAGGCTTATATTTTTAGTTTTGTATGTAACTTCTGATTCACACTGAAATGTTCTGATGGTTCTGCAGCCATACTGTGGTTGGTCATGCACGAATGCATAGTGTGCAAGTTAAACTCTCACTTCTGCTGCCCTTCTGATTTTGTCTAAAACTAGTTTCAGTTCCTGAATTTGCTCTGTCAGTATTTGCCAGCTCATCTAAATGAATAAAGGTGACAGAGTCTTTGCCAAGACCTCTCTACAGCAGTCAAAAAGAATGGATCAACAAGAAGGAACACATACTACCTACTGAGAGAATATCTTGGAACCCATCCTTAGGGTTGTGATCTGCTAATGCCCCAAGGAAGACTGGTGAAATCATCATTAGTAATTTGAAAAGTCACACTGATACAAAGGGAAGCATTGCTGTCTAGGTTGTGCTGCTGTACAATATAATCCTAAGGGGTTTGGGTGAAATTTTACTTTTGTTAGTGAAGTTGCATTTTGTGAGGTAATATTTTTGAAAGTACTGTGTCCGTAAAAGATACTTGATATTTTTCCCAAGGACATTCTCAGTACACAGAACGCACAGAACTGTTCTGTCTTGTATTTTTTTTTTTTTTTTTTAATAAGAAAAGAGTAGTGGGTTTGTGGGATCTTCAAGACTGAACTAGAAAACTGAAAATCGAAATTATTTCAGGAATGGTAATTAATTTACCTCCTTGAAACCATCCCCTTTACAGTTCATATAGTCAGTTGTGCAAAAAATTATGTTCCCCCTCACCCCCCAACAAATAACAAAAAAACCTTTGAAAATCTTGAAGTTTCTGTCAAGAACCAAGAGCTCTGTCAACAAGCTTAGCAATAAACTGGGAAGCTGCTCTACCTAAATGGTTTGTAGGAGTTTTTGTAGGAGCATTTTTTCCTTCTGAAAAGCTTCCAAATCATCTCAAAAAGACTACCTGCTTCTTTCTGTCATTATATGCTGCAGTCTTTTCTCACCCTCTAAAATATATTCTTTTGAGAAATGGTGCAAGGAATTATATCTATTTCATATTTTTAAAGTACAAGGTAGTCCAGAGAAAACACATGCAGTGAGCTAGCTTGAGTAGCCTGTAACTCAGACTGCTCAAAATCAAAAGTCACTGTTGTCTTCTGTAGCTGTTCTTTACAATTGTCACATGAAGGCAATTAGAATTACGTATCTTAATGTTTTATCTTTTTTTTTCTGGATTCATGTTTTGCTTTAGGAATGAACAATTTTTTAAAATATCAATGTCCTTATTTATTTGCATTTTATTCCTTCATTATATTCACCTGTTTGAGTGTGTCTCCCAATATACTAGTAAAGGTGCATTTAATTTGAATAGGCCACAGAATTTAATCGTGAATAGTTATTTTCTAATGCAAAATAATATTAGAGTGGTAGACTGCTTAATCATGCAATAAAAGATGAATTTATACTATCGTAAATATCTGTCTTGGCAGATATTGGAACTAATTTGTAAATACTTTGTAATTTAGTGTCCAAGTCACATGGAAATGGAGATTTGGACTGGTCTGACAAAGATAAGCAGCTCTGAGTCACACAGACCAATCACCAGGAAAAATATATTGTCAGCAACAGTAATTACAGGAGGTAATTGTGTCATTTACCCTGTTACAGACGAGTAAATGTGATGAGATTTGAGTTACACCAGCTGTCACACAGTGTTAACTTTGATGTTTAGGATTTGGAAACCTGTAGTAGAGTCTTTTAATGACAGTGCATTTAAAGAAACAAAGCTAAAGGTTTCACACTGTTCAAAGCAGGGATAAATGGCCAGTCCTATTCAAGATAACACAGATTTCTAGAAAGGTGAGGATTCATCAAGAGTATCTGTTTTCATTTGTTTCAGTGTTTTTAAGATTTTGGAGTGTGAAAATAATTTGAAAGAGAAATTTGTTACCTTGTTCCTAACCCTTCAGAAGGTCAAGCTGGACGGACTTAAATTCTGTCTGCATCATTTTAATGCCTGAGAGGTAAATAAAGCTTGTTGTTGGTGGTAGTCTGAACAGATATTCCAGTCTGTTTTGAGTACCCTGGGTTTACCTTAGTACACCTTCCACAGGGTGGGCTTCATCTTAGTTTGAAGTCCTCCAGAGTTGTTCACAGCTTCTCTGCTTAAATCCTAACTTTTCCAAGGAGCAGACTTGTGAAGGAAGTAAGATTACAGAGGTGAAGTCATTCTGGGATGACAGTAATAGTAGCAAAATTGAATATCTGGTCAAAGTTTACTTTCTTCTTAACTTCGTCGATTCTAAATTGGTATTTTGAGTTTTTGAGACCTGAACAATACTGTAGACTTCTTATCTGTGTTTCTGCTTTTAGAGCAATTCATGGTGTTCTTAAACAAGACAGCAAATTTGATGGCAGAATTTTTCAGATATGTAAAGTTTGCTAAGATGTGCTTATGCAAATATTTATCATTATAAAATACACATAAGTGTCTTAAAGGTATTCCAACCTTCATGATTCTATGATACATGTAAGTACAGAAATAATTATTTGTAAGCTTGATAGACACTAGCAATTGAGCTGTGGCAACAAAAACTTGATGTGGTCTGGAAAATGTACCCATGAAACAACTTAACCAGTGTCAAGTTTGATACCATTACAGTGGTGGGGGAAGAAAGGTAAAAGCGCATTTCATTGCACCTCCTTTACTATGCTGTGCAGTTTTTTGTTAGAATCAGTTCAGACAGCTCTGCAGGTTATCTCCTGGCAGCAAGGGCTCTATCTGAATGGCAGAAGCCAGGAGCACTTCATGGCTTTCAAGGCCAGCTGTGTGTGTTAGCTCTTTCCTGATACTACACAGTGGTGAGGACTGGCTGTAGCATTCTCAAGTGCTTTTGTGTCCAGGGAAGGCAAGTGACATGGAGTGTTCATGAAGGATACGCTTGCTGTGCTGTTTTGGTGTGCCTTTGTAAATTATCAGGGAGGATGTACGCTAGGGAAAATTGGGTGTGTCACTGGAGATGGCACCAAGGCTGAGCAAAGGGAAAAGCAGCAATATTGCTTTGCCTTACCATCACTGAAGTATAACTTTGTCCCCGTTTTCAAGTAGAGAACCCTCTTCAAAATCAGGTGAGCAACACTTAAAGAAGGCCTCCTCTCCCTAGACAGCTCAATCATCTTGTCTTATCAAAAACAGTGCTGTCCTTGATATACAGTGAGTGATCTGATTGTCTGAGTCACAGCACTGCCAGGGACATGAGAGGAACTATTTCATGCATTGAGAAATCTCTCTGCTGCATGAGAAGACAGAAAAAACCCCCATTTGTTTCCCAACATTTATGGTTAGGTAAGTTGCTTCAGATTCCTGCAGACAAGAGCAGGATCAAAGCAACAGCAGCTTTTCATCCACCACTGCGGTGCCTCTCATTTTCTTTGCCAGACAAGTGCTGACTTTGATAAAGATGCTGTAACGTTGTAAGTGATTTTCCAGGAGCCCCTGAAATGGTTTGACAAACTCTGGTCACAATGCTATTCCAAAAAGAATAGAAGCAGCACCAGCTGTTTCCAGAGAGCTTTGAGAACATTACTGTTCTCTGGCAGTTTTGATTGCTGAGACATCTTCTATCATGTTGTGCTTATCCACCTTCTGTTAACTTTGTGCTGAGAAAGTGTTCAGAGGTGTTTTTATGGAGCTTTCTGGTCATGTGGGTAATCTCTAAGTTGTTACTAGTACAATAGGAGAACAGGCAGCAAGTTACCAGCCTCAGCAGCAGTCAGGTTACTTCACAGCTTTTATTTCTGTAACAGAAATATGCATGGGAGGGAGGCCAGATATATCCAGTGGGTATCTGTTGCTGGTAGCAGACTTGTAACATGGAGCCTTTTAGTAAGGAAATGGTAAATAAAAAGGGTTGGAATTAGGAGAAGAACTAAAATAAACATTTTCAGCTGGTTGAGGAGATGGTATTTTCAGCTCTAGTCTGGCTATTCCACTAGCAATAAAGTAGAGAGCACCACTAAAGATGCAAAATTTTCTATTACTATCACTTTTGACAACATAATAGAAGATTTTGAAAGCATCAGTTTATCATTAAGTGTCTGGGAGGTTTTGTATGCAATAAAAGTTGGAATTAAGTAAGATTTACCTAGGAATAAATAGTGCACCTGGCTAGATTAAAAAAAAAGAGAAAAAAAAAAGAATCTGTGGAGAAAGTCTAGAAAGTGTACACAATGAAATACCTTTTAAAAGATAGAAACGTCATTTTAAAGTGTCCCTGCTAAAAGATATTAAGAGATCAGCTTGAATTAAGGCAAAAAAGAAGTGGGTGACAAGGTCTTTGTCAAGGTCTAGACTGAAATCTCTTAAGGTGGGATTTTCAAAATAATTTTGCATTTATGCTACAGTCCTGCCATTGTAATCGGTGGGAGTTACAGATGTTCCTTTAGGGGAAACAGTTAGGTCTCTGCTAAATGCTTTAGAAAATCCTTCCCTTAAACTTTTCTGTTCAAGAGGGAGTATAGAAAATGGCAGATGTGACAGAAAGTGGAGATAAATTAAAGCTTTTTAAACTTTAGCTGTCAGGCAAAATATTCTTCAATATATTTACTCTGCCTAACTGGTTGAAAAGTATAAAAATTCACAGGATGTTACATGAAGTAACACTGATTAATATTGCAATAGAAGCCTCCATGAGAGGAGTGTATTTTGTAAAAATACATATTCCATGACATCAGAAATTCCAAAACACATTTTGAAGATAATGGATCTTAGTTTAACAAAGTTTAAATGATTTGATGAAGAGCTGTAGAGGAAGATGGAGGGCATAAGACTAGGCCTGCCTTGAAATATGTATTTTATCCATGAATTTGTCTTTTTTGTCTGAAATGACTTAGTATATCTTTGTCTTCCCAGTGTTCCAAGAGATCTTGGCACAGACTTCTTGGTGTGCAGATACCGCACAAAATGTGGACTGGTTAACATTCAAGTTATGTGTTAGTCTTTTCAAGTTGAGTCCTAGATGTTTAGAGCCATAAAAGCCGTTATTAGAGCTACAGAATTTGGAATTACTAGTGGAGGATTCAAAAGGACTTAAAGCTAGGAGTTATGTATTCCATAAGTCTAAGTGGAAAATCCAGAACAGGAATAACCAAAAAGTAAAGAAAAGAGATTTTTGTAAACAAAAAGGTCTTAAAGTCAAAGGGCAGGAAAAAAGGTATATGCTTCTTGTAGGCTTTGGTGTGCAAAATAGTTTTCTGTAGATGAAAGTCTGTTGTGAAATGAAACATAAAATTGAAAATGTTCTCAGCATAAGTTTTTGAAAAACTAGCATTAACTAGAATTAGAATGTCCTGTATTTTTGGAAGTTATATTTGCATATAAATATGCAGTATTTCTCTATGTATTTTTGGTCCCAGTATCTTTCTTGCGTTACGTGATTGGTAAAGAGCAGTGCACACATTAAGAGTTTTGGCTCTCCTAGAAAGAAAAAAAAAGTCGTGATTGGAAATTTGAGGTTTTAGGGATGGATTCCATTATCACATACAGTGTCATGATTTGTTTCTTTTGTGAGACAAATTATACCAGTTCCAAAAGTTCAGCTCAGTCTGCATCTGTCTCGAGTCTTGTCAGAGCTACAGCCACCTTGGAGCTTTCTCCAGAACCCTCCTGGCCTCACAGGCAGAAGCAAGGAGAGTGAGTGCTTGTTTTTTCAGTTACTTTTAATCCTACATCCGTAATCGCCAGTAATATAGATTCCCTTTTATATCTTCCTAGTAGTATAATTAGGATGCAGTTCTGGAGCTTTGTTTTTTCATATGGATGTAAAAGGAACACTGGATTTCGGATGTATCCCCAAGCAGATTTTCTTCCTAAGGTTTCCTTACAGATGCCTTATTTTTCCCTTTTTTTTTTTTTATATTAAGACCAAATATAGAATAAGTAAATAAGCTAATAGCTCCAAGAGAGAAGAGAGATCTGGATGAGTTAATAGCAGCTGTTCTCCCTGAAGAACAACAATGGACTAAGCAATTGCCGACAGAAACAGCATCTCAGAAAACAGGATGATCTCTAAAACAGACCTTGAGAATAGAGCATGCACATGCCAGAGCTATTTTTATTTTCTACATAATAAAAGAAAAAAGTAGGAAAGTTCTGAACATAGATGTGGTGGGTTTGGCTGGGGGAGAGTTAATTTTCTTCACAGTGGCTGGTATGGGGCTGTTTTGGATTTGTGCTGAACACAGGGTTGATAATAAGGAGATGTTTTTGTTATTGCTGAGCAGGGCTTACACAGAGCTGAGGCCTTTCCTGCTTTTCATACTGCCTCTCTGGGGAGGAGACTGGGGGTGCCTGGGAGGTTGGGAGGAGCCACAGCCAGGACAGGTGACCCTACTGACCAAAGGGAGATTCCACACCGTGTGACATCATGCTCAGTGTATACAGTGGGGGGAAGAAGGATGAAGGAGGGATGTTTGGATTGATGGTGTTTGTCTTCCCCAGTAGCCATTCCATGTGATGGGGCCCTGCCTGCTGACCACCTGCCTACCAATGCAAAGCAGTGAATCAATCCTTTGTTTTGCTTTGCTTGTGTGTACAGCATTTGCTTTCCCTATTATACTGTCTTCATCTCAATCCATGAGTTTTCTGGCTTTTGCCCTTCTGATTCCTCTCCCTGATCCTGCTGGGGGAGGGAGCAAGCAGCTGCTCTACAGAAATTTTCATTTATGGCTGCACTGAAGAAAGAATTAGACAATGAGGCCCAAGAACAGCATGGATATATGGGAGTGGATGAAGATAAAAATCAGTTGAGTAACAGGATTTGCAGGGAACACACTCTTGTGGACCTGGCTTTTGGTGTCCCCAGCTTTGAACTGAAGACAGCAGCTGGTGGTCATTAATGATTAATGACCTGAGCATTAACTAAGAGTAAACAGTGTGATGGTAACTCTATGAGTAATTAAAACACAGGTTCTATTTTGCATTTAAATTAAGAAATATCTATAGAAAAAATGAATTGGGGAATATCAATCAAAAATTTTAACATAAATACATGGAAAATATAAAATCATAGACTCCTTTAGGTTGGAAAAGGGCTTCAAGATCATCGAGTCCAACCCAGCACTGCCACATCCACCACTGAACTATGTCTCTATGGGCCACATATACATACATGTCTTTTAAATACCTCCAGGGATGGTTACTCAAACAGTTCACTGGGCAGCCTGTTCCAGTGCTTGATGGCCCTTACAGTGAAGAATATTTTCCTAATATCTAATCTAAACCTTCCATGGTACAACTTAAGGCCAATTTGTCTTGTCCTATTGCCTGTTACTTTGGAGATGAGGCTGAGCCCTCACTTGTCTACAACCTTTTGTCAGGTAGTTGTAGAGAAGGTCCCCCTCCCGGGCCTCCTTTTCTCCAGGCTAAACAATTCCAGTTCCCTGAGACACTCCTCATAAGACTTGTTCTCTTGTCCCTTTGCCAGTTTCAATGCCCTTCTTTGGACACTTTCCAGCGAATAGTTCAAAAAATATACAGCATTTGCTCTTTAAAAATAATGTGCATATACTGAGACTTAAATTAACTCTGCCAATTAGAGTTTAAATGAGTTAATATGAAGTTTTAAAGAAATTAACCATCTGTCATTTCTCAATGATCTTAATGAAATAAATCTTCCGTATTACACATATAGTTGCTACTAATTTTTGTCTCGTACATGAACTGTAGGTAGGGAAAAAAACCCCTTGTAATTAAGATAAACTGTAAGTGGGCATTTAAATGTGTTGGCTATTGATAATTCAAGTAACTCTTTTCTGTTTTCACTGCCACATCAGATGGTCAGCTGGTCACCATGATTCTGTAGTTCTATACCAAATCAATGGGAAGGAGATAGAAGGCCAAAGTAATTTCAGTTCTTGAATGAAGAGGGATCAAAAGGGAAAAATACCTAATATATTCTCTTTATTTAAATTATTTTAATTTAATCCTGGTTCACAAGTTCTTCACTCAGCAATGAATATCTTTTTCATCATGTTACAAGATTACAATTGCAGGAATGTATTTTATTTATGTTTTTGGGAACTTTTATGCATTTTTGCACCTTAAACATGATCTCAGCTCTTATTTTCCAGTGTTGGTAATGGATGGTTCAGGAAAACTGCCAGCCTAATATTTTTTATCCCTAAGTGATGCAACTCAGTCATCATTCCTGTTTGCTATTGGATTGGATTATGATTATTTATTTTTTTTCTTAGACATTTGAAGAATTTGCATACACAAGGCAGATATTGGGAAGACTTGCAGTATGCATGTAGGAAATGTGATACAGACATTTATTTTTCATCACGAGATACACAGTAGGAAGGATAGGGGCTTATGTTGCATAGTGCTAGTGAGGAGGCAGCTGCCACACCTTGTGGACAGCATGTTAAATTTTTCTAAGTTCAGCAAGAATCTCTGCACAGATAACAAATGTGGTAAGACAGGTCCCCAGCTGTCATTGCAGTGAGGTACATCACAGCATCTAGTCCTGATCGGTTTATGCCGTCAGTCTCACTTCGCAGGGTGCAGTACTTCACCCTAGATACCCTTCTGAAGCAAGGTTTTTCTCAAGCAAACAATATGGAATATTCTAAAGTAGTATTTCAAAATAAACCAAAATAAAATAAAGTTCTTCACCTTTACTGTATGTGCCTATATATATAGATCTGTATGTGTATATATATATTTTTGTGTGTGTATATAATGTATTTGCACACACAAATATGCTTAAGTAAATAAATTGCATCATCACATAATTTTTGCCTTTTAAAGTTGTCTCTGTCAAAAGAACTACTTAATGAGACATTCATATGCACTTACGGTTACTGTTGTTATTACCATGGAGCAATAGCAAATTCTGGAGTTAAAATGTTTTCTCTATCTAGAAAGATCTCGTTCCAGAGATAGTTTAGTCAATATAAATGGAGTTTTTAAAACTTCATTTGGTACCCAGAACAGAGATTTTATAGATTTTAACACTGTTGAGCATGGGTCCTGAACAGTGCAAAATGGAGTTCAGATACAGTAGATAATAAAGCTTTAGAAATCACCATTGAAACCAGTGCATTTGGTCTTTGTACAAGACATTTATACAAGTTCAGGTTGGTTAATCATTAAAATTTCTCTGCAAAAATAATTTTTGTTTCTTTGCCTCTGTAATACTCCTGTACCTGGCCTGTTCCCATCTTCATTATGGTGTGCAGTGAAATAAGTATAGAACTTCCATTAAATGTGTCATATGATTTCTAAAGATTTTTGAAATAAATAGCCTTAAGAAATAAAATTTTAACATTTCTAAATTAGGCAAATAATGTTTCTAAACTGGTTTTTGAACTTTAAAACCATATTGCAGGTTGTCTTTTAATGATTCTTTTATAAATTGCTTTTTTGCTGCCTTGTAATGCATGGTCCTATCTGCTTCTGCAGTTTCTGATTTGGTATTTAAGATGCTCAACTCAGGCTCTGCAATTTTCTCCTTTTTTTTTTTTTAAGATGACTTTCCAAATGTTTGATTAAAAAAAGAAACCAAAGTGAGAAGCATGAATTAATGAAGAATTATGAACAGAACACCACCCTTTTTATTAGTAATAAGTATTTCTATTTTAATGAAGTTGAACAGTCTATCTTGTTATTACTAGTGAAAAAACTGTTTCTGGTGCTCTCTAAATTGGTGTGGATAGTGTGCCAAGTGCTGAAAAAGTAGATGTAGTGACATGGTTTATGTACAGGTTTTTTTCAGGTGTAGTTTAACTGTGTAATCAGTCCATAAAAGAGCCACTCCTGAAGTGTAAGCTGTCTGCTCTGTTAGGTGTCGCTGTAAGAAGCAATATGAAAAACCACTATATTTAAATGGTTTTAAGTGTGTTATTGAAGCTAAGATCAGATGATACAGAGAAACAAATCTAGATAGATTGTAAAACACACTGATCCATTTTACTTGCTGATTTTTTGCATTCCTATCATTTAAAAATCTCTTCTCCTTTAATTGTATTACAAATTTTCTCCTAACTCTGAAACATTTTCCTCCTAAAAGTGACATGTAAACTTCAATCCAGAAATCGTTTATCAGACCATGAATTTTTCATGAGTCACTAACACGTGATTTCAATAAAAATAGACCTAAAGTTTGAGCAGATAACCACAGAAGAGGAAGAAGTGATGGCTGTTTCAATACAGTTTGTACAGAAGCATCCTCCATGAACTATCTTACAGGAGGATAAGAAACCCCAAAGCTTACACAGGGTAGGATACCAGGCATATTACCTTTGCATCCAAGTCTTGTTATTTAGCTGATTGAAAGTTAATTTTATTGATATTGTATGCTTTAAGAAAAAATCCATCTTGAAAGACTCAGTAGTTTTTCTTACCCCCAAAAAAGTAAATGTTAGGAAGGCACACTCAAGTGTGCCAGTCATCTCTTTATATGAAGGACGTACCTCTGTGCGAATGGTCTTCAAGGCTCTGGTCCTGCAAACCTTAGTGGGCTTTCAGAACTGCTCCAGCCACACACACTGAGCCCTTCCTCTTGCTGTGGCAGTCTGTGATCACCTGCTGTCCTCTAATATACGCTTTTCCCTCGTTAAGAGCTGCTGTACATGCCAGGGATGCTTCTGCATTCCTAAGGCATAGGATGGATGACTATGCTTCCTCTTCGAGGATGATACCTAATTTGTCAAATTTAGTTATTTGAGTTTACCAGTGTGATGTATTGTTGTAGGGACCCTTCCTCCTGAGAAACCAAGATAATGGCCTTGCAAGATATTTTGGCCTGCTGAATACGTTTCACACATTTCCATAGTTATTTTCCCCTTGTGTGTTATTTGAAAATCACAAAATAATATATAATTAATATTTAAATAAAAAACATATCTAAATAATATCATAATATTAACAGAAAATAAGAAACCCAGAATACTGTTACAGTACAGATTATACTTTTGTGCCTAATTTGCATGGCCATGACTTTATTTTTCTATTATGGAGTGATTTCCCATAAATACTGTTTCAGCCAGCTTAAGAGATTTCACTACGTTAGGAGGTCAGAGTCAAATATTGTTAAGTGGATTTTAGACAGGCTGGATCATTTGGTGAACAATAACAATTTTAGTTATTCACGCTGAGAGCAAAGTAATTAAATCTCATGCTGGAGGGCAGAGGCCTGCAGCCTGTGCTTTCCTGCAACCAGTGAGGGTTGAGGAGAGCATGATTGGTGATACAAGAGACATGAGTCCTTGTTTAGAAGAGGGCTATGAGGTTAATGTTATTAAAAATCAAACAAATAAACACTCAACAACAGCAAACCCACCAAAATAAAACTAAACTTGTGTAGCATTTAAAATTTATTAGTTACATTGCGGTGAATATTTCCCCCTTTTAAACAACAGATCCTTCCCATTACTAGAGGAAAATTTACCTCTACTGATGGATTGGATATGTGCCATTCTGCCAGTTTTATACTCCTACAGTTTATGGCCACTATTGAAATAGCAAGTTGAACATTTCCATAGTGATTTGCAAATGTTAAGAAATTAATTTTCTTGACAACTCTGTGGGATATGTGCAGTCATTATTTATAAAGAGGAAGATTCAGAGCAGTCTTCCCCCTCAAAATGGGGGAAGAAAGAGCATCTGATTCCAGATTTAAGACTTGTGCTAAATAGCCAGAACTGGTCTAAGCTGCACTAATAAAATTTGCTGAAACCTGGGCAGAATGATAGCTATGAAAACCTCACGTGCAGGTTAGTCCATGTGTGCAGAATAAAATTAGATGTCTTTATGTTCTGTCTTTATGTTCCCCAAACAGCTGGTTTTCCTGAAATTTAAATTTCAGGGCTCTGAAATTATATGGGGATAGATGAATACTGTTGATTTAACAAAAATGCAAGGAATATTTCCAGAAGATGGAAGCATTTTATTTTGACACCTACAGACTAAGATACTGCATTTTGAAAATAATAGAGCTTTTCATGTATCATTTTGAAATGACACTTTAGGGCATCTTATTTTAAGATTCCATTTACCATTTCTTAAAAAATCACAAACTAAAGCATTAAATGTTCGGTAACCTAAACACTTAAGCAATGCTTTATTTTTTTTTTCAGATTAAGTAGTGCATTTCAAGCCAACGAAAAATCACATTCTCCAAACTGTTAATTTATTCCCAAATGGGATATTTCCTAGTATGTCCTAGTCACCAGACTGAGGAGTCTCATCCATCACACTCTGGTGCTAGGACATGCCATGCTAAAAGTCCCTTGGAAAGCAGGCAGACCTCTGTGTTCAGGTTATTTATTTCATCTAAATAAAGCACTTTGTATGGGCTGAAGGGAGGGAAAACATGGGCTGCACTTTGAAGACCTGCCTTCTGCTAACCATGCCTTTTGCAGTTTGGAGCGTGCGTCTCACACCATTAGTCAGCTTTCTGAAGGAAACCCTAAGAATCCTGCATAAGATAAACCCGCATGAATAAGTTATGCAGTAGAAGTAGCATATGGATTTTCAGTATGCTAGCCAGCTTTTTGGCAAATGTTTATGAGAACACTGTAGCCCACATAGAAACTGTAATGATGGTGGCTCCCTGTTAATGAAAGTGAAATTATGCTGCAGTGCAGCTATCACATGCTAGTATGTGCTAAAAATAGATACCCTGACTATCCTGTGGTTACATGTTCACATAGCCAGCCCTATTGCCAGTAAATACTGCTGTGTTTCTCTCTTTTTAATATGGAAACCTATACAAAACTCTTATTTTGTTGTTGTTTTAAACATTCAGGACCATCCCATTCTTGTTTCCCTTTTCAGAGCACGACGAATGTGTAACAAACCAGCACAACTGTGATGAAAATGCGCTCTGTTTCAACACTGTGGGTGGGCACAACTGCGTCTGCAAGCCGGGTTACACAGGAAATGGTACTATCTGCAAAGGTGAGCTGCTGGAAACCTGAATGAGATGCTCTGTCATAGTTGATGCAGTTCTGGTCATGTGCCTTGAACAAGACAGACAAAATACCAGGCTAGATACTTGGGTTCTGAACCTATGTGATCTTCACAGGCATATATACACTGACTTTGCATTTGGCAGTTTACGGTAATTTGAGGATGATTCATACATAGATAGTAGGCTCTAAAATATGAAGTAGTTACGTTTCATTTTTTGTCAGCAGTTTCTATATATGCTACACCATTCAAGGAAGCCTACAGTTACCAACAAAGTTATGTCTGTGAAAACATTGTTGGATTTACATTGTCCATGGCCAATGACTTGCTATTTTACTTGGATGAACTAAACATTGTTTGGTATGTCTTTTTATCGTAGGTGAGAAAAGCAGTAGACATGGACACGCAAAACCTTCACTACAAATGAGGTGGTGTCATGTTTTCTAACATTCTGATTCACTGCTAAACAGTAGAACTTAAATTTCTAGTCTTAGAAAGATGCTTTCCCGGAGGTACAATGCTGCTTTTATTTCTGTTGCATTTCACATCTGAAGAAATGATACTTGGTAGTTGGGCCCAAATCCTTGCAAGTTCTCAAGCTCTGAGCACTGGATTTAGAGAGTGCTTGAAAACAAAAGTAATGTAGCTGTAGGGAAATGAGCTCAGACATGAGAAGTGGGACAGATGCAACAGTATCATACCCAGTCTTCCTTGAAGTTATGCCTCGGTGCTTTTGATCTCTTAGATGTCAGAATCTAAGGGTCCAGAGTTAACATTGATAATGTCACATAGATGCGTTCTGCAGCTGTGTATTGCCAAATCTAAGCAACACAGAATTTCTTTAATTGCTAAGTCTGATTAAGGCCTTAGCACTGGTTATTCCATCACCTGATTAACAGTACAATTTTTCTATATATTCCAAAGACAAGCTCTTTGTAAAACATGGCAGCCTGTTTCACTTCCAGTCAAACACATGGGTAGAGGGAGACATGTCAGCAAATATGTCCTTTTGTGCTGGGCTCTCTTCTCTGGGGAATGAGAAGAAAGTCTTATCCTGATGAGGTTCAAACCCAAAGCATCTCTTGTTAGAAGAGATCTCTGTCTGCACAGCTCAGTCCTGCGCTGTGCTTGGGAGTAGTCCCAAATTCCTCTACTGGAGGTGAGTCAGCTACAAAGAGGTGATTGAGTTTCTTTGTGTCAAAGAGAAGGTGCATAACCCTACAACACTGTGTTCAGCTTCTCTGAATAAGAGCTCTGACTGCAGATCTGACATTTCAGAGGGTACCTGGCCCCACTGTAAAAGAAAAGTACATCTCCTCCCTCCCTCCTCAATACTGAGAAGACAGTATGCAGGAGAAGGCTCTAAGCCTGTATATTGAAATCTGAGAAATGCACTTCTCTGCAGCCCTGGCTTGGATGCCAGTGTCCTTCAAAGAGACCTGGATACGCCTCTTGCCCCCATGCCTTTGGCAGCTTTTCATGCACTGTGCTGCCAGCTGTACTTCTGTGCGCCATGTACTCCGGGATCAGGAAGCTTGGATGTCTTAGTGACAATGGTCTCACACCTCAAGGCTGGTGTCTCAAAACTGAGATCTGGGTAGCTGAAATCTGTGACCGTTTTCTCTTAGATGAGCCGTAAGACCTCATCAGTGGTGCTGTTACACTGAGCAGCTGCAAACCAAAGCCTGGCATCTCTGGCTGGTTACAAGTGCAGGGCTAGACCAGTGCCCCGAAGCAACTCTTTGTGTTGGTTATAACTTCTGTCTGCCTAGTTTCACCTGCAGTTTCTTCTGGCCAGAGCATTTCCAATTCTATATTGCAGATGCAATCAGAGCAACTAACAGCTACTGTGTTTTCAATCAGAGCTGGTTGCATTTCTGGGTCCACAGAAGTGGCTCTTTAAAGCATGCACTCCTGGAGAAGGCTGCACCAAAATATGTAAGCACAGCATGCCAAAGAACAAACCCAAGGATTGACGTTAAGCTGTAAATGCTAAAAGTTGTAAAGTTCTTCAGAATCCCTTGAAAAAAAGTTAGTATTTTTATTGTATGTATTAAATTAATTAATAAAGGACTGAGGTAGCCAGACAGTTTAATATTCAGTTGTGTCTATTATGCTCAGGCCTTTATTTGGGCAGCAGAACAGACCAGCACTGCCCAAGGAAGATTCTGTTCCAAGGGAAGATGTTGTCTTTCACTGCTTCCCAGGGCATGTGAAGGAGCACATATGGGAGCTGTTGTCTTCAGATGATTTACTCTAATCTCCTTCTGTAGCTTGTCAGCCCATCTGGCCAGTGAGGCAGGGGGGCCATAAACCATCTCTTTGTGACCTCTATCCTTAGGAGAAGGCAGTCTCTGCACTCAGTGCCGCACGGACGGCGTTCCGTGCCAGCTTGCTAGCAGACTGTGTCCACCTGCGAGATTGCTGAGTGTAGTTCTCTTACCTATATATTGTGATTTTGCATTTTGCAGCATTTTGCAAAGATGGGTGTAGGAACGGAGGAGCCTGTATTGCTTCCAATGTGTGTGCCTGCCCACAAGGCTTCACTGGGCCCAGCTGTGAAACTGGTAAGATTATAATTTAATTTACAATGAAGATAATCCAAGGAGGATGTTTGAAGTAATTCAAGAATAAAGGAGTATTTAAGTTTGTGCCCTGAAAGAGGAAGCTGCCACTAAAACGTTACTCACTTTTCTTATATGCTTCCCAAGAGAATATATTACAGCAATTCTAATTAGAAGCACATGGACTGCAAAAATTAGAACATGAATTAAGACATCTTGGGTTTTGATGTTTCATAATTAATAAGATTATTATGGACTTGCTTTTCACCTCAAATGGCCTTTGGTGTCTCATATAAATAACAGATAATCTGACATCTGGACATAAATTCGAGTAACTGATTACTTCTGTGCTGTATATGTGTTCCTGGTTCAGTAACCCACCTTCATTTACAACCTTATTTGAAGACCTGTGATTAACCCAGCTTACTTTACTCAGTATTAGGGCAGGTTTTGGTGTTCCTACTGCTTTTACCTCATTTCTCAAGCGTTCCTTTATCTTCCCTTGCCACCCCTGAGGATGGCAGTACCACAAGGCCTTGTTTTATAACTTTATTTTTTAAGTTTTAGATCTAATAAAATTATATTGCCTAGCAGAGTATGTAGAATGTCAATTCTTAGCATCTCAAGTGCCTGTAAATAATTTTTCAAAGTTCAAATGAATAGCTTCAGCACCTTTATTTATTGCTGCAGAATTTTTAAATGCATTCTAAGCATACTTGCCTCCAGGAGGTAAAGGGAGAAAGCTCGCTTAGATTAATTGGCTTCAGTATGCCTAATAAAAGGGCAGTCTGCCACCTATGATTGACTATTGTTGCTGTTCTGTATTGCCTTCAATAAATCTTCCAAACAGTGGAAAGGAGGTCATTCGAGCAAGTATTGCTTTCATCTGACTTGTAAACATATCCAGTTTAATGAAAAACACAGACCAATCGGAATTCTGTATTATCTGGTCTATTTGAGAGGTAAGAAATGTGGTTGTTTTCATTCTTCTGTATTTGAGCAGATACTACCACAGAGCACACGAGGGATGTTGTGTGGAAAGCAGCATCCTAATTGCTCATCTATTTCTAAAAAAATGTTAAAAGAGCAAGTTTTCAAATATTGCTCGCTATTTCACAGACTGCAAATATCATAGTACGGGGTACCAAGGTCTCTCCATTGTAACACTGCTTGGAACAAATTGTCTGCTAAGATAATGCTCAAGTGTTAAAACCGTTAATTTGTTCTAGTAATAGTTGTCTTATATGCTCCTTGAATCACTCTCCTGTTCTCAACTAAATATAACGTGTATAGTTTCAAAGTGCATAATCATCTTTTGCAGCTTTATGTTCCTATCTGAAGTGTGTACACTAGAATCATATTTGCTTTAGTCTCCTTCTGTAGTCAATATTAGTAGCAGCTATCAAAGAGAGATCTTACTGGCTTTTCAGAATTGACCCTGGAAGTCCTGTCTGTGCTCCCTTCTTTATAGGGCAACCCAGGGACACTCAGTTCCCAATCCGGTAAGTTCAAGTACCTTAAGCTAACTTAAGTTAGATTAACTGCATTCAACCCGAAATGTCCTTCAAAAGAATCTGAGCTGCTGTTCTAACAGCATCCTTCCCGCCCTTCAGGAAACATGTAGGGAGGCAGGCAGAGCACTACATCTTATGCCTTTCTGAATACCTGATCTCAGTGTTTAAGATAAGGTTAGCATGGTGGTGACCTGATATCACATAGCTGGTGATAGTGTTGTTATGATTTGGAGCCACACTGCTAGCCCCAAACCAATTTTATAGGTCAGTTTTCTGAAGAGAAGACCCTCTGTCCTGTTTAACTTCTGTGGAAAATGGTATTTTTTTCTTACTGTAGAAATAAATAATACTAGAGGTCAGCCACAGGAACAGGTCTGGTCACCTCATGTGGTTACTAATATGCAAAGTAAGATTCTGATCTGCTTGCGCATAGCTTTGAAATATACAGTCTGAAATACTGTCAGAGTGGCAAATGGAAGAACTATCTGGTCGTATAGAGTAAAAGCTGATTTTTTCTGAGACTGCACTGTCAGAAAAATGGTGCTGTATACAGCCATAAAAGAAAACTGGAGCTTCAAACAGTACACATTCACTCATAGGGAATGTAGCAAGTTTGCTGAAGGTACTTCTCATTAGGCTTGAAATGTTTCAAGATGTTCAAATAATTTATGCTAGAAGCTTCCCTTTGAACAGTCTCTGTATCTACAAAGGTGATGCAATCTTCTCTATGCATATATCTTCCATTGTTGTCGTGTACAGAGAAGGAGGGGAATTGATGTAAAGGTGCCAAATCTATTTTAAAATTGCACATTACTTATTTCTGTTTATGCTACACATATTTAAAAACTGCTTATTGAAGAAACTTGGGACTTTTAAAATATAGTTATGTAGACATTGTCAGCAGCTGCTGAACCTATGAATTAATTACAGGAGATTGAACCCACACCCTGGCAATAACCTAGAAAATGCAATCATCAGTTCTTACTGTTTCCTTCTGTAAAAGGAGTTTAAGAGTTCTGTTTAAATAATTTCTCAGAATCATAGAAGAGAAAGGACGAGGTTGGAAGGGACCTCTGGAGATCATCTTGTCTAATCCCCCTACTCAGAGCAGGGTCAAATACAGCTGGCTTCTCAGGACTGTGCCCAGTTGGATTTGAAGTGTTTTCAGGGTTGGAGGCTCCACAAGTTCTCAGGGCAACCACTACCAGTGTTCAATCACCCTCAGAGTACAAAAAAAATTATTTTCATTATGTTCACATGAAATTTCCCATGCCCCTAGTCCCTTTTCTGGACATGACTGAGAGTTTCTAGCTTGCTTCAACACTGTTAGGTATTTATACACGTTGATAACTTTCCCCTCAGTCTTTTCATTTCCAGGCTGAACATCTCAGCTCTATTAGCCTCTCCTGGTATGACAGGTGCTCTGCTCCATTAATCATCTTCACAGCACTGCACTGGGTTTGCTCCATGTCTCTCCTGTACTAGGGAATACAGTGCAAAATCCAGCACTCCAGATCGTATCCCAGCAGCGTGAAATAGGGGGGCAGGATCATGTCCCTTGACCTGCTGGCAATACTCTTCCTAATGCAACTCAGGAGGCTGTTGGCCACCTTTGCTACAAGTGCACAGTGCTGCCTCACGCTCAACTCATGTCCACCAGCATCTCCAGATTTTTTTCTGTCAAGTAGCTTTTCCGCTGCCCTACTGGCACCTGAGGTTGTTTCTTAATAGTTGTAGGGCTTTGCATTTCCCTCTGAACTTGATGATATGCCCAGTGGTCTGTTTCTCCAGCCTGTTGAGGTCCCACTGAATGTCAGTAAAACTGCCTGCTGTAGCAACTTCTCCAGATTTCATATCATCTGAAAACATGCTGAGGGTGCTCTCTGCCTTATTGTCCAGATGTTAAGCAGTCCTGGCCCAGTACCTGGTGTTTACCCAGGTGTATGCTGATAAGTGACTAGTCTCCAAATAGATGGAGCTGATTAGAGCTCTCTGACGCCAGGCACTGAGAAGGTTTTCAGTCCACCTCACTGTCCATTTATTTAGCCTTCACTTTTTAGCTTGTCTAAGGATGTTACATGAGTATCAAAAACCTTACTAAGATAACCAACATGTACTGCTCTTCTTCCATTCACCAAACCTAGTCATCTTACTTTAGAAGGCTATCAGGTTGGTCTGGCATGATTACTTCTTCATAAATCAGTGCTGACTGTTCCAAATTACTTTCTTGTTGTTAATCTGTTTGGAGGATACAATCATCTTCCCAGGGGTGGAGGTGAGGCTGACTAATTTGTAAGTCCCTGGATCCTTGCCTTTTTTTAAGATAGGAGAGACATTTGCTTTCATCCATTTCTGAGGAGCATCTTTCAGTCCCCATGACCTTTCAAAGACAATTGAGGTTGGCCTCAAGTGACATCAGCCAGTTTCCTCAGCATTCCTGGGTGCATCCAATCAGGTTTGATTGACCTGTGTTTTTTTCCAATTTATTTAGATACTGATCCTTCTCCATCATGGGTAAATTTTTGACTGGTCTTGGTGACCTGGGACACCTGAAGGCAAATCTTACCTATAAAGACCAAAGTGAAGAAGGCATTGAGTACCTCACTCTTTTGAATTCCCTTTCCAAAGCCCATCCTTGTGTACTCGATCTGTATCTGTATTTCTCCCAAAGCCTGAGAGGCATGATGCTGTCCATGCTTAGGTCCTGCCTATACAGCCTAAACTCAGTGCAGCTTTTGCAAAGAGAAGTGAAGTCCTATGCAAGTAAGGATGGCTTCATAAAATTTTTTGCTTCCAAAATGGTGCTTCTGGGGTGTCAGTAAGACTCACATCTCTGTTGGAAACATAAGAAGGAGAATCACCTGTTACTGCTGGTCGGCTATTTCAGTGTGATGTATTCACTATGGAGTGTTTTGCAGTTAACAGAGCACAGAGCTGTTACAACACCTGCGAATGATCTGTTGGGGGCCTTTCAGATTAATCATGGCCTGTGCCATGTGGAAATGGACCAGTGGAATGTGGCAGCAGATGGAAGAATCATATGCAGATATATCAACTTACACCACCTTTTTAAAAAATTGGTATGAAGCCATAAAAATTAGACTAAAAGTCATCAAGTCACAAAAATGAGTGGGAGAATGTCTATGTCTCCTCTCAAATGATATGAGTTGAGACATTATTAATGTTGGGGATGCATTCATTGGCTTAGGGAGGCGGGGTTTATATATTAAAAATTTTTAAAGTCTTAAAAGGCAGACTAGCCTTTACCAAGTAGAGCAGCTTCCTGCAGCTTTCAGAGATGAGACTACAAAGCAAATCTAAAAGTATTTGTGCCTGGTAAACTTTTTCAAAATACCTGACTTAATACTGTCTTGTTTAATTGCACATTTATGAATTCTTCAATTAGCATTTTTAAATGCTGTCTTAAATTGTATTTGAAGAATGATGTAGAATTCAGAACAGAATGACTTTGTTATATTTGCTTGACGTTACTGCAACTCTCCTTTAATTTGGTGACAGGACTTCAAGAGTGGATTTGTTCTCCTTACTATATATGCGTATCTGCTAGTGTATGCATACAAGATTACTGCCTTTTTGCTGCTTGTCAGCTTCTTTTTTTGGGTTTCCACACTTGATTTGTGCTTTAAGTATTTTGGACAGCTTTTAATTATGCATGAGATCAAAAAGTAGAGTTTTGCTACTAGTAGTGTTTTGATGTAGTTTTTGTTAACAGGTTGGCTGCAAGTTTTTGGATGATTTGCTGCTATTTGAATTTCCTGCTAATGGTTTGTCCTTGATTATTGTAGGAATCATGTCCACCGGTTACTAAACAATCTGTGTTCAAACTGCTGAAAAGAAACTGGCAGGCAAAGCTGTGTACCTTTGAAAGCAACAACTGAGAAAAATTTTAGCTTACAGATTCTACATTAATTCAGCCATACGTTATTACTAGCATTTGGCTTAATTAAAGGTCTAACTGAATTTATGGAAAAAAATGGTGAGTGATGGATGATGGTGAGATGACCCTCTCTTACCTGAGCTCTTATCAGAAATAGTCAATGCCAAGGAAAATATATTATTTGGATCTTCTCTGCATTTTTAATTTTTGCTTTTCCATGTATGGAAAACTTCCCCTCAAGGGATGTTCCTAAAACAAATTCTTGCAACGTTTGTTCAAAATACTGAAATACAGCTCAGACAAGTGATTTTGCTAAATAATTAATATAGATCAGATCTCGTCTGTTTTGTGCTACTTTCTGTATAAGCTAAATAATTAACATGCATGACTATTGCTCTTTTCAGCAAATCCAAATTAATTTGTTCATGTGCACTGACCATAATAATAGCAGACTTCAGGTTATTAAAGGCTATTATTATTCCTATTCCAAAGAAAGCTTGACAAAAATCTTCTCATTATGATTTCTCACCTGTTAGGAAAAATATTTTGTTGGTATTGGAAAAGAAGACTTTGTCAAAGTAACCAGAAAGCTTGTTAACTTAGCTGAGTTTGCAAAAATGAAATGTTTTAGTACTTTTAGCATGACAAGAGAACTGCTTCCATTTAACGTCTTGATCCCTTGCGTTCAATTAAAACAACCACAATCATCTTGTGGCCAAGTAGGCTCTGAAAGTAAAGCTGTGACACAAATGGTATTTGAAGCCTATAGAGTATTGAATAAAGGCTTTAAGAACCAAAATTACTTTTGGCAGAATTCTTAAGAATTCTTGGCTACGGTATCCATAAGCTGTGAGAGTATCACAGTCAAAGCTTTCCGAGCAAGTCAGGAATCTCCCATTTCCTCAGTTTTATTGTTAAAATGAAGAATTAAATTACTGATAGCAGATTGTGATTTATAACAATAATATCAAAAGGCTCAAATTTGTGGTATAAGTATGCAAGGTCCCGCACAAAGCTAGGGTAAGGTATGCTCTTCATAGTCTAGCAGGGGAAGCCAGCTGTGTCCTGGGATAGATGAGTATAACAACAAACTCTGAGCAGAAAGCATTTTAGAGTTAGTATTTTCTTTCTCTGAAATCCTTAAGGGATTGGTGGTGGGTTTAGTGAAGGAAGAAACAAAAGAAGGCAGCAAGAGAAGTGGAATAAACATGAAGGCAGCACAGGCATGGACTGTCCAAAGCAAGAGTTATAGGAAGAAGGGACACTTCCCCTATTTCATTAGTTTTCATGGTCCACTTGACTTGTTTGGAATATGGTGTCCTGAGTACTCAGGCTTCTAGTTTTGGGCTGTCAAGTTTGAAACTTAGAAGTTAGAGGATACTTTTGTCAGGGAATGTTTTATTTACATTAAGGATCTGACTTCAATTCATGGAAATAAGAGAAAGTTGAGTTAGGCTATAGAGTCTGAAAAAATCTTCTGCAAATAGTTCTTAAGCATGATTTGCAGCATAAAACATTTTAAGAGATGCCAGTGTGCAGTAGGAATTCATTATATTCTGAAAGTCAGGCCTTTGGAGTCACTGAAGTCTGGCATTTCAGTGACAGTAATTTTAAAAGTTTGTGGGCTATTATAAACTTTTCCTTGGTGCAGGCAAAAAAAAAAAAGTTGCCCGGGACAGAGCCCAAAGAAACTAAATTGTGCCTTGCGAGTAATTGAGATCCAGCTTGGATGCTGAGCTACATGCTGCTATTGCCCTGCAGCAGTGCTGAGGCTTTGGTGTGAGGTCTGTGTAACCCAGAGCTCTGGCTGTGAGAGGAGGTGAGCAAGGAGAGATGCTGAAACTGACATGTCCAACTCATTGCTGGACTTTTTTGCCATAGCCTTGGGGAATCATTGCCATTTTTCTTCCTTGAGTCCTTCCAAGTGCTCTCCAGTTCCTTGCCAAGTCTCCTGGCTTCCTGCCCTGTTGAAGTTTAGATATGTGGCATATTGGGTTCAGAAGTTTGGCCTTTCCAGCCATAGCTTAAATGTAAATGGAAACACAGTTCTAAGTATCCTGTTTAAACAGGTTTAACTTAAACTTTAACAGTAAATGTCTAACTGTGCTTTTTATTCTTGGGAGCTGAATCTCTTGAAATGAAAACACTTCTGAATTATACCTGCATTTAATTAATATCTTCTGTGGTTTCCATTTCAGCAGAAAGAGATAGGGCCCAGCTGCTAAAAATAATGTAATGGTTTTGCTGAGGATGTGGAAACATGCTTTATAACTTGCATCTCTGCTATATAAAGTCACTACTCAGCTTGCACAGGCTGAGTAATGAGTTGTCTGCATTACAGTCTTGTCCTTCTCAAAGATGGCTATGTTGCATGTCAGCTACTTATTTCAGAAGCAAGTGTTTAAGCTAGCCTTGGTTTATTGAGGTAATGCATATAACTGGTGTGTTTAGTGTTGCCCGTAGGAAAAGCAGATAGTAGAATCATGGGCAAACTTATAGGAAGAATCCTGTAACATCAACTTCTATGTCTTCTTTAAGCAAGGCAGCTAGTTGTAACTTAGACTAATATGTCACTATGATAAATTTCCAGTAAGTTGATACAGATCCGTAATAATGAATTTTGAATATATAATTTGTGTTGTGCAGTCCTATCACTGAACTACAGTTACACAATGTGAAACAAGCATCCTCAGGTAGAATTTCTTTTGGTGACTTGAGGAGAGGTTAGCAGGATATGACTGTATGACTTACCTTAAAAAGCCATACCAATGTATCATTCATCTGATTGATAACATTACTGCTTTCCTTGTGGTTGCAAAACTTTTTAATGCTTTCAAAATATAAGGTGACTTTTGAAATTTAAACAAGAACTAGTAAGGAGTAGGCTAAAATTATCACAGTAATTTGCACAGTCAATTTACTATAATTTTTGTGTTGCCCATGGTGAAAACTATTACATTTTACCTTCTGAGCTACCATAGGTAGTAGCTATTTAGGCACTGTATGTGCATAAGAGCAATGACTCAAATACTGAACTGTGCTCCCATGAACTATCTAATCCAATACCTTGGTGGTGCCACCAAGTCCTTTCAGAACTTGGAAATTATATCTTTTTTTTTTTTGACTTGTCTCAGTTTCAAAGAAATAGTTTATCAGAACAGTAATTCTAGGAAATTGAACTTCTGCACTGCTTACATGCTTCTGGTTAATGTAGTTTCCTGATGTACTGTGTAGGGGACAATATATTGTATCTGTTCCTGACTGGAGAATAATAGGGAAAAATAGCCTCACTCGTAGAGGGTGACTGTTCTGGGCAGACAGGCTTAATTTATACTGTCAAATCTGATATTCCCAGAAAGTTTCTGAAAAATCTCATTTGGCTGCTCTGGAGCAGAAAGTGCTTTTGGTTCCTATATTTTTGTTTCTGTACTCCTCTTGATAAGCCTTACACAAATCATGAGGTTAGGAGCCATCATTTTCACAGCTTCTGTTCTGTCGGCAAGCTGTACATTAGTTACTGTGCGGTCGCTTTTTCCCCTTCTTAAATACACTATCCCAGCTCGGGCTTGGCCAGTGTCAGGTCTGTCTTGGAGCTGGCTGGCATGGGCTCTATCAGACATGGGGGAAGCTTCTGGCAGCTTCTCACAGCAGCCACTGCTGTAGCGTCCCTGCCTACAAAACCAACCAAAGCTGTGCAAACCCAACATAGCATATGTGTTCCCTTTGTCTTGCCTGAACATTCTCCATTCATTCTATGAAGGGCATAAAGTGGCTAAAGTTTATTCTCCAGCTCAAAAGAATTTGGAAGATCCTTTACAGAGAGTACCAGAAACTACAGCACAGAATTTCTGCTGAAACCCTTGTCCAAGAACCTCTGCATGAGGTTTTTTCTCTCATGGAAAAAATTATTAAATTTGAAGGTTTTTGGTCAGAAATAAGCATAGAAACCTGAGTCTGCAATGCTTACAGTCCAAGTATAGATTCAGAAAGGACTGTTGCTGAAAAGAGAAATGATAGTGCATATTCCTCAATACTAATAAAAATCTAGCAAATAATTATTGTCATTTCAGTTGTTATTATAATTAATAATTTCAGCAAACTCTAGCTAACTGTGTTCCAGTAAAATACAAGTCTTTATATTTGCTATCAAGAGGAAGTTCAAAACAGAAAAAGAAAACATGATTGGCAATCTCAGAAACTGTGTTCAACTAACCCCTGGAGAACGTCCTTTTCCTGCAAGGAATGCTCTATGTTAACAATGTTCCAAGTGTTAATTCAGGCTATGGAAAAATGGGTATGTGCAGCCAAAGGATGGGTTGAAAACTTGACATAAATGATGTAAATAAGCTATTTGTGAGATTCTGAAACTTAGGATATTTGTGTACAAAACAACTTACTGCTCTTCTTTTTCTCCAAATATTTTCCCTGAAAATGCATAGTAATATGAAGTTAATGACTGGTGCTGGTGCTATATCAAACTAGTCTTTCAAGTATCCATAAAAATTAAACATCCTTAGAGGACAGCAGAACTGCACAGGGACAATTATACTTTTACAAAAAACACTTGTGGTCTAAATTGTGAGGTCTGTCTGAAACAAATAATGCAAGACTTCAATCATAGTATCACAAAAACAGAGAATGGTTTAGATTAGAAGGGACCTTTAAGACCATCTAGTTCCAGCCCCCCTGCCATTGGCAGGGACACTTTTCCCTAGACCAGGTTGCTGAGAGCTTTGTCCAACTTGGCCTTGAACACCTCCAGGAATGGGCATCCACAACTTCTCTGGGCAACCTCTTCCAGAGCCTCACCACCCTCATAGTAAATAGTTTCTTCCTAACATCTAATCTAAACCTACTCTCAGTTTTCAAGTCATTCCCCTTTGTCCTGTCACTACATGCCCTTGTAAATAGTCTTGTCTAATCTTTCCTGTAAGTTCCTTTCAGGTACTGGAAGGCCACAATTAGGTTACCCTGAAGTCTTCTCTTTTCCTGGCTGAACAATTCCATTTCTCTCAGCCTTTCCGCGTAGGAGAGGTGCTTCATCTCTCTGATCATCTTGGTGGCTCTCCTCTGGACTCGCTCCAGCAGGTCAATGTCCTCCCTGTGCTGGCCACCCCAGAGCTGGATACAGCACTGTAGGTGAGGTCTCTCCAGAGTGGAGTAGAGGGCAGAGTAGGGGCAGAATCACCTCCCTTGACTGTCTAATCACGTCTCTTTTGATGCAGCCCAGGATATGTTTGGCTTTCTGGGTCATGTCCAGCCTCTCCTCCATCAGCACTCCCAAGTCCTTCTCAGCAGGGCCCAGCCTGTTCATCCCCCAGCCCGTGTTGATACCAGGGGTTGCCCTGACCCAGGTGCAGCACCTCGCACTTGCCCGTGTCAAACCACATGAGATTCCCATGGGCTCGCTGCTCAAGCTTGTCCATGTCCCTCTGGGTGGCATCCTGTGCTTCAGGTGTGTCAACTGCACCACTCAGCTCGGTGTCATCTGCAAACTTGCTGAGGGTGCACTCGATCCCTTCATCCCTGTCATTAATGAAGATATTAAATAACACTGGCCCCAATATGGACAATCACTATAAGTAAGTGTCCTTGTGACTTCTGCAATCTATCTGTACCACCAAATAAAGCAAGTGGGAGAGAAAGGGCAAGGGGGGTAGATGGTAGAAGCACTTTCTCCCCATTTTACAGATTTGGAATCAAGCCACATGAGGAAAGTTGAGTAGGTGACAAAGTTTGCATAAGAAGACAGTAGCAGAAGTCCAGGTTAAGATGTGGGTCATCTCATTTCTTCTCCCCTTTCCCTTTTAAATATGGTAATAGCTGAGAGAAAACATGGTGGGGTTTATAGCATATTGTCTGTGAGTAGGAAGTACAGTGAATTTGTAAAATCTAAAAAAACCCTTTGACCTTCAAGGAGGGCATATTCAAAAATGGCTGTCTCATTATAAAGGGAAAAAAGGTTTAAAAGTTGTCTGTGAGAGTAAACAAATGAGATCTGCAGCAAGCAAAGAGGAAAGCCAGGGGGTTCTGCAGATCAGATGCTTTTAACTTGGCTGCAATGTTTGAAAGAGAGGTCACCCTCCCTGTTCTCACCTGAATTTTTTTCAGATAAGAAAAATAAGCTCAAAAATGAGCAGTGAGAAAAGGGCTGGTGACTTTAGAAGCTTGGAATGTTTTCTTGCTTTACTTAGCTTTACGTTTTTACTTACAATTATTCACCAAGAAAATCTTTGACAGAATTCAAACAAAAAATGCCCATATTGAATTTAATGTGCATTCTGGATTTAGGCATGAAGCCTACTTAACCTCATCCTTTCAGTTTTGTAGCTTAAGATTCCTTGCTGCTTCATCCTTCTGTGTCTTTTTCTCCATTTTCCTTGCCTGATACAATTTCTTGGGTGCATATAATTTCTTTCCTCCCTCAGAGTCATCAGTTTGAAATCACAAAAAATTTTTTCTTTGCTGAAGAGCGACATACTGGTACTTATCTTTTTCTCTTTATATCTTCCTTTAGCTTGTTACAACACTACAATCCTATATGTAGCGGCTTAAGAGAAAAAAAAAGGGGAGAAAGAAACCAGGGAAGAGAAAATACTACAAAAGAGCTCTAAGGAGACAGGATTTTCTTGTTATTTGTGAAAAACATCAAAATACATCCACTACTTAGCTATTATTTGCTATGGGGAAAAAAGTCCTTTATTAAACATGAAACCTAAAATTTCAGCTACATTCTTAAAATACAGTGGGCTATAAATAGAATGTGAATAGTGCAGCTGGGCGGCATTATAATAGAATTTCTTTCTGTTATATAAGGGAGATAGGGATGACCTTCATCACTCACTGTAAGCTCTCTCATGAATTATGAGTCATTCAACTATTAGTGGAATTAAAATCTATAACACTGCCAATCATTGTCCTGTATCCTTATGGAACTCTTCCTTTTGCTGTCAGCATGAGGATGTCTGCAGTCTCTGCACGTATGCCAATGATATGTTTATAGCCCAAGCAAAGGAATAGTGATTTAGTTTTAAGCTGCTTCTACAGCTTTTTCATGTTTGTATTGAGAATATTTATTGTTTTCTTGATGAGCTGTTGTCAACTGTAGTATGAAAGAATAATGTGAGTGGTTTTTTTCCTTTTTTGTGCTTTAGCAGTTTGGTACAATCTCCACATTATTTGACAGTTCAGGAGTAACAATGCAAATTAGTTGTCACTGGTCTATGGACTAAGAGTTGTGATAAGAAGCCACTGGTAAGAAAATGTAGGTAAGAATGTTTTAAACTTTAGCACACATATAGTATGTGCAATACCCTGACCAAAGAGTAGAGGACTACAGCAGGAGACCAAGCTCAAATCAGGGTGTCAAAACAATTCCTAGTTCCTCAAACTTTGAGTTGCTTTGAGGGCTCTTTTGTTTGTTTTCCATAAATTGCCTCTGAACTAAGTACTTGGAAACTTACTGTATTCTTGAACAGAGCTGATCTGAAACAACCTTTTGCAAGGCTGAGAAAACACTGGTTGCATCAGTCATTCATATGTGTAAACATCCTATCTCGTGGTTATGACTGACTTGACTCATCAGTACACTGTACAGGTAAAGGCTTCCTTCACGTCCACTGGAAAAGAGGTAACGTCTGGCAAAACTAGCTCTTCTCTTTTCAAATTATTTCCCTTTTGTTTAGAACCTCTATCCATCTTTAGCAGCTAGCATGAGTGTGTTAGTCCTGTTTCTCATGTGCAGATGGAGCTATGTAACTTTCAGATGCTAGTAGGTATCTAAAATAGGTATGTCAATGTATTTCAAGGTATAAAAGTGTTTTTGCTATCTGGGAGAAAAGAAGTACTTTTTCAAGATAAGGCTAATGAGGAAACAGAAGCATGTGTTACAGTTAACATGAGATGCTGTACTGAGAATGATGAACAAAGTGAAAGCAAAACCACCTCTTTGTCAACAACTACAAATAGAGGTCCAATTCATCTTAATTAGTCTTTCTATTGAGGATTGGCACAATCAGTGTCACACAATAAAGCTGAAAAATACATTATTTTTATATTACTGTATTCATGGATGCACCTAGTTCATCATGGCCAATTAGGTGCTCTGAATGTCAATTGCTACAAATACCACTTCCTTTGACGATACTGGGTGTGCAATGAGAGGCATGGTTTCAGTTATTGGTGTGATTTGTGATTGATCAATTTTCCACAACAAAGAGTTGTTAGCAGGGCCACATGGTGAAGCAGTCAGTGGAAAATTCCCTTTGATAACATTTCTATCTAATTTTGGAACACTGCCACTGCCACACATGAAATACCAACACGATTGAATTTCTTTTTTGCTGGCATTTAGCAGGACCTATGGGGGTGTGCAGAAATCAATGGGGGATCAGGAGTCTGGAAAATTGCATACTTGAAGAATTAATGAACTATAATTCTGTATTACATTCTCAATCACATTTTGCTTCCTTTTCATTAATGTAACTAAATTAGTTTTCCATGGACAGGGTACTTTATAAACTGCAATCATGGTCTTGCTGGGATTGAAAAAAAAAAAAAAAAAAGACCTGTTATAATAGTAGCTATTTTTTCATGCAACATGACAGTTGGAAATTTTTAGAGGGAAGAACATACCATCTGCAGCACTGACTCCACCTGTCGAAGCAATTTTAAAATTATTTAACCAGAAGTTCTTCTAGATCTGAGAGGTGTTGAGATAGAAACAGCAACTCCAAAGACATTAAAAATGCTTTTTTTTTCCAAGATTGGAAAGATTATTTTCCAGGGGAGCGGGGAGAGGAAGGGCCACGGTCTTCAGTCTTCTCTGAAGGCTGTATCTGAGATTCTAGTTTCTACTGCTGTGTAGAGAAAGTTTCTAGTTTCTAGTGCTGTGTATAGAAAGTTCTTTTGCTCATGGAACTGTGTTATGGTAGGATAGAATTGTGGGTGACTCCTCTCCTTGCTTTGTCTCGTGGACCATCTGTAATCTTGCCCTTTATGATTTTAACTTGTAACTCAATAAAACAATGGGATGAAATTGTAATTAAAATCAAGAATATTCTGTGGTTTAATGACAACTTTGATGTAAGAACATCATACAGTGAAAAGAATACTCTAGTACTCAAGATATGATATGATATCTTTAAAGAGTTCCTCGAAGACAACGAATCAGAGTGAGACTGTAAAAAAAATCAGGCTCTAGGACTGTGATTGACAAAGGAAGAAAATTCCTTTTAGAGTCAGGTGCAGTGTTAGGAAAAAAAGGAGTTGATTAAACTTTACAAAATAGATTTAAAAGTTATTCCAAACGATTTAGGTTTTCTGGCATAACTAATATCTTCCTGGATTATGTCAGCATTCTTAGCCACTATATTCTTGAGAATTTTATTCCTCTTTATGATATTTATGTGCATGTGGTATGTGAGAATGTAGTGGGATAGAAATCCCAAAAGCTGATCTTTTGTTTTAATGGTAAGATAGCTCCAGTATATTGAACTACTTTCAGGATCTTACGTTTCTCCACCTGGACCTGTTTTTTGCGTAAGATCTCAAATCAAAGGTCTGGTTGAACAGGAGGGTCTACTCAAGTATCATCATATTAGAAATCTGTTGTCACATGAAAACCAACACAAACACTTTTTGATTCTTAAGTGCAAGAGATGGGACTCTAGAATTTGCAGTAGAGATAATGAACCCTTTCCAAGGCTACTCCAGAAAACTGAGTCATTGATAGCAAATACGTCATGTAGTACAGTGAACTTTCATTTAGTTGTACTGAATAAGGCCTTTTCCTCCTTCCAATATGTATTTACTAAATTAGATAACCCAGACATCACCTTAATCCTACTGTATATTCTGTTATCTGAGCATAAATCTGAATAGTTGAAACATGATCTTTTATATACAAACCAGACATAATATCCTTGAAATTGTATTGACATATGCACAGGCATATCAGAGTCTGACTGTTCCAAATGTACCCATAAAAAAAAAAAAATTGAAGATTTATCTGTTTAAGCAGCTTCAGTCTCCTGAACCACTCCTTCAGTGATCTGTTGCTGAAATTATTTTTCTTTCAGTTGTTTGCACTTTATTTATACGGTATATGGGGCTGGGATGTGGGCGGCTCTGGAATTAGGCTTCTGGCATTAGGCTGGAAAGGCTGTTGTCGTTGAAATGAGATCTCAAATTTAGCCTGAGTGTCAGTAGTGACTGAACATTGTGGAAGATGTTGGTGGCTCATTAATCTCTATAACCATATCCAGTGATAAAACCCAATTAGCACTGGGACAGATTATTGCAATTGGGAGTCTCTATTAATTGGCAGTCTTAGCTATGTGCCATATATTATTCTGCCACGGAAAAACTTCCAGTGTGGAGATAACTAAATTCTAAGTATTCACAGCTCCCAGTCTGTGGTGTTGACTTCTTAAGAAGCCAGGACTTTGGTTTGTATTGACCTGGATAAAGCAGTTTATGACAGAAAATACTTATGGACTGTGCTATGCTCTGTGTCTCTGTAAGTTTGTGAATGCAGGCTTTTCTAAGAAGAGGATTTGGTGATTAATATTTAAGTCTTGAAGTGAGTACTATAAAATGATAGCAACCCCACTCCCCTCCCCCACGCCATGGTTCTTTGTTGAGTGCAGCTTAACTACATTAGAGCTTGGTCCTGTTGCTGGATGAAAGGGAACTGCTATCTTTCTAATTGGCAATTTTATACCACTTTCAGTCTTCAAAAAGTCTTATTATACAGAAATTCTCTAATAATATGAATCAGACAGCTAGTTCTCCTTTTTTTCTTTTTGTACCAGTGGATAATTTGCTAATGATTTTATTTTACTCTTCAGGGAGCAGAGTGTTCTCAGTGTTCCCAAGAGAAAGGGATACAATAGCTAAAACTGTTGCCAGGGTTAAGCAAGTGAGTGATTCTGAGGTATAAAGAAGGTATTTGGGAAAGCAAGGTTTTTTTGTGTCAAGGGGAGCTAGGCGTATACAGCTCTTACTTTCAAAATGCCTCTGATTGTGTGTCTACTTTATTAGAATGAGGCCTTAGCAAAAAAAAAAATTAAAATTTTGAGTTGAAAAATGGTTAACAAAATTTGGAAATAAGAAGGCTGACTGGTTTGAGTTTAAGACAAATGCACAGGAGAAAACCTGAGTATTTGAAAACCAAATCAAGTGTAACATAATCATGTACTAATCGATTACCCTGTTTTTAGGAAGCAGATATGTACAGTACTGCGAGGAGTGTGCGCATGAATTACATAGGGTAGAGGGAATTCACGTGTTCGTGGTGCTTTGTGGGCTCACCAGTCTCACAGGTGTGTGTTTTCTTCAGCTGCAGTGTTTCAAAAGCCCAAATCACAAATCTTCTGCTGTGCAAAATGTCATAGGGTGGAAGCACAGCCAGAGCAGGTAGTACTGAAGTGCTGTGGTACAGCTGTGTAGCTGGTCTTTAATTTGGGATGAAGGCTACTTCCAGTGACTTCTGCTTCAAACCTGGCCACTTGCATCAGTGGGATGGCAGATTTGGTATATGCAATTGTGCTTTTTATTTGAAAAGACAAAACAGAGGAGAATGCTACCTCTGTGGTAGCCAGTGGTAATCCTGTCATAAATCAGAGCAGGACCAGGATGAGACCATTTCCTTTGGCCCATCACACATGGTATAGGATGCTGTTTTACTTCCTATGGAAGCTGGGGATGTTGCCTTTATTTTTGAATTCTTTTCCCTTCACTCTTCCACACCTCTTTATAACCAGTTAAAGACCAGAACTCGAAGACTCAGAAAAAGGTGTCTCTTTTGTTCTGCTTAAAAAAGTCATCACTTGCTGTTGGAAAATAGACATTCTTCCTTTTCCAGTACTTAAACATTTTCGTAAGTGAAAATACAAAGCGTTTTGCTAACTTTCTTCTATAGAGTAATATTTCATTTTCCATGCTTTTCCATCAAACAGGACTTCATTATCACTGTTAATATTCCATATAGCCCACTGATATACCATAGCCACTGGCCAAGCAAAACTTCAATCAGTTTTTCTTCTCTTGTCAGCTCACACCTCTGACTGAGCAGCTGCAAGATGATTCATCAGAGAAGGTTTCACCATAGGACAGCGGAAAATTATTTCTGACTGCTTTTCCCGTACTAATAAGATAATTTCAGTTGTAGATACTTTTGCAGCCCTTCCTGAGCCATGCTTTGCCTATTTGAAAACACAAATCTTTTTGTCCAAATGTCAGGAAATTTTTCCATGAAATCAGTGCTTTTGCTCTGTAAGACACATTTCTGCTGCATTTTATCGTTTAACAGAGTGGGGACAGTCATATTTTGTCCCATTACAGAGCACATTACTAGAATTAGTGATCCGCATTAGCTGTGAGAATTAAAACAAAATTCTGTGCATAAGGAACATCTATATTCTGAAACCCACTGGCATGTGCTTAAGGTAGCATTTGCCTAAAAGGTTAGTGGTGAGGAGACTTGTTTCGGATTTATTTTGTTTGCTGCAAAATCTTGAAGGGAGTAATGGATTATTCAGCCTGGATGTAACAATGGTTCCAATGCAATGGCAAACAATCTGTAGGGAGTAAGACATTCTTCAAGACCTGCAGCATGCTTCCGTACATGCTTGTGATGGGAGGCTTTCTTATATAACTCCACTCCCAACTTTGCATGCAGTCATAACAAAACCAGAAGAATGTATTTTTTTGTTTATTGACATTGGATAAAGCATTTCATCCCAAGTAATACTTCCTGTGTTATAGATTCATCAGCTAGTTTGCAAATAAATACAGAGAAGCTGCTTTTGTTGTCACTTTACCGATATTGATGTGACATTCACGGCTTGTTTTTCCTGAATAATCAATGAGTTCATCTGAATGCATTCCACTTGTGCCTATGATACTGCGCTTACACTTACAAGGCTTATAGATTCACAAATAAATTTTTCTGGAGAGAGGAACACGGGCTTTCTTTAATTCATGTCTGTTACTTTGCCCTAAATAACACTCATTTCTCCAGCTCATCACCAATAAATACATTCCCCTTTCTCAAAGAAGTATATGCCATCCAGTGTCTTAATTCAATGTTATTAAGTAGCCAGTATGAAGATTAATATCAAGTCTTAACAACAGCTCTTTCAGCCTCTAAGTTTACATGCATTAGTGGTTCTCCAGGGTTTGTAGCTTTAGCCAAGCCCAACAAGTTATGTTGTACTGACCAGGTGATCCCAAGCGCTTGGCGCAGTCACTTCTGTTCTGCCTGGCGAGCTGTCTGCCAGGCAGCGTATTCCCCGGTGGTAAGGGAACTTCCAGACTGCAGTCCTTTCTTCTTTTCTTTTCCTTTTTCTTGAGTAATCTGTGGCTTTCTGAGCGAATAGCAGTAGATAAGACACAGACTGCAAGCCAACCTTTTCTCACTACTGTAACATAATTTTCATTGATCTTCCTCTGATCTCTCAAACACCTCTGAGGTCCCACTGGCTCCTGGCTGCTCACAAGAAAAAGGGCAGAGTTTATACTGATTTAGAAAGAAACACACTGAGCAGTGGAAGATTGTAAAGGTTTGGCATTTCTCAGTCCTGCAGCACGACTACTCAGATGATTATCTTGGAATTCATAGTGGAGTTGAAAATTTTGTTTTAAACCAATAGAGATTTACGACTTAATTTGTGGTGCACAAAGCAGCAAAATATACACTTGCTGCAATATTCCAGTACTGGTAATTTTTATCATCATAACTACTGATAATGTACATCAGGCATGCCTGTTTAGAGAGACTGTTGATAGAAAATCAGACTGATGTATCACAGCTAAAATTTATAGTAAAATTTTGCCAAGGATCTGTAAAGCTTTTAAAAACCGAAACACTCATGATACAGTAGTACAGTTATTCCAAAGAAATGAAAAAAAAAATTATTTGGGATGTAAATAAAATACCCAGAGCACATCCCACATACCCCCTCTCATGTATAAGAAAAACACAACTCAAAACCAAATGTGGGTGACTGTGCTATACCTTGTAGTTTATGCAGGTGTTCCCCACATACTGATATTTTTATTACCTTCAAATGTGGAACAAAGTGTTCTCAATGGATAAGGAAGTCTCAGGTTTTTTTAAAGTTTGTGTTTGAATAGGTTTCACAAAATACTAGGTAAGAGTATGTCTATCTAGGCACACATTATTATTCTCAGGAAAGAGATTCATTACCTTATTGAAGATGACAATTTATTTTCTTAGCCAGTTTACACTTTCTCCTATGAAAATAGCAAATGACATAAATGGGAGGTAACAGGGACTGTGGGCAGAATTTTGACATATTTCTCATATATCTCGGTGGTCACATCACACCTCTCCTTCATATCTGCATCCTAGAGGATACTAGATCAACTGCTAATGTACTTTAAGAGTTTGAGTCTTAAGCTGTTACTTTACTTCTCAGTTTTAAAGATTCAGCCTTTAAAGAAAGGTTGAATCCTTGCTTTGGTCAGAGTGGTGAGTACGCTGAGAGTTTATTCATTGTTCAAACTCATGGCAAAGGGTGATTAGAGCTTTTTGTTTCTGAAGGCAGTTTGCACATGTTGTGCCTCCCTTTGTGCTGGTTCTATAGGCACCTCTCAGTCAGCTTGATGCTCAGACAGGTATGCTACTTCTGGTGTAAAACACAGTGATAAGGCAGTGAATCTGATACGGGACAACTCAGTTTTACTGCTGTTTAACTCCATACTCCTGGTATTCCCTAACTGTTAACAGCACTCATACTCTGGGACCTGTTCTTTAGTGCAGCTTACTGTGTACCTGAAGGCACTGGAAATGAACATGTCACAAAGTTCTCTGCATCTCTTCTAAGTCCATGAGTTCAGGTCTCTTTAGAACATGCTTTGGTGGATTTTGGATCTAGTGAGTGTATCAAAAAAATCCATTCTATGACAAACTGTTATTGTAAAGTTTAATCAGTGAAAGTTGTTCATTTAAGAGACACACTTCCCAAAGGAATTTCCAGGAGAAGGAGAATGTGTTGTGTTTCACCCTCATGATTTAAGCATTTGTTTGGAAACCCAGTTGTTTTCTTTGATGGTTAGAGAGGAGCCTGAAGTCAGTTATGTTGAGAGTCAGAGGTGCTGGCATAAGTCAAAAGGAACTCCACAGGATACAGAAGCCCTTCTAACCTAAAATTGGTGTCCCTAAGAGCATAAGCAAGGACCAGAGTGAGTATTGAATGTTTTGATACACCCCTAGAAAAAAATCTTTATTTTATCAGGCAGCCTGCACTACTCAAAGAGTTAACATCTTATTATATGAACTGGGACCTATTTCTTTCTTCATATTATGGGCATCTTACCACAGGTGTCAGATTACCTGTCCTGTATTGTGACAAAATGAGTTGATACTATGTAGACAGTAAATCTGGATTAGCAGAATCTCTGCTGCTGTTAGGCCCAAAATCATTAGCTAAGTACTTTTATGGAAACAGTTCAAAACTTCACTGCAGTTAATTCTGCAAATTCAAGTGTCAGTAAGGAAAATAATTCTGTGAAACCAAGAAGCACCAGAGACATTGTTCTTTCATTGGATGAATATAGCAATTTCCTCTGTGTGAATTTTCTTCTATTTTGTTGTTCTTAATAAACAGACATTGATGAGTGCTCAGATGGCTTTGTTCAGTGCGACAGCCGTGCTAACTGCATTAACCTGCCTGGTTGGTACCACTGTGAATGCAGAGATGGCTACCATGACAATGGGATGTTTTCACCAAGTGGAGAGTCCTGTGAAGGTCAGTGTCTAAAAAAAGTGGGGTACTGTTATGGCTCACATGAAAATGTCTAGTGTTTCAGATTGTACTGGTCACACATTGTGTTGGACACTGCAGTGAAATTTAAACCTTGACTCAAAAGAATTGTAGTCTAAATAAGCATCATCAATAAAGGCAAAAGAATGTAAAGTACGAATATACATATAACGTGGAACATTAGTGTAGCATTTCTGTGTTTCACTAACATAATATGTAAAGTCAGGCATGGTGATTAAAATGCAGTTTCTCTGGCCCTACATCTGCTTCTGTGCTTGTCCCTTGCATAAGTGATTTCCCATGGGCTGATAGCATGCACTGTAATCTGTCACTCCACGGTAACCTGTTTATATGTCAGATTCTTTGTATAAAGAAATGGGCCTCAATCCAGACCTCAGTTCCTCCATTTTTTCCTCGTACACTGAAATAGTTCATGATAAAATATTTCCCATTGCAAAAAATGATTATGCGTCCCTGAGACCCCTGCGTTTACCTTGGTTGATACTGTGGTGTTTCTCCTGTGTAATGGCTAACTGCTTCTAGAAGACTGCAATTTGCAGACCGACTTTACAAACTAGGAAGCTCAGTGGACGTAGGGCTGGGGCAAAGTGTAGGGGACGAGAGAGTTACAAAGGGGTCAAGGAGATGGAAAGGTTTTCTATGTTTATGAATGATGTTAGAGAGAACAGCAGATTAATAAGAACACAGTTATTTTCAGATGCAGATCTCTCGGTATGGAATGTTACTCAGCTCTTAAGATATTCCATGCTGCTGCTCTTAAATAACAGAACAAACCAGTCTTTTTTTGCCATGGACTTCTCAGGGAAAAATTATCACCCTTTCTCCCGTCTTTCTCTGAGTGCTGAAATATTCAGTGCTCACAGTGTAAGCTTTCTTATTGCTGTTTAAACTCACATTGATGGGCTGCATCGGTCCCAAAGGGAAGCAATTGAATTAATTTCTCTAAGGCAGACACATAGACGGTTCTCCAGGAGTGAGAATGACCTTTCTGGTATACCCATCATCAATACTTTATTTCAACACATTTTCATCACAGCTGAAAGCCTGTATTCCCAGGAGGAATCAGCAATTTGAGGCAACCACTGCTTTCGTAAGTCGAGCTTTCTTTGTCAAGAACTAACTAAATGTCAGTGTTAGCTGGCCAGGAGTTAGGACAGGAAGGTGCAAAGAATAAGTTGTGATCCCTCTGATTATAACATTGCACTTCTGTCACTCGTGGCACAGGTAGTAAATACTACAGCCAAGCATTTATGGAAATATTCTCAATATCCCAAGTTTTATCTTTAGTGTCAGTATAACACTTATCTCGTGGGTTGAAGATAGTGGTTTGGCGCATGGTATCTCAAGAGAGATACATGATACAAAGTGACTGTGTTAAGATGTGTGCAAACAAGTAGCAATTAAGCAGCGATTTCTAAACAAAGGAAAAGCCAAGGGAAAAGAAATATGGGGGTTGCTACATGTATACAGAAGCAGCAATTATTAGACTGTTTTGACCTTTTCTACAAAGAGCCAGCAGCTCTTTATTAAAGAGCCAACAGCTCTTTATTAAACATACACAGAGGATAACAAGTAATTAGAATTAAATCACAGATGCCAGGAAGCTATCTTCATTGTTGATAACCCTGGTCACTAACAGTGGAACACTTTCATTTTGATTGATTGCAGCTCCAAACATTGGAATCCTTAGCGATTTGAGATCATAGAATTATAGAATGGCTTGGATTGGAAGGTACCTTTAAGATCACATAGTTCTAGCCCGCTTGGGCAGGGACACATCCCCCTAGACCAGGTTGCTCGTGACCCCATCCAGCCTGGCCTTGATGGGGAGGAAGGTTAGGTATTTGATTAGTCTTACTACATCCCTTTTTATTGAATTGAAGCTTGTGACATATTGTCTCAGATAAAAATAAAACCAGAAAGGGTGTGAGGAGACAACCTAAAATCCACTGCAGTGTGGAAAGTTGAACTTGCAGTAGCACAATGCAGTAGTGCAGAAGCAATCATCTTCTCTGCTGTCAGACCTTTCCACTGTCAGAGATTTCCCTACTGGGTTTAAAGACAAAAGAAAATGGATTGCTTTTGACAGTTCTTCAGTAACCCCTGGTTAGATGTGATTAGATTGAGCTGTTGGTGGATGGTCTTTTAGACAGTCACTTTAATGGGGCAGCAGCTTCCAGGCTATACTAATCTCAAATTTCAAATTGCAGTTCTCCAGTTCCCACTTTCAGCTCTATTCAGACCCAGTGTCCTCTGAAACTTTCTGGCTTGTGCAAGTGCTTCAGCTTGCAGAGCTGTAGAAGGAGCAGTGCAAACTACTTCAAAGTAGTGTTCTATATAGAGTGCATAATAGGCTTGACTTGACTCATCTTTTGTAAGTTTTAGTTGCTTTGAAGTAAGTTCCTTCTTTCAGTGGGAAAAAACCTGTAAAAGCCAAGGAAGTGTGGATTTAAATTTTCTTTCTTGGTTGTTTTACTTGGTCTTCCTCAAATCTGGGTCTGTTTGTGTCCCCTGGACATGTGCTGATAGTACTACACAGAGCATTTCAGTGATCAGTGTAATCAGTTCTTTGTTTCCTTCAGCAAAGCCTCCAATTTTAAAAATCTACATGGAAACACCTCTGTTAAAATCACAGAGGCACAGGAGCATGTCCTTAAATACCTTACTTTAACAGAATTCCAAAACTGCACTTACCTCTTTTGCAGGAAAGGTCCCTTTAGGACATAATACTAAATATTCCTAGCTAGAGGTGGGCTCCTTGGTAGCATCAGACTTTTTCAGTGCTTGATAATGAAATAATAGTTACTGAATTGCCTATTCTACAGATCTATTGACCTTGGCTGCTGCTGCTTCTTTGGCACAACTGAGAATATTGAGTATTCTGACTAATGTACTTGAATGCAAAAATTCATAATCCCATTTTATTGTACCTACAGGCCATGGAAGACCTAGAGATTCCTTTGCTAATAGTTTTGATTCACATTATACCCCAAGGTAGACCTATGGTGTCTATAAAAATTACTGAGAGAAATTATGGGAAATGCAGCTGTAGGGCTTCAACCCCTTAGCAGCACTTGCTGTTTTTCCCTTGGAAATAGAATTATGTTATGCCTCATTGTATTTCCAGAAGTGAAATATCACATGTAGTCCTTGAGAATTGTATGGCTTTGGGAAGTCTTAAATTTTATATATGTAAATTTAGCATTCAGCATGGTATATTAACTGGTATCTTCCTCTTCACCCCCGACAGCTTTTCTTTATAGTTTCTTTGAACAGTCCTATTGGTGCTGAAGGTTGTCTCTTATGTACCATTTCATAAAGTGAGCCGGGCTAAGGGAGTAGGTATTGCATCCTCAGGCTTCATTGCAGTAAAAAAGCTAGAACAACTGAGGGCAAAATCCTAAAATAAGAAAGTTCAGGCCCCATTAATATTTGCCCTGCAGTTCTGTGTAACATCCTGATTCCTTTGAATGTGTCCTTTGCAAAGTCTAAAAGCTTCCATAATCAGTTGAAGGGGGAGGCTGTATTGGTTCGTACCAAATAGTGCAGGTTGTACCTCATCAGTTGCTGGGCATTTGGCACACGTGCACATGCAAAGAATAGCTCGCCTAATTAAGGCAGCCCCTTAGGGCTTACCAAGAGTATCTGTCAGGTACCAGCTGTTGTTAGTATAGCGTGTGAGATCAATGTACCTTCACTCTCAGCAGGTACTACATTCTTTAAATGAGACGGATGCAAATGAAAGACTTGGATAGATCAATCCAGAATGCCCAATTCATGAAAGAATCTTTCTTGGTTGTAAGGGTTTATCCATATGTGAACTCCCATTTGGGTTTTCTGTTCTGAAGTATCTTATATCTTTCTCTGCCATCCTGCTTCCAGAATTAGAATCACTTCCTTCTGTGTGTGACAGAGAAGCCTGCCTGACAGCACGGAGGCTGAGGCTCTACTTGAACATTATTTTCAACAATCTAGGATAATGAGGGATGGAGGCATATTACAAGCCTCAGTATGCTCCCCAGCCTTACTGACTGAGCAAAGTCCAAAACGGTCACTCCAGCATCCATTGCTCTGGATCTGGAAGGTAGAGGAATTGCTGGCTGTCAGGATATCTCAATTTGTCTCACAGTACATCCAGTATTTTAACTAGTACATGAAATTTCTTATAGTTGAAAAACCACTGTCAGTTTGGAGCTCTACACTTAGCTTTATCAGAAGCTTTGTTTTTGATAGCACTTAAGGGAAACAGGAAATAAAAAATCACTACTCTTCAGCAGGAAACCTTACTAGCACTCACAAAGCTCCATCAAAATCCTCTTGCTTTTATTCATGATCATTAAAGGTCATCAAACAAAGTGACTTCCTTCTTTTTCCATTTGTCTATCCCAAGTAGAGCTATAGGCATTAAGGTTTCAATACTGAATTTGGGAACCCAACTTAAGTATCACCAAACAGAAGGCAGATATGGAGACACATTAGTATTTAAATATTTTGGAGTGTGGGAATAATACAAAATTTTCAGAGTTTCTCATGTTTTATAAAAGGACTGATAAAACAGAAACTTTGACCACTGTATTTTATAAGACAGCAATTTGAACACATTTACTGTATAGGGAGACAAGCTTTCTGTCAAGCTGATGTTACCAACACTGAAATCTCAGCTCTTCATCTTCCACATCTGGTAAGCACTCTCACAGATGGCTTACATGAACTCAAAATAAATTATTCACAATTCACGTGCTCTTTGAAGAATAATTACACCAGTCAATAGATTTACTCAGGACAGAAAAGAACAGAAATAAAACTTTCTGCTCAGACGAGCTTGGGCTTCCTAGCAAATGCACTCCTTCTTTTTTTGCCGGAAGCAAAAAGTACTCAGGTACTTTCACCTTGCTGAGCTAATGCTATTCGTCAGAGCAAAGGTAACTGAGAAACTTCAGTGGCTTCAGAGCAAAGGAACTCTCCACCCTCCCAAACCATCTCTGCCAATATTTCTCAGTGATACAGATGTTCATCTTTTCTTTACAAAAATGAGAGTCTAACCAATATCAGGATGATTCTGGCCTCAGGCAGACCCTTCAGGGCTTTGTGATAATCTTGTAAGTGTGTAAGTCTGGATAGTTCATCAGAGGACAGATAGCTGCAACTTTCCATCAGCTATATCAGAGTGGGTCTCTGAGCCTTCTGTCACTTCCTAGCAAGGTGTGAACTGTTCTTTTGCTTTCTAATTGCACCTTGTTTATGTTCCTCCTGAGTTTATTGTGAATTTTTTTCATCTCCCATTTGTGAGGTTTTTGTCTGTATAATTCAGCTCTTTTTTTTAGAGCTATCCATAGTAGTTCCAAGATCTTTTTCCAGAATACATCCAAAAAACTGATTTGATTTTTCAATGGCTATTTCCCCATGCACTTTTCATTTGAATCTCATCTGACATATTATTGTTTGCTCAGTCAATATAACAAAATGCTTCTATATTTCACTTTTAATATCTAGGTTTTATACTTTATTATCAACAGCTTTATCATTGCACTGTTCATCCATTTCTCCAGGTGACTAAGTTATTGGGCAGCACACGTTCTGGCACCGATTCTTGGGGAACTTCCTTGGGACAACTCTCCATTGTGACAACCTGACCATTTTTTAGTGCCTTTTATTTCACAATAATTATCCCCTTTTATCCCTTTTTAAATGAAGAATTATTATTATTAATTATTAATTATTGATGAATATAATTGTTATTAATCTGTGAGTCAATGGCCACTTTTCTTCTTTGTTATTGCAACATTAAGTTGTACCTAAAGCTGCTTGGTTCTTAAGCAGTGTGTTGTAAATAGGCTGAAGTGAACGATTTGTTTTTGTGTGGTTTGTGGGGGGCTCTTTGGGGTTTTTTTGAGGGTTTTTTTTGGGAGGGGGGTGGGGATTGTTTGTCAGTCTGTTTTGTTAACAATATGGGAGCAGTAATAAAATGGCTCTGTGGCTATATATACTGAAATATGCAACCTGTAATCCTACCATCTTCCCTTTTCAAACACAAAAGATGCAGGGCCCAGTGTCCCTTGTCCACAGCTGGTTATGGCTGTAAACACAATTTCAGTAACATGATTCACCATCCATTAAAAGTCTAAAGTAAAAAAAAACCGAACAAAGTTTTGCTTGGTATGGATGATTTGTGTGCAAGTTCTTTGCTGATAATGCCTGAAGTTTGATGTGGCTGAATAATGCAGATGAGAGTTTCATGCATGAAAAGTTGGTGTTTCTCTTGCTGCATCATAAACACGCTGCTGTTTCTGATTAGGTTAGAATCAAAATGTAAATAGCTCCTGCTGTGACTAGGGATATTTAAATTGCTCTATCCAGAACATTTATTTTCATGAATCAAACAATTGAAAAAACCAAGGTTGGGAATCTTTGGAGGTTTTCAATGCCAAATAAGCTCGGCTCAATACCAGAATCAGTGATGAAACTTCCATTATTTTCAGTTACTGGGACTGTGTCGAAAAATAAAACTCCAAAGACATTTTCTCATGGGAAAATTGTGAAATAGACTTGCATATAAGTGCTGAATGCAGTCAGTGTTTAGAGGATCAACATTTGTTGTTTAAAGGAAACCTTTCTTACTTACCTGACAGCTGAACTTTGTCCAGTTATCCCATTATGTCTGCCTTCTGTTAAGTATCCAGGTTGCTGAGAAGTGGCATTATTAATTTATGACAGCTGTGTAAAACTTTTGTACAAAAGAGAGTTCTAAACAAATGATTACAAGTTTCAGAAAGTAATTTATTAAAAATTACTTTGATAATAAAGAGAATCCTGCTGTTAACCCAAATCATTACATTTAAACATAATTTGTGTCTGATCTTGTTATTGCATAATTTTAAACCAGCTATACCTTAATTTTAAATTGCCGGATTATATTACTTTCAGGTTGGATTTAAGAGAAAATACAGGAAGTAGAGAGCAGCTCTTCCATCCCTCTGCTCTGCCCAAACAGGAGTCACTCAAACCATTCCTGTTAGCTACTTCTCTACAAACCTTCAAGTTTAGAGTCTGGATAGCCTCTGCAGGGCCATCTGTTCCACTGGTTGTGTATCCTGACTGTTGGGGTGGGTTTCCCTGTCTGATGTGCCTGTGATGTTTCAGCTGTTCAAGTCCATGCAAAGAGCCACACTGAATTAGGTTCATGGTCCCAGTTATCTTCTGCCCTGTTACTACAGAGACTGCCTCCAGATGCTTCAGAAGACAATGAGGTAGAAGATGTAGAGATCAGAGATGATTCTCCTGTTCTGGATTACCTGATATGTAGATAAGCGTACCATGGGCCCTAATGCATGAAATGCAATCTCTCTCCCAAAATCTGTTACCATTGAAAATTGAATATTCTTGCTAACTTTATACACTTTTGGCTATGCAAATGTTTTTTGCCTCTTAGGATTCTGTAGCAGTGAGTGTCATAGTTTGTTTATGCATTGTGTGAAAAGTTATTCCCTTTTATCTGGCTTAAATTTGTTGTCTTTCAGTTCCATTGACTGTCCCTTGTCTTGTGTGTTAGGCATTATGGAGAAAAAAGCTCTCAACATGTCTTCATTGGAGTATTCATTATTGTTTTGGTTATATTACTTCTTGCTGATGTTATTTTAGGATGAGCAATCCATTTCTTTTCATTTCTTCTCGAATGATATTTCCCTCAATCTCCCCATAAGCCCTAGTAATTTTGCAATTCTTTTTAAGATGATGCCACTCTTATTGTACACAGTATTTGAAGGAAACCCACAATACTGCTGATTTGTACAATGGAATTCTAATAATTTCCCTGCTGTTTTTCATCCCAATTCATATTCATGTTAGCAACTTGTTTACTTTTTTGGGTTTTTGACCATAGCCACACTTGGAATTGAAATGATAATTGAATTATTTTGCTTTAAACTGAATGTGCTTGAGGTAGATTGGAGGTTTCATTTCCATTGTTCCAAAGCTGAATGTTTTATTTAATAAGTTTTTATGCTGGTGGTGAAAGATATATTCATGACCATGTTGCTTACTTCTCACTCCTCTGGTGGACAGTTAATTATAACAACACTACTTTTTAATGAACTTTAATCAAGAAGTTGGGCCATACTGTTGAGAAATTGTATTTAGAGTTGAACTCAATATATCGATATTGACAATCACTGTAGTTCTAGTCTTTACTCTGTTTTCCACTTTTTATTGCATGTATCCATTTACTTCATGGCCCTTTGAAGCTTCTTTCCACGATCATTTTTCTGCATTTGAACAGCTGAAAAAGCTAAATAAAGTCTATTTGGGTAGAAGGTAGTGTGTGCTGCTAGCTTGCCTTTGCGAAATAATGTGTGTACCTTGATGAAGTAGGCCTTTAAAGTACTTTTTAATTCTTTGAGATATAACTGTTTTGAAGGAATTTATTTTTATTCAATGGAGACATGAATTTTTTTTCTTTATTTTCTATTCTAGACACAAGGGCTATACCTGACAATGCAACTTGAATATTTAAAATATTCTAGTTTTCACATTCTAATAAATGATGAAATTTAAAGCATGGTGTACTTGCTTAAATGAGCTTACAGGTCAGACATCACCTTTCAGATTAAATTCTCATCAAGTGAACTCAAATGTGCTAGACAGAGCCAGGAAAAGGTTTTAAAAACAAGATTCTGAAGCTGTTTTTGTTTCACGGAACATGTCTCATGAATGGTTGCCACAAACTAAGGCTCTTTAGGGGAGCTGAGAATTATTCTTGTTCTCATGTTTATTGTGGTTTCTTCATTCTATCTACCATACTTGAAAGCATTCACTTAGAAATATGTATAGCAAAACTCAAAATATCAGGTTGAAACGTGACCTAAAAAAGCTGATGTGACTTGTAAAATACTTTTTGTGAATTTTAAAGTCATTTCTCCCCATTCTGGTGAAGTACAAATTAATTTTCAGCTGAAGGCCTTAATGGCCAGGAATCATTTATATTGACTGCCACAAGAACATTTTTGTTAATTGAATGTGGTCTAAAAGCATTACATGGCATGTTTTTGCAGACATTGATGAATGTGGAACTGGAAGGCATAGCTGTGCCAATGATACTGTTTGCTTTAACTTGGATGGTGGGTATGACTGCCGATGTCCCCATGGCAAGAACTGCACGGGAGACTGCATCCATGAAGGCAAAATCAAGCACAATGGTCAGATTTGGGTGCTGGAGAATGACAGATGCTCTGTCTGCTCATGCCAGGTCGGTACAAATGGAAGTAGCTGCTCCTGCAAGGTGGTGGTAGAGATGAAGGGCAGAGCATCAGGATTCAAGTGAAATTCCCGTTTTAGCTGCCTTCTCAGGTGCATGTGTGGAGCTACAGAAATCAAATCATATATTACATAGGAGAGATATTATGTTATATTATATTGGAGATAGCTTCTCTCTCCAACCTGCATGAGCAAAACATTCACTGGAAGTTTATTATATGGTACTGGGAGAAGGATGATAATACTGTTTCGTTAGCACAGATGCCACCTGTGGTCTCTGGGTGGGAGTAACAGCATATTCATGCAAATAAACTGTCTAGACATCTATTGGGGTTGGAGACTGACGCCAGTATCTCTAGCAGACGGCTATAAATAGAAGTAGGTTCTGTGTCTGCAGAATAATTCAGTTTAACTTTCTCAAATGTTTGCTGTGGGAAGTTTGGTCCCAAGCTAAAAGCTGATGGAGAATGAAGGCCCAAAACACTGCTGACAGTATCCTGAGCATTTCAGCAGCTTGACTTTCGAGTACATGGTTTAGTTTCAGATCACCAATCATCTTCCTACGTGAATAATTACAGAACAGAGGGGTTGATCTTCCTTGACACTCTCCAGTCTATGAAACTGTGATATTCTACGGAGTTTAAAGCAAGATTCATCAAGCATCTATATGAGAACAAACTTAGTGCAATCCATTAAAATCTAACCCTTGGGAAGAACACCTTTGGGTTTCACCACCTCAGGGGAGAGCTGCCGGGAGATTAGTTGAATGAAGGAGGTATACAATACTACAGGGGAATTTTATGGCATGTATTGGGGTTTCTGGCTTGGTTTGATTTGTATTTTGACAAAGATACTGTGTAGTGGAAAACTTGTGAGCTGCTAGTGGCTTAGATTCATGGTAAAAAATAAAATTTTGGCTGGAGTATGGCTGGAGTTGTGCAAATTTCTGCCATTGCTGTATGTCTCTCTTCTAAAACAGAATGGATATGTGATGTGCCGGCGAATGGTCTGTGACTGCCAAAATCCCACCGTTGACCTCTTTTGCTGTCCTGAGTGTGACCCGAGGCTCAGCAGTCAATGTTTACATCAGAGTGGGGAGCTTTCCTATAACAGTGGTGATTCCTGGATACAGAACTGTCAGCAGTGCCGCTGTCTGGTAAGGTTCCTGATTACAGCAGCAGAGACAGGAGGGAAAAACAATATGAGATATTCTGATCTGTGAATAGTTTCATTTTCATGCATTAGCATCCACTTAATTTCCCCTGAAGAACCTGTATAATCAAAATCGGGTTTTTGTGGATTTTTGTCAGTATTGTCAAGTTCCTGTCAAAAATGTGTTTTGACACAATAGACATAATATAAATTACGTAATTATGAAGGTGGTTTCAGCAGAGTGGAGGTCATTTGGATATGGCACCTACACAGCAACACTCGTGTTCACTTATCCAGAGACTGATGAAGCTCTATAAGGAAATTCTAAATATGTATTTATTATCACAGCTGATAATCTCAAGGATGTTGGTAAACTAAAATTTATTTATTCATTCATACATTTAGAGTAACAGAAAAATAATAAGACTTTATGCATTTTTCAAAACAGTGAAATGAGGTTTGAAAAAAACCCACATCTGTTAAAGCTTGTCATCTTTTTCCTAGGCATGTATTTCGGAGTCTAAGCAAAAAGTGTTCTGCATAATGCTGCTCAGGAAGTTTCTGTGACGGAGAAAATCCCAAGATAAAAACAACTAGCTTTCATCACAGGTTATCTCCAAATATAAAGGCTAGTCCATGTAGCAGCTTTGGCTTGTCAAGGTATCATGAATAACAGCTAGAAGCCCATTTCTGTAGACTCTGCTTTCAGTGTTGCCACTGCTAAAATCTAATGAAGTAGTGCTTCTTAAATCCATGTGCTTTCTTAAATGTCCTTAAAATGAAAAAAAAAAACAACCAACCTACGATTTAGGTTCTCAATATATCAATGTATCATAAGATCACTTCTTTTTCAAGATGCTACTTCTGTAGCAAAAGCATGCTTGCTTTCAGTGGTCATGGATTTTTTTGAGTGTCAAAGTATTGTCTACTGCTTGTACTGTCCATCAGTGCAAAAAATAGATTGAAGTATCGAGATCAGTGACTGGATTAAAAGATGGTTTTCATTCTTACCATCATGCAGATCAAAAAGAAGAAAATTTTTGATTTTCAGATGAGAATTTTTTCAAAGACTAACTTCACAATACTTTCTGCAACAAGTGGAGGAAATTTGGAGCTATTATATGTGTCTGTGATTTTTTTTTTCAGCTTCTGCTCTGGAGATAGTGAAATCCTCATTCTCGAAGTCTTAGATACATTTTGTGAATAAACTGATTTCCTAGGGCCAAGTGCTGTTCTTTTTGCCCCCCTTAAGTCCAGATTGTTCCATCTATGCTCAAATGAGCTGAATAAATTGGAGGTCAGGGATGGACCTATTAAAAAAAAAGAAAAGTGAATTAATAACTTCTGTGAAGTCTTTGACCAATAGATCTGCAAATTTTGTCCAGAGTGAAGGGAAGCTGATTCCAGCTTCTAGTAACTGATACAATTCATTAACATCTTTAGATTTGTGTTCAGGCGCACAGTAACTTCCCCTGAGGATATGTTGGCCCAACACAAGTCTCTGCTCAGACCTTTTCTTACCCTGACTGTACTAAGCCCACCATGCGGAAGGTGTGATAAAGTTTGGAACGTCAGGTATTCTGATCATAATATCCTAAGTGGATGGTAAGTGGGTGAAGGTCCTCTCACTGAAAATGTGATGGTGTGCCCCGTTACATTGGGCTGCTGGTAGCTTGACACCCTTAATCCAGCCAGTGCATTTATAACCATGGCAAAGATAAATTTGAGGGCTTTCTATGGCAAGCCAACAGTCCAAAGTGTAAGAACTAGGTGAAATGGGAGATTTTTGGCACACTTTTGCAATGCAGTCATGTTACAACTTCTGTTACTTGCAAAAGTAGGGCCTTACAAGGACCAGCCCAAATCCTGTATTGCATAACTTTTACGGAGAATTTTCAGCTGCAGCTTGATGGAGAGTGTACTGAAGTAAGTAAAATCTAATATACTTCCTGAATGGCATGCAGAAAAAAAACACCTGATCTGCTGTGTGTCCCACAGTCAGTGAATATCAGTGTTCTCTGTGCTGAATTCTGAACAGAACAGATGGGAAAAAATAGCCAGCTAGGAAACATAATGCTGATTCAGAGGAATGAGTGAGAAACAAAGTAAGAGATAATAATAATGTCTTGTTCTTTTGTGAAAACAGCAAGGAGAAGTTGACTGCTGGCCCTTGCCGTGCCCCGAGGTGGACTGTGAATTCAGTGTCCTCCCTGAGAATGAGTGCTGCCCACGCTGTGTCACTGACCCCTGCCAAGCAGACACCATTCGCAATGACATCACTAAAACATGTTTGGATGAAACCAATGTCATTCGCTTCACTGGATCTTCTTGGATTAAGCATGGCACAGAGTGCACCCTCTGCCAGTGCAAGGTAATAAAGGTTATAAAGATGAAGCTGAGATGCTTCTTCCCAGCTTGTTCTGTGGCACATGAATATTAATATACTGAGTCTGGTCAGTGAACAGTTGGTGTCTACACTTGTTTTAAAGCAGCAGAGATGACAGTAGAACTGTTCAGCTTAGGTAACTGTACTCTTGCATGTGGTAGAAGCACAGTTTGATGTGCAAGCAGGTCAGAAGCAGGACAACAGGCCATGCTGCAGAGTGCTGTGGGCACGGTACTGGGCTTCGCTTTTCCACCAGGATAGCTCAATTCAAGTTTAAACATGGAGCTCCAAGCTCCATGCTATCTTGGAAACATGCAAATATGGCTATGTAAGCCTAGACTTTGCACAAGAAATTTGTTCAGTGTAATACTATAGTGTTACTAGAACTGATTGAATTGCTTTTTGAGAATAGTATTGTTTTCAGAATAAAAGGACTAGTTATATTTTCATACTTTAGAATTAATCAACGTGTTTAGAACTTTTATTGGTTTTGTAGTGAAAGAAATTGATTGTCGGAGGAGAAAAATAATGGCTATGGGCATATGTGAATTCTGGCATCTCTTTCTGAGGATGAAAAGGAAAAAGGGCTTAACCATAAGTGTTTCTATTCAAAGTAAGACCATAAAGTGAATGGTGTTTTCTGCCACCCTATACTGAAGAGTGATAATATGCATTTCCACAGCAGCCGAGGAGAGACAGACAGCAGCATTCATGCATAATTCTTTAATTATTACCGAAATTTACTGTTGATTTTGGGCTTTATTCTACGTTCTTCCCAAGAAAGATGATTCCCAAACTCCAATACATGGTACAATTAACTACTTTGAAAAGGTGTTCATAAAAAATAATCTATTTTCAACACCTCCTTCTGTGAGAACTCTGTGTGATCAGGCAGCAGAAGCTGTCAAGCATCACTTCCTTCTGCCTCTTTGCCTGATGCGATACTGTGTGCCATAGGTGCTGCTGTTGAGGCATAGTCCTTTCTCTAGGGCAGTGGTATGCACCAAGTAAGTGTCAGTTTTTGTCTTGGTGTCAGAATGGGTCAGTGGTTAGAAGAAAATGCTGTGATCTGACAGACTGGCTAATGTTTAGAAAGCCAGGTGCTGCCCAGAGGATGCTGAAGCAGACTTACAGGCAGAAACCTGTACTTTTGGGGTCTGTAGCTGGTGGTATACACCAGCTCCAATGCTAGAAGTAACTTTTTGCTCAGGCAAGTTGCTAAGGTTCTTATGCATCCGGTTCCCCATCTGTAAAAGAAATCCTTGTGTGTGGTTCTTCCCTAAAGCACTGTTGAGACTCAGTGATGGGAAATGTGCTCTTGTTGTACTGCTAATCAGTGGCAGGGCAGAAGGCATGTATCGGTTCTGATCATGGCCACCTAAGTGCTGCTCCCATCTGGCCTTTTGTGTTAAGCAAAGACTGAACCTTAAGCATTGACTAATTGGTATTCAGTGTAAACACATACATAGACTAATCAAATCCATTGCTGCCTTGTGAACACAGTGAGGATTAAAACAGATACTTTGCCAAACTCCATAATTTTAATGACTCAGGTGTGACTCTGCCTAACAAAGAAGAGGTACCGCTTTGTCCCTAAACAACCCAAATCTTACTCAATTCTCTTTATAGATCAGTGTTCGTTTTGAAATACACTATCTGCTCATATTGCCAGAATTTTAATATTGCAGTTCTGCGTGCAAGCAGCCCGCTCCCTCCGGATCACGGTAGTGGTGTGCCCAGTTTGTACAGTGCTTCTTCTCATTCATCCTGTATCATCCCTCTCTTCTCTTGTAAAGCATCTCATGGAAGGTCAAAGCTCTAGTCTAAGCCTATCTAAACAAGCGATAGCAAAATAGGTTTACGCAAATCCTTTAAGAATTTAGAAACCTGAGCATCAGCTAAAGCAGACAGCCACAAAAACATTTCTAATCACAAGTAAAGAAGGGGAAGAGTAGGATTGTAACCTCCTGTAACAGAAGGAGTGAAAGAAAATGCTTGAATTATTCAGACCTTGGTCTTTAATAAGTCCTGTCAGTTTAGTCAATGGAATGTATTTGGACTAACTTATAAATAATACTCAGTTTTTATTTGCACTGTAAGAATCAGACTTAAGAAAGTAAGTAGTAGGGATGCAGAAATGATTTCTCCAGTGTTTTAATGATGTCCATAGGCAATCTGTTCCCTTAGTTTTCCTTAGTATTCTCATAAGAATGTCTGGACTATTTGGAAAAAGCTCATGGATTAATGTTTGCTGGTGTTACAGCCAGGATGCATGAAGTTGAAGCATTCAGGGCTAAATAAAACCCAGAGTCCCCTCTGCCTGATCTGAATAAAACTCCCTAGTGCCCTGTCTTGTTCAACAGCTTTATGTATTTGAGCAGATGCCTGATACCTTTATGTTGGGAGCATTCCCTCCACTGATCCCAGCTTCTTTCAGTTCGAGTTTTGTAGCTCTGGGACACAGACCTCAACAAGCCAAGCAATTAGAGGAATCATAATAGCCCGTTCCTTCGGGCAACATAAAGACATGAGGACAATGTCATGAATCTGATCCAAATCTGTACATGTTTTGTATTTTACAAGTCTGTATGTTCAAATCTGATGGGTATTTGCAAACAGCTGAGCTTGTTAAATTTACTTGTTTTGTATAAAATGCAAATTGTTTCAATTCTTCTTTCTGTTTTTTCATCCTTTAGAATGGCCATGTCTGTTGCTCAGTGGATCCACAGTGCCTTCAGGAACTGTGACACCAACAACTATCTCTCACAAGCAGTTTCTGGATAAAGAATTTTCCTTCACAGAAATAGACCTTTAGACCAAAAATTGTTCAACATTAAAACTAAAATTAGGTTGGTTTTTTCACTCTGAAGTGCAGATATGTGATGAACTTGGTTACCTGAATCACAGTGAAATTTATGGGACTCAAGACAAGCTCAGATATGTAAACCTTTGTATGAGGTTAGGCCCAAATCTTCTGGCTATTTGTCTGTCTGGCATCCTTGTGCAGAATGTTTAGGTTAGTGTAAAGTGACACATTGTAATGCTGTACATAAAGATGTCAAGATCTAAAATCAACTAGGAGCTCTTACAGGGTCTTCCGAAGCTTTGAGAGTCCAGCGCTTGACCAGATGCAGCAGATTTACCTAATCATATTTGGAACTGCACAAATGTGTTTGATTGCTTACTGCAGAACTTAGCAGATGTTTGAGTAAAAGGATGAAGCCTTCAGGAATAACGAACCTAGCAGCTAAGATGTGATATGTACAGTATGTGCGCTGAAAATAAAAAGATAGAAGTTATTGTAAAAAACAAAAAGCAAAACAAGAAAAAACCAAAAAAAAAAAAAACCAAACAAAAAAGGAAACCCGTGATGCACAGGCATGGCTTCTTAATGTTTTCTGATGGGAAAAGTCATCAATATTTCCTTGTTTTACTGCACTTACTATTATTTCTTGATTGACTTTGTTCGGTATAAGCTCGTTATTGTGCAAATTTAAATAAATATTTCTCTTACCTTAAGTTTCTGTTTGTGCCATCTTTCCTTTTCATCTTGTCATTTTCACGTGTGCTGTTACTTCTTTGCAAGCATTCCTGGGCATCCGGACAGTACAGGTGAAGTATTGCCTCTCTAGCTCCTCTATATGTGGAAGCTTATGCCCAGCACAGCCTTATGCCTATCATGTCTTTGTTGAGATACACATAATTAATTTGGCATTACAGTGGATTAAACAGCAAATTCACATGCCTAAAGATCAGATCATATGTGCCAGTGGGGTGTTGTCATGCAGAGTCAGTACAGACCATTTGTGTGTGGCTTGGATCTGTTCAGATTTACAGGGGATCTTCTCCAAATTCCTCCTCTCTCCAGCTGCCAAGGATTGGTTTGTCTTCCATAAGCTCTGCAGCTGTTTTTGCTGTTTGTGTGAAGTATCTTAATGCACGGGGATTACTTCAATATGCAAACCCTATTGCCACTGCTGTTCTGTTGGGACAATAAATGAAGGAGGCTACGTGACCAAAGCTATGTTATTCTCAAAGAGAAGCAAAGAATAAAGCAGTGCTTACAAATTGCAGGCTGAAAAGGCTGAATTTGTAAAGCATGCATCATGAACAGTGGAAGCAAAAGGCAAAACAGGAGAGGAGGAAGATGCCCAAGATGACAGCATTCTTTAGATACTTCTTTAGTACTCGTATTCTTTCCAAAGTGCCTTGCTGCTCTTCAGCGTCTCTCTTACAAGTTCAGTAGATTGTCATGAAACCTGGAAAGGCAAAACTTCCATTAATATTGCTCCTGTGTGATATGAAGTTACAAGGGAAGTCCGTGTATGTGGTTTTGCGAAACAGAGTTATTTCCTGCATGAAACTGATGCTGCTTCAGTTTCACATACTGCAGGAGATAAAAGGAAACTCATGCAACCACATGTATCCAGTAGGCATTCCCTTGAACCCTAGTGTCTACTGAGGACTGGATGTTTTTGGATTAGGGGATACAAGAGACGCTAGGCCGCCAAACGCTAATAGTATAAAGCCCAAGTAACTAAAAATCTGGAAAAAAAAAAGATTCAAACGAATATTTTACGTTGAACCAATAAAGTTATGAAGGTTTTCAGACCAAATAACATCTTTTATTCATCTAGTCCATGAATAACAGGTATTCAAGGGGATTTTTTGTGTTTTGTCCTATTCTTGGCAAGCTGCAGTCACCATTTTTAAAGAAGAGAGTTAGCTCCTCAAAAAACAAGGTGCTTTCTCTGCAATGGTTTCTTGCCTGCTAGTAATTGTCAGGAGGTCATGTTTTCCCCTCAGACTCTGAGGCACATCTCCAGTGGATTTCATGAGCAGTTGCATGCCTGTTTCTGAGAGAAGGTTTAGCAGAAACTGTGTACCCTCTAAGAACTGTACTTCAATTTCATTCAAGAATAGGTAAAAGATAGACATAGAAAATGCATGAAGACCAGAGTTCTCTTTTGAAAAGAATGAACATTTTTCAAGGGCAGAATCCTTGAGCTCCGGCAAAGGTTCTACAAAGCTCTGAAGAAAACCTGTGGAGGTGGTAGAGCAGATATCTACAGAACATTGTAACATTGGAAGCATCCCTATTTTGGCAGTGGATAGAAAAGCTGCAGGTGAGGGCAGTGTCTCTGTCCTTAATCTGGTTCTGTGCATCCTCTGACTTTGGTTTCAGAGCTATGACAAATACGAGAACTGTAAGGAAAGTTATGCCCAAAATTTTTTCTCAATCCTTTCTCTGATAGAGTAATACCAGTGTTTAATACCAGCTTTTAATCAAAACTGAAATGGTTCATAGATGAAAAACAAACATCTGTTTCCTTTTGTTGCCTACCCTGACCTGAGTTTTGGAGGAGCTTTCTACCGTTGTTGGTTTGTGAAGCACAGTGCAGTATACTAATAGGCTAAAAAGCCAAAAATTGAGACATAAGGTAATAGCTAGAACTTGAATCTGATCCTTGGAGAGACACTTAGTGTTGCATGTATGTGAAGAGCAGAAGTCATACTAAACAAAGCTGGAAGGCTCTACTAAATAAAAAATGAGAATGGGTTCAGTGGATATTGTCTAATTTATCAATGTTTAAGGTTACTAATCAGTTGGGAGTTCTTCTAAAGGTCAGCAAACTCCAAGAAGACATATCGGTGACCCTCATTTTCATTCCTTTTCACCCCCTCTTCCCCATCTGCCTCCTGTTCAGCCCAGCCAGTAATTACTAGTTGTTTTTAATTTTCCTTGAAAAGTAAATTTAAATATGATGAAAAATTGATGTCTAATTTCCAAGCCTAAATTATCAGTTAGACAATATAGTCATTAAAAAAATACACTTCTGAATGATACAGGTACATTGTGCTCTCTTACTGGCCTTTCGTTATTGATGCAATGTTTGCAGTACAAAAATTCAATAACTTCCATAAAGGAATAGCCACCTCTCTGCAGAGTAATTGCCCTAAGTTAATAGATCTACAGATAAAATGGCAGAGATGTCTTCAGCTACAATCCTGAATTCAGTGCTATGGTGTAACAGGTTGACAAAATGAAGCAGCATTGTAAAACTGTTGAAAAGGGACCTAACCGTGCACTTGTGAATTTCTGGTACTCACGAATTTGCTAGGGGCAATACTAGCCATTGCAATTTTCTAGGATGCCTAAAACTGTGTTTGCACTGCAGAAGCGGAGGGAGGGATGTAAAAGTGCCCTCCTTCATTTCCAGCACAGGATCTTGCCATTAACTCCACTGGCCTGCATGAGGTTCATCCTGGGTCACCTCAGAGAGGCACAATCTCATGAGCCACATTTGAGCTGGCTTCAAATGCAGGATGTGTTTGGAGTAGGATCTCCCTCTCCACAGATTCTGCAAAGTGAACTGCAGCAAATGGCAGTGCTGAGCTCACATGCCCTCTCAGCAGGAGGGAACTCCCTTGGTTTAGCAGATAAAAATAGCAGTGGCTTTAAAGTAGGGCTCTGCTAGTTATTTTTTAATAGTGTAACTTACTCACAGGCAAATGCAGTTTAACTTGTCCCCAAAGCAGTTAATAATTTAAGCTAAAAATCACTAGCTAGCTTTTGCCAATTCTATAAAGAAAATGTTTCAGAGTAATACAAGTAAGAAGGCTAGAGCAGCTCTGGCATCTCCTGAGTGGGTGGCCTGCATCTCTTCTTCAGTGCACTGGTAAAAAGCCCACTGCAGTTGTGTCTTCTACCCAAGTCACAGTCATATTCACTAAGTCACAATCCTGGCTGTGTCTCCTGTTGCTATTTTGATCACCAATTAAAAATTAAAAACTTCTTGTTGCTTTAGCATAGTGGCGAAACCTCTGTCCTAGGAGAAAAGACATAGTGTACCAAGGGATTTTTGAGTAAGGAGAAGTACTGAAAAGTGAAAGCACTGAAAATAGGGCCTGAAAAGAAAAAGGCAGTGTTAAAAACTGTTTTTTATCTCTCTGTGGCTGTTTATCAAGCCTTGTGGATGGCCACTAGCATGGCAGTGTATTTCACTTTTTTCTTTTTATCAGTAAAGTGCTAATGCAAAATGATAAAAATAAAAAATCGACTGTTGAAATCAATTACTCATCTAGATCTGCACTAATCAGTATTTTCTCGTTGTCAGAGTTTATATAGTCTGTAAAATACCAAACAGGCATTGTTTACTATAGCAGATTTGCAACTCTATATCCTACTAATCTTTTCATAATCTTTTCTACTAATCTTTTCCAACTTTAACTACTACAAACTGTAACAATCTATTGATCACATAATATTTCATCCATAAGATAGCCAAACTTGATAACTATGCTTCATCTTAAAATTTGTTTTTTCAATAGTCTCGTGTTACCATTTAAGGCTTCAAATGTAACTCTCAGTATGCCATTTATGTATCAGCAGTATTGCTTGGAATTATAAAATAAAATTGTATAAAGGCTTATTTTAGGACTGAGTCATATATCTGAAAACCAGAATAAGTATTGCATCACTACCGGTAGAAAGCATCCATCTAAATAGAACAACAGAAACAAAGTAGACTCCAGTGCAATTTCATGGAGGGGAGAGGGGAACAAAACAAAAAACCAATCCCACAGATGTTGACTTGGTCCTGTCCTCTTTTAATGACTGCTGATCTGAACAAGGAGAGGGATGCAGCCTTTTGCATGATTACCTTAGTTTTTACAAGAAGCTCCGTAGCTGATGCTGCTTTTGAATATTTCATCTGCCTGACTGAACCACAGCCTTTTCCTGTTTATTTTCTTCGCGCCTTTGGTAAAAATGTGAAAAATGCCTAAGAAGGCATTCAGGATGGGTCTGGCCCCCTTTGAAGCAGCACTGTATCACAGCTGGAGCATCCTGCCCCAAGGCAGCTGTAGGCACCAGTCAGCCAGGGTGGGGGGAGCACCACCCTACCTAAAGGTGTCTCTGTGTGCAATCCTGCTATTTTTATCAGCTATGTGTAGTTGGTTGCTCCATAAGCTGTGACCAGAATGACCCAGCTCAAACGGGTTCCTCTTGCAACCTTGCAAGGCAAAGTCTCTCCTTTTGGCTGCCATATGTGGATTTTGCAAGTCACATGGTTTGTCAGTGCAAAGAGATGTAGGGGTGGGATTGGTGCTGTCCCAAGAGCTCCCGCATCACCCCAACATGTGCAACCCACAGTGCAGGAAAGGTAAGGACTGCCTTCAGGTCAGGAAGAAAAAGTCCTTAGTGTCTGGCAAGAAACCAGGCCCTTTCGTTGCTTTCCAAGGCAAAAAGCTTGTGTTCGCCTCATTCACACTGTGCAAACTGTGAGTGCTCACAAACATGCCTCGAAGTGCAGGCCTCTCACTGCTTTGCTGTTTCATGATCATACAGCTCTGCAGGAGTTACCCCAGTCCACTGAGGGCTTTAGCCCCATGCCATGGCCAGCTCCTCCTCCACAGGACCTCTTTGGGAACATGCCTGTGGATGCAGCTTTGCCGCTGGTGCTTGCACGGTCTGGACTGGGCAGCTCCTCTTCTCCTGCCCAGATAGGTCAGGCTGGTGACAGATGGATGTCCAAGTCCAGTTAATGAAGATGGTGTTAAAATTTGGCCTTGCAGACACTGCTGGTGACAAGCTGAGGGGGTAATACTGACATTACTTAAAGGACATTTTAAAAATTAGTCTCTCTTTTAATTTTAAATTTCCATTGGGTAATAATTACCTTTGATGGTCCCTGATGCTCCTTTGAAGAACACAGCAAGTGAGGGAGAAATTATTCTTTCCTCACTTAGTAAACTTGAGAGGCTGTTCAGCTGCTGTTGCCTTCAAAGGAAAGAGAAATGCAACCCACTGAGCCTGTGATTGCCCCACAACTCAGGAGAAACACACATTGCGCGCTGACCAGTGTGAGTGACACTGACTGCCAGCTCTGGGCAGCCTCAGAAGCCAAGAGCACCTTCTTTTAACATCCCTGTCACAATAATGGAAATGATGTGCTGTTCTTGCCCTCATCTCTCTGTGGCCGCCGGTATCAGTACCTGGAAGATCACTTTCAGCGTTGACCTCTCTCAGCATGGTTCCCATAACAGGTGATTTTATTCTCCCATGTTTTCAAACTTGCTTGCATGGAATTTATCACTCCTTGGACTAGAGATCACTCATGTTGGTTTAGAGGTTTTAGCCAGTGTTAACCAGCCCTTTACAAAAACTAAAATATATGGATTCCTACTGTGAATTTTATGTGTTCCTAATATACTGTAGAATTAAGGTCATTGAATTTAGATAAATATTGGCATCAAATTCTTATTTTAGTCCTGTGTTTTCTATTGCTCTGGAAATTGAACCAAACTGAGTAAGTGGTTGCTGAAATTCTAATTAATTTTGTTTTCTTTTTGAATGAGGATTAAAGTAAACCAAGAATCCACTTCTGGATTTTTTAACAGAAGCAGCTTCCAAAATCTGCAGGCCAGAAGACCAGTTTGCACCCTCATAATCACAGGTCTAATTTCTTGAATCCTCTTATACCAAAATTTAAAATGCTTCATCAATTCCCAGAAAAGCCATAGATATTCAGACATTTATCTGGGCCATTTAAGTGATTTTTTTTTTATATAGCAAGTTTTTGTCATTTGTGTAGCTTTAAAGTGGTTTTTGCATGCTTCATGTATTTGAATTACTTTTTGTGGGTAATATCCTTTTGCACATAAAGCTTCTCAGCTGTTGCATTTGAATTTTTTTAGCTATTAGAATTTAAGGTTCATATACAAAATCTATTCCCGAATACATACACCTGGTCAGCAAAAGAAAATCCTACAGAGAGATGAATTTGGCCCAACACACATAATAGTGAAGGCAAAACTGTGTTTGATCTAGTATTTGAAATAGGTTCTGTGTTTTATTGTGTTCTTCAGCTGTGTTCCAGCAGGTCTGCATTAATCTACTTTGTAAGTATAAACTTGGATTCTGAGCAATCAATCAGTACAAGGTCAACTGCAGCCATTGCTTGCCTGGTGTGAATCAAAACTTAAGACACATGGACATTTGTAAGAAAATAGAGAAGCAGAGATTTCACTGTCACTAAAATCCATTTCATGTTCAAAAATAAATACATGGAATGGTTTCAAGTGAATTAGGTAATAAATTTTTTGCCAGAGTTTCAGAGCAAGATCAGGGTAAAACACAGAGGTGAATTTAGAGTGTATTTACTGAATACTGTACTGGTTACACCAGAAAATCCTGAGATGACAGTGACTGAATAGTGCAGGTATTGGTCAGTGGTTAAAAAACTTTCTCAGAGTAAAAAAGTGCCTTTGGCTGAAAAACTCCTGGTACTGAGCTTTAGAGATGTTGCACAACTGATTAAAGGTACCTGAACACGTGGTCAGGTGATGGTGCAGGAGCAGTTTGGGGTTGCTGCTGTCCTCTTCTTTGCCTAGGTACAGCTGACTCCTCTGCAGGCCTCCTTGCAGTGGGTATGGGGCAGGCTACTGCGATATGGCTCAAGGTCTTCAGGAGGTGATCACTGCTTCTGGTTGTGTAACCACATCCTTTGTACTGGTTTGGGTCAAAAGCACGTAGTTCTGACAGGAGCCTCCTGCCATGGAGACCTGGCAGCAGAAGGAGAGTTGGCACAGATGCTGGCAGCTGGTGGCTTGCTGTCTTGAGGGGCAATGGCCTCCGGCCAAGGAAACACCAAACAGACATCAGGGAGTCGATCCAAGACCCAGAGAAGTCTGTGGAGATTTTCCTTCATCTTAGGACCTGTGTTAAGATCTGATTATTTTGTTTATTAGAGAGACACCTCTGCCTGAATTAAGGCACAAACAGACCATATTCTGAAGTCTATAACAAGGATTTTATTTAATAGTAAATGTGAGGTGGAGACAGAAAGAAATAGGAAAAAAGTGGGGGGTGCAGAGAAAGACAGTGACAGAGAGATAGATAAGTAGCAAGATATCACCACCTGTAGATCCAGTAGGTGTCCTGTTGGTTCTCTCTGGTCTCTGGTCTTCTTGGTGGTGGGAGTCTCATGAAACAATGGAGTTCAATGAGTTAATATACATTCAAGTGTATGTGGGAACATCCAGGTACCTCCCCCATAAGGGGTTAGATTTACATTTTCTTTTGCAACATTGTGGATCATATGCAGTCCTCTGGGGGAAGACATTCAGTCTCTCATAGGCCCAGGCCCTGAAATATTTATTCACATGCTAAATGAAAGAGTGCAATCAACCCATGGTTTTCAGTATGGTTGGAGCACTTACACATCATATCTGGCGCAGTGCAGATGTGATCTTCTATCACCTTCTCCACTGGGATGAAGTTCAAAGAGACTATAAATATATATAAACCTGAAAATTATGACAACTAGAAATAAATTTGGTCTACTTTGTTTGTCTGAGGCAAAAAGAAAAGAAGTTAAATGTGTCTTAAATGTATTCTGGTTTCCAAGAGGAAATTTGGTTGGTAATGTCAGGAAGGCGCTGTCTGTGTCTCTCGAAGTGTCCCAATGGAAAGGATCCATTTGATGTGGGGCAGCTTTTCAAAGAGTGGACAGTTAGGGCCAGCAATGCAAAAAATTACACAAGGAACAAGAAAGACTTGCAGACAAGTGACTGTAACACCCCGACTGTGAAAAGCAGGGGTCGGGTTGGTCCAGTTGTGTGCCTTGAGGTCCCTAATTAAAGATGCAACCTGCTGGCTTATCTTCAATAGCTGAGCAAGAAGACTACTTTCACAGTGCTTCCCTGATAAATGTCTGCTTGCTTGTTAACATAGCTGACGTTTCCTAGCTCTGCTTAGTTATGCAGCCTGAGTTAATTCACCTCCTGTTTAGTTCATAGGCCAAAATTCAAATGGAAAAAAATTTTGATCCTATTTGTACAGCTGTGTATAATTTCTCTCCTTTATGATCAGAATAATAACTTCAAACCCAGAAAAAAACCAAAACCCTGAAATGGCAAAAAGCTCATTTACATTTATTCTGGGGCAAAACTTCTTTTGAACTCTGAATACAGTTTCTTAATCACTTGCACCTTTATCTCTACAGTACAGTAATAGTTCCTCAAATCTATATTGCTTTCCTACTAGGCCTATGCTATAATTTTACATATGTACCTCATTAAAGCAGCAAATATTTTTTCAATGTATTTAAAGAAGATAGATATATAAGCTCACTGGATAATGTGTGTTAGAACTGGCGGTGTTTTTGATATAGGACAATGACATAATACGTCAAAACAAAGCCTGTCTTTAAAGAACTCCATTTATCATGACCTGAATTTGTAAGGTATATATCAGAAAATGTTTAGCCTGAAGAAATGAATAGAACTAGAGAATTTTTTTTCTGAAATGTTTGCTTCAACACTGTAAATTTTTAGAGACCAGTAACGGCAGTAATGAATCAAGTGAATGTTTGATTTCAAGGGCTCCTTGGGATGATCTAGAATTACTCACCTAAATAGAGGCTGTACACAGCTGAGCTGTGTGGCATGTCTCAGTGATCTTCTGGGATGGAGGAGACTGTAATGTAAGACCCTTCTCTGTTTCCTTCTTCACTTGCCCAGGAAGTAAGTGCCCAGCCATTATCTCCTGCACATTTCTGGTCCCATCTCCACCTTTTCCTTTTCCCTATACTTCTTTTTAGTCTGATTTTGAAAAGTCGTCTCCCAGCTGAGTGCCATAGCCTAGAGCTGAGCTGTGCTGTCTTTACTCAGTCTCCTTTTTGCCCAGGACACTTGCGTTCCTGGATGTCCAGTTATTGCAAGGCACGTGGTGGACAAGAGAAAGGACATCTCATCAGTGTGCACTCCAAGACCTGCAGCTGGGACTTTCAAATGTCCTTTAGTGAATACCTCTGAGGAGACAGAAAGCTGAACACCACAGACCAAGGGCCCAGTGACAAGTTTGTCAGCACTGCTAACGCACATAGATTTAGAGAAAATCAAATAGCAGAATGGCAGCTGATCATGCACTAGCCATTTTCATTCATGGACTGCTAAATGTGTTTTTAAAATACTGTCTTACAGAAAAATCACAATCTTTTAGTAAATATTGTTTAATTTAAAAAAATCTACATGGGATATAATCTTAGTGTCATTTATAACTTACTAAGTAACTTTTATTCACTGTCTTTAGTTAACATCCATGAAACTTCAAAAATGTCATATTAGTCACTGGAGAGCTCCCATTTTATTCCCAACCTACATTAGAAACAAATGCAGAATTACAGGGAAAGCATTAATAAAAAATTGACACTAAAGACTGCAAGGACTGTTGCAAAGTGCATTTCCTAGTATGCATCAAGAGCTAACAATATAAAAAATTCCATACAATTAATGCTTAATATAGTGTGGCTTGATTTTTCGAAAAGAACAACGTATTTTACACTAGGCCTAAAACTGTCTGCATAAATAATTAACCATTTGAAAGCACTAGATCAGTGCAGATGAGCAGAAACAGTGGTTTTTGCTAGAGTCCCTCCCATGTTTAGGTGGTGACAAGTAACTAAGGAAACTGGTCCTCCCTTTCTGATCAGAAGTGATTTAAATTGACACAGAAGATTTAAAGCCAGTAAATTAACTGCAGAGGACATGAACTCACAGGCAGCACAAGTGACCAACAAGGGAACTGATTCTGCACCACAATTAAAACAAAGTAACTCATTCCCTTCACTTTTATGTGAAGAACTCCTCACCTTTCCTGAGGGCTGTTAGTGTGACAGAAAAACAAACCAGTAACTCATCTGGGGCTTTTTTCCTCCTTCCTTTTCCTTTCTCTACACTTGGTTTTCTGTGTTCCTGAGGTTTCTGGTGAGGTTCCTGGCACTGTATGCACAATGTTTTCACTCATTAGTCTTTCATTGCTTTCAGGTTCTCTGACCACTAAAACCAAACCAAAACAAACCAAACAAGCCACTGGGGAATATCTGGAAAAGCCAACAGGACTGTTAAAAGAGACTGTACATTGCATAAATAAGAGGCCATTTAGAAGAACAACTTCATGTCTTCATAAGCAAAAGTGGCTCATTTTCCATGTAGTGGCACACTTCCGAACCTCTGTCTTGCCTCCCAATTATATGCTTGTCAAACATAGAGCCAGAAGGTCACAACCACTTTACTCTCCCCACTGTACAAATCAGCCATTCAAAACTTCTACTTCTTAGTGGATTTCAATTATTTATGATGTCAAACCTAGTTTGAACAAATACACTTCTAGGTCTGAATCTGGAGGCTAAAAGGGAAAAAATTGGCATAACAACTCATTACAACTGGGCAACATCAGACTGGAAAATAGAGAGAAGTTCTCCTAGCATGCCTTTGTTGGACAGCAAGTCATGGGGAGCATAGAGCATCTGGCTTTCTTCACACTGTTCAAAGTGTTCATTTGAAACTACACCGTCCTGATATACTTCTTAATATTCTATTTGGAAGTATAGCTGAGACACATGCAAACACATGCATATCTCCCAAACAAATAGACTGGGTCTAATGTGTCAGGCTAGATGTGCTAGACAGCTCAGCATCTAGCTCCTGCTGACGCCTTGATGGGAACAAAAACAAGCATCTTATCAGTTATGTCTGACCTGATCTATATACTTGGAATATGCCTTTGAGAATTTCTCAAAAGCAAGGATTGGAGTAAGCCGTTCTTGTTAGGGAGTGCTGAGTCTGGCTGCCCCAGAGTGGAGAACCTGCCACAACTCCCTGCTTCCAGACCACGAATCCATGTGCCCCACTCCCAGAGCCATTCCCCTTGGTCCCCAGGCCAGGTGCCTCACTTAACAGCTGGTCTGTCTTGGTGCTGGTCAGGGACAAGCACCAATGACACACCCTTGTTGTGCCCTGTGCTGACACCACGGGCACACAGCCCCTGGTTCACCCCGGCGCTCAAGCATTGTGCTCTTGGGTCTGCGGATATGAGCTTTTCATGGGCCAGTGACCCTTGAGCTATCAGGATGAGTTTGCCAGGGAGGTACTGGGGTTCTGCAAGCTGTGGTGTTGTTCTTTGAAGGTGTGTGTGCAGCTATTGTAACGTAACCCCACATTCCCTGTCCTCCCCTGTCCAAGAGCACACTAGATGACTGTTGGCTCAGAGGGACTTCCAGCTGGATCTCACACGACTATTGTGGCTATAAGCCGTATTGGATTCTGGATCAAAATTCTCTCATCAGAAGTCAGTTGTAATGAAACCTGTAATGACAAAGAATGTCATTGAAAATGAGAGAAGACATTCGTATGAACGTCTCTTTGATATAATGAATTTATAAAGAAGAATGAACATGCTTCCGTTAAATGAAGCAAGTGTCAGGTCCTGTGAAACTTTCCAGGACAGAACAGGTTGTAGCTAAAGAGTTATTCTCTCCTGAACAGCAAAACAGAGTAGAAGGGCTATTCATCAACGTAGTGACACAGTGCTTTGGACACAGTATTCCAGGTAAAAAGTGCTGCAGACCTATTCTCCTGTTCCTGGGAAAGCCCTCACTCCTCCTTAGCTTTGGAAGGATCCACTTACAAAGAAGAAAACCCAACTGTACAATCCAGATAACAAGAAGGACCTCATCTCTAATGCCTGTCTGCAAACCACTGATGAGTTGAGGGGACCTTCCCAGGATGACATGGGCACAGGAAGTCCCCACTTGCTTTCATGGAGCTCAGACCCAGTTCGGACCTGCAGGAGACCTGCATGGGAAGGCACAGGGTTTGAAGGGACTGTGGGCTTTTTGACCTTGTTACAGGGGATGCTCATGATGTGCCCGGGAGGTACCCACAGACCCTGGGTAGCCAGCATATGCCCCAGGATGGAGTACAGAGACCTGAACAAAAAAGAAGGGCACAAAGAAGGGAGTTTCACTCACTCCACGTTCTCAGCTTAGTGCTGGTCAGGGTTGGACTCCACCTGTCACATGTTTTCTTCACATTAGATGCATATACAAATGATGAGGCTTGTTCCCCGAGCTTTCATTGTGAGGGTTGTTTACGCAAATTGCTGGGCTTGGGTTTTTCGTGTTTTATCTCCTCCCATATGATTGCAGGGTCAAGATCACTCTGCATTTATGGTTGGTTTTTGGAGGAATATTGAGGAATGGTCTCACTTGTGAACTGGCTTGCTCTGAAACAGCTCCCAGGAAGCGGTTTATCAGGAAGAGCATTGTATTCTCCACAGTGCTCTGAGCAGAATGGTTCCCTGCCTGCCGCCTGTGGGGATCTGGGCCTTTCACTGGGGCCATCCTGCTGGGGCTTTGTCCTTCTCACTGGCAACACTTTTGGAAACTGAAAAAGGCCTATTTATCCCCTTGCTCATTTAAATGCAGCCCGGCTAATGCTGTCGCTATTTAAAGTAATAGCAGTCAGCAGAACAGATGCTTAGGACGTGAGTGTTGGACTATCATTAAAAGATATGGTCTATGATTAAAAGATATTTTTCCTCTGGGAAACTGCAGCCCTCTGGGACTTTTTGGCTTATTAAGAAAGTTTTGAGCTACCGTGTCTCTCTAGAAGAGACAAAATAATGCAAACTTGCTACTGATGCCAGGAGCATGTTGTTTTCATTCCCACTAACGTTTCTGGATCTTCAGACTATTCTGTTTTGATTCTTGTAGCTAAGTGACTTTGAGGAGAAAGAATTAAGATCTTATGTTGTTGTATATTGAGACCTTAATTTCTTGCATGTACTTACAGGTACTCTTGACTTTACCCTGTGAGTTCATAATACAATATAATGTCATGTCATACAATATATAATAAATTATATTTTCCACTTTGACTTCCTCTTGTACATTATTTTCTAGATAAGAGATCATTCTGGGTGCTTAGATTAATAATTTCAAGGATACAGAATGGATTTGGCTGCACACATTTCCTTGAAATGAGCAGCAACTGTGTTTCTAATTTAATGGAGTGATTCTGAAAAATTGCATACTTACAGCTTATTTTTAACAATGGAATTATTTCCTTTCAGGAACAAATCCTCTGTAGCATGGGAAGCTGAAGCATGTAAGCCAGTTCCTAACTACATCAATTCTTACCAGAAGCAAATCCAGCAGTGTGTGTTCTACATTTCTTTGGTTAATAATGTGAATCAAGTTTTACTCGGTAAATAAAAAGGTACGTGTTGCAAAAGTTTTCCAACATCTCATTTAGAGTGTAATAAACTGTGCGTTGTTTGCCAGCCTTGTGGCTCCTCTAAGTTTCTGATCGTATGGTACCAGAAAAATCGATATCTCATTTCTCACATCAGCCAGATGGATAGGCCAGGCAAGGGCTTCAGCCAAGCCTTTGTGCCATTCTGACAGGGGAAAAAACATGTTTTCCCTATTTCAAGCTCTACTGTTTACAAGCAGCTATTGACAGCTTTGCAGTACTTTCTCTCAGTAAGATCTATCACAGTAGAACTTTAAAGTCTTGCTGGCTCGGCTGTATTTCTTACACCTCCTCACTTACCAAGTACAGCTATAAATTCTTAAAGTGGTTACTTTTGCATGTGCTCGCTAAATGTTGAGATAAGCCATGTAATAAAGGAAGTATTCTGAATTTACGGTCAGCCTGACTTATGCTGATCCTTCCAAAAAAAGGTGTCAGGAGATTTTGGCTTACAAAAACCTGGCAAGTACACTGCCAAGCCTGCTGATGAAATTAGTTTCCCTGCATGGCTATATGGCACAGCTCTTTATATCTGTTGCAAAACAAGTTGATGGAGAACCAACTGGCAGTAGAAATGGTTTGTTTTTCTGCTCTGTGGATGTCATGCCACACATTAAAGTAACGAGTAATTTTTAATACCAGGACTTGGGAGAATACTAATATTCATATAAAGAGTATTTTCAAAATTAGAAGAGAGATGAAAAGAGTTGTATTTTGTAATGTATTCACTAAATTTAAAACATTATTGGTGAAAGTATTGATTTTTGACTTGTATGCACAATATATCATAATCACATCCAAATAAGAATATTAAAAGATATTCAGACCTTGTGATTGCCAGGTGAATCATGCAATGTATGGGAATATCAAATAAGAATTATCCTTTTAGCTCTGGTTGGCGGTCCCACTCACAGTACTTATTACACGTTATTTTTTCCACAGAGACACTCCTTGTCAAAATAAAACCCCTGAAATTATTTTCTGTCTGTATTAACAGTGGCTGAGTGTATGAAAAGTCCTCCACAACAGCCTCTTCACAGTGATGTCACTTCATATGAGATGGTTGTAAAGTCAGCTTCAAGAAAGCCAGTGCTGGCATTTAGTGAATCTAAAGCACTATCAGTATAGTAATAGTAATAGTAATAGTAATTCCCATTACTATTAGTAATAGTAATTACTATTCTTGTAGTAATACAAGAAATTTAAAATTCAAATGCAGGTACTCCATTTTCCACATGTCACCCTCAGGAGAGCTACAGAGGCAGCTCAGTTCACGAAGGGAATTTGTGTGCAAATGCAAACCCTTCATAGACTGGTGGAAAGCAGCAGAATACAAACAAGACCTGTGCAACGCTTTTATATTAATCCTCTTAAAATGCCGACCTGTCCAAGTCTCGTGATGAAACTAGAACCTCAGTCTGGGTCTTCCCTCTGCTTTGCCACATCTAGTTCCCTCAGACCTGGAGATGTCTGGGGAATCCAGCCCATGTGCAGACCCAGAGTGACAATAGCCCTCCTGGGCTGAGCCTGGTCACTCCGGGGCCTCGTCAGCACAGCTCTGCATTGTGTGTTTTATTACAGTTGAACTCTGTAAGATCAAGGGCATTACCCTTCATTTCCCATTGAGTTTTTAGGTCCAAAATTTTAAACTGTGACCAGGAAGCTCAAATCCAAAGCAACATTCCTGTGACTCCCAGAGAATGAAACCAAGAGCAAACAATGCCGCAGTCTTCTCTGATGGGTGCACAAAATTATGAAGCTTAGTGGCACTGCATAGAGTTTCTTAAATGACTGAGAGAAAGTTATGGGAGCCAGGTTTAGGTTTGAGGAATTAAATATAGTGAGGTATGGATCCATTTTCCTTCCAAAGGTAAGTTCTGAAGTGCAGCTGATTCAGAAGAAAGGTTCTGTTTTGTCTGATACCACTTGAAAGCTCAAAATCAATGACACAGGTCATTGACATCAATACAGGAAGAGACAGAATATAATGTTCTCTACTGTACTTTTTGAAGCTTACTTTTGTTAAGCATAAACTGTACTGTTCTCCTGGAAATGAAATTTAAAGATCATTTTGTCAGAGACATCACAAAGTGCAAAGAAACAACATTTGCACAACTCATTTTCAGCTGGTCTAACTTCAAGGCAGAAATTGGAGTTAAAGAAGGAAAATAAACCATGACATGAAAGCAATGCTTCCTCCTTTTCTGGATGATTGCATGCTCAGATTGCACTTAAAATTCCCAGGAGATGTACAGATTGAGATGAAATATTGGTTTGGTGTAATAGCAGCATAGAGATCATAGCTATAAGCTATTTTTGTAAATCATAAATCAGTGTCTGAGCACCAAACCATGGGAGTCTAGCGTTCCATTCATATATTATCACTAATTATAATTTTTTACTTGACAATGTATCATCACTCATGCAAGTAGCTATAAGCTATTTTTTTCACCCATAACCACACAACTTCTGCACAAGACAATGACTCCTGAAAACTGTCAAGCATAAATAAGAAAAAAGATATTTTTGTTATTGGTAATTCTGTACCCAGTTGAGAAACTGTTTCTTCTCACTACAGCCCAGGGCACTGAACAGTTCTTTTCCCAAAGAGTTTATTTTTCAGCAAGACAAGGCAAGCAGAGGTTCTGAGAATGAGACGCAACAGCCAAGAATTGAGACTGAGTGACAGTGTGCAGTCAGCATGTTAATTCGAGTCTTTATTTTCTTAAAAGAGGAAACACCTGAAAATGCTGTAAGCGAGGATGAGGTAAAGAGGCTGTGAAAGCGAATCTTGACAGCCCTGTAACAAGGGACTAATTAGCATGGAGGAGGAAATACTTAAAGTTCATTGTGCTGCTTTGACTTGTTTCCTAAACTGTTGGCCGTCTTCTTCAGTTAATTTTCAGCATTTCTCAGCATGTGCCCTCATCCTCAACCTGCATCTGAGAACATTGCCTCTGGAATTGGGTTCTGCAGAGCATGTGCCAGCACTTTCTCTCTGAACTCACAACTCATCAGTCTCTCACAGATGTCACCTGGCATCAGGCACAGACGTGATCTGCCCTGCAGCCCTTGCTGAAGCTGCCTTTATTCCTGCTCCCCTGGCTGAAGATGTCTTTTTGATCTCCTATGCTGCATCCATTCTCTTCCTTTCTCACATCTGTGAGGGCTCGAGCATGTCACGCTTATTCTGTGCAGGTCTATCTCAAATTACTCTTAGAGTGTTTTGGGGTGGGTTTTTTGGAAGGAATATGTCCTTCCCATTAACATTATGATCAAGCTGCAGCAGCTCCAGCTAGCTGGAATCACTCCGATATGACAAAGAGGAGCTCAGGAGACAAAATGGGCTGAGCTTCATCTCAGTCCCCTGCCTTTAGCTGTGTTCACCAAAGCCTCCTACATTACAATAAAATCTTGCCAATTGTCCTGCACTGGTGAGCGAGATCAACACTGCCAGCAGCAGCCTGCCCAGATGGTGTGAGCCAGCTGTGTGCAGCCAGCATGGTGACATCCGTGGGCATTGTGGGCTGTGGTGGGATTTGGGGGTGTGTTCTCCTGGTAGATGGATTAGTGGGCAGGGTGCACGTAGAGCACCCACGTTTCCCCAAGGTGGAGGCATCGATGAACCAGCACTCCTGAGGAGGGACGGTACACCTAACCATGCATATGTATGTGGGCGGGAGGGTGAGTGTGTGTGTATGTATGTGTGTATGTCCATGTTTAAAAGTTTGGGAGATTAGTCACAGAAGTGTACTTTGAAATCTCTATGCGTTTCTCAGCATTGTTTCAAGACAAGCAAGTGTCTTGAATTGTGGTTTATGTGCTGTGCTGCTGATACCAATCCTAAATATGTAGCTGAGTGCTTGCCAGTTCCTAGATGCTGTTAATAATCAGATAAATGTCTTCTATCCCCTCTAACATATCTTGGAGAGTTGAACATCCTCCCTGTGAGACACCTTGCACTGTCCCCCGTATTGTAACCTCACAATCCCTGAAGTCACAGAGTGGGGTTGCAGAAGATGACCTTGCAATCCAACCTTAGGAGCCCAGCAGCACCAGCTTCCACTCTTCCCTCACGCTGACAGTGAGAGTAACTAACCTGATGCTGTCTGAGATTCAGGAGCATTTGGCTGGCTCCAGCAGAGATGGCCAACTGGTTCTGAATCTCACGAGTACCCTGGTGGACAGTGTCATGAAGTTGGAGCTCATAGGGAAGAGGTTTCCTGAGGTGGCTTGAGGAGGGTAACCCTGAGCTGGACTATGACAAGAGTATGGCTTGCACCAACCAGTCTGTCTACATCTCCAAAGATAGGAATTTCCACATAGAGGGTGAAACACTGGAATGAAGCCCTGGCTAACTGAACAGCATCTTTGCACTGGACTAGACATGTGATCAGATTTTTTCCAGTGTGGAGGAATTCTTTGCCAGTGTCCATGTGCTCTGTTTTTATCCCATTCTCCTTTTCACATACATCATATGGCAACCAGGGCTTTGCAATGATCAGTCGTGCTGTACAGAAAGCAGTATTTGAGAGTGAGTGGTTCCCCAGGAGCAGTGTCTGTGAAGTGAACATTTGTTGCACAGAAATCTATGACAACCTTTCTAGTAGCAGGTAGGAAAATTTTAGTCCCAAGCAGATCACTGGAACATTCTTTGGTCATCTAAAATGCTTGCCTTTGGTGTTCTTAACTAATATCTCAGTAAGCATCCACCAGGTATATGGGCTTTATTTTATTTGCAACTATAGTAAAGATATTATTAGAGTTACTTCTGTGTCTTTACTGAGAGACAAGAAAAGTGTAAGACAAACACTGAAAACACCTGTAAAAGTGTGATCATTTCACTGAATTGCAGAATCACAAGGTGGTTTAAGTTAGAAAAGAACTCTGCAGGTCTTCTGGTCCAACTCTCCTGCTCAAGCAGGGCTATGTAAAGCCCGTTGCCCAGTATCATATCCAGATGGCTTTTAAATTTCTCAAAGGAAAGATACTCTACAACCTTCCTGAGCAACGTGCTACACAGTGAAAAACTGTTTCTTGATATTGAGAGGGAACTTCCTGTGTTTCAATTTGTGCTTGTTGTCTCTTGTCTTGCCATAGAAAAGAGCCTAATTCTATCATCTTTGCACCTTCCCTTCAGGTACTGTACAACCCAGCAAGCATACACGTAAATGCAGAGCTAACTATGAAAACGTACAAATCTAATAAAAAGAGTGAAGTCAGTGGGATGTAACAAACAGTAGGGTGTAAGACAATGGATTATTCCAGGAGATGTTAAAGCAAATGGAAGCCTCCTCGAAGCTGTACTCTGCTTCTTCAGCTTCTCTTTTTTAGAGTGTGAGAGACTGAAATGTAATGGTTAATGGCTCAAACAATTGACCATTTGTAAAAGCAGAGGTGCTTTGCTGATGATGTGCAAGGTAACAGCCCAGGTGCAGAGGAAGTGAGCACCAGAGCACGACCACAGCAAGTCAACCTTTGTTTAGCAAAAAGTTGGGTTTTGAGCTGGATAAGGGAAGAGACCAAAAAGAAGCAGATCCTGCCATGTGGAATAGCGCTTTTTATCACGTCCTCCATGACCCAGCTAGCTCAGGTATGAAAACTCCCCTCTGGGGAAGTACTGGGACATTCACACATAGGCCTGAAGGTATTCATCCCTTTTGATGGAGCTTAACTCACTCAACAACACCAATGTGAGAAGCAGCTATCATGTCTTAGAAGGTGTCGTAAACCATCAAAGACCCCTGAAGCGCCCACAGACTCATTTCTGGGGCCCTCCACCAGAGGCCTGCACATGATCCACGGTGTTGCACCAGACAGTGTAAAACTCCCCCCCAGGAGAGGTATGTGGGCATTCCCACCTATACCTTAACATTCATTAACCCACTGAACTTTGTGTTTCACAGGCTCCCCCCACCCCCAACCTCTATTGGATCAAGACTGCAACCATTGCTTTGACCGAGGGACATCTAAGTTTCAACAATCAAGTCTCATCACTGGATCCATGGGTGGTATTATCTTTCCACTCTTATCCTTTCTTTCTCTTTCTTTCTTTACTTTCATTCTCTTTCTTTCTTTTCTTTCTTTCTTCTCCTAACTTCTTCTCAAAATATATTGTAAACCAGAGTAAAAAGCTCCAGTCAATGCCTTGTTGTGTCTGGGTAAGTTCAAGTTGCCTAAGTTTAAGTTTGCTAAGTTAAAATTTGTGAAGTGCCTTACATTGTCTGTATGTTGTTTTAAAATTTGCCAAGTACCTTGTTCTACCTTAATAGTCTAAAGTTTGTGAGTAGAAGTTTGTTATTGAGCCTCCTGAGAATTTTGTTGTTTCTCCCACACATCGTGCAGACTGAATCGAACTACCTAAAACTGCTGAGTGGACTGGGGAATAACATAGGGTCTGTTAGGAATCCTGAAATTTAGTCTACAGGTGGTTGCTGCCTTAGACTAGTTTAGTACTGAGATTAGACTGTGCCAATATGTGTAAATTGTGCTTTTGAGCTAAAAACTCCAGTGGTCAGAACTCATTTCTTCTCTGACTTGGAAGCTCTACCTCATCCAAAGATCATTTACCCCTTACATATACATACACAGAGTCTTAGCCTTGATGTACTGCAGCATGCTGATGTTTCCTGTAGGCTACCAGATGTCACAGTCCTGACAGAAAAGAGGGAGAAAGGCTGAGAGTTGGAAAAATTATTTTTTAATTATAAGAACAAAAAGACCTCAGTCCACAATCTTTTCAGCTAAAGTCTAAATCTGTATTTTGCCACCTACATATATATTCATGTTCTCAAAAGGGTTGAGCACCCACATCCATCAAGACATGCCAATGCCGTACATTTTTATAACAGATTTTTACAACTGTAACTCAGTCCTTTTCTTCCATTTCCAGCATTGATTACCTCTTACTTCCCTGTAGAAGTGCTCTAAAAAGTCCAAGAAAGCCATTTTAAAACATTAAAGAAGTTATGGTCCTGACCCTTCTTACCATGAATACTCTGTGCCCCTCACTGCTGTTTGAACAGATTGCTGCTTTAGACACTCAGCTGCTGATATGCTCCTGTTACTGTCTGGTGTTTGATCCTCCTACACGCCCCACTTGTGTCACATCTGATGTCTCTCTAAGAAGGGTATATACTTGGATCCAGGTGCCTGCTGCCATACTACTTTTTAACCCTGGTAAGCCATGACACTGCACAAGGAACTCAGTTTGGTCTTTCTGTGAGATAAAGACTGCTCAAGCAACTGACTCCTGCAAGTCATGGGATATGACTGGTAACATATCTAGGCTAATTAGATCCAGAAAAGAAAAAGATGAGTTTCAGTGCTACCGGGGATAACCATCCTCATCACCAGGAGAAACCTCGCAGTTAGAGCAAACTAGAAGTGGGAGCTCACAACACTATGGGCAGTTTGAAACTCCTCAGGCACTGCTGTGCAGTTTCAGTGGCACCCCAGGAAATCCCTCATGTCCTTCACAGAAAGGTTGTCCCTCAAGTCAGTCCTACCAGCATCCTCTTTGCACTTTCCCCGTGGCTGCAGCCTTCATCTCCCTTGCTGGGATATGCAAGGTGCGACACATTTTGAATTAGGAAATGTAATCAACTATCTGGAATTGGCTTAATTTTTCCAGCGTGACTGAGGTTGCCAGTGCTGCAGAAAACCAAGCATACGGTATCCCTGGGTGCCTCTCAGGGGCTAACTCCTGGGGGCACCCTCCAACCCACGCAGCTGCTCAGAAACTTTCTACGGTGGAATGAATTCTATTGCATGGTTTCAGGGGGTTTGTGAGGAGGTGCCTCTCTGTAAGGGGGCTCACATCCCTCAGTCAAAGAGAGTCAGGGAACATGAGTGCAGCTTTCCTCTGGGGTGAATTCAGGGACATTGCTTAAAGCCACCATCCTCTTGAGTCCAATGATCTGCATAGGAAGTTAATCATTGATTAGACAGCAGGTACAATTCAAAGAAGTGATGCAAAACAAGCCAGAGAAAAGCTGTACATAGAATGCAATAAGCATCTCCAAATCCTTTTGCACCACAGGACCTATGCCAGCTCTGCACAAAAAGCTGAGTTCTCAGGCCACCTGCAGCAAGGACTGAGAAATTTGTTCTCTTCCTGTAAATCCTCAGACTGTGCTGGGGGTGCAAACCAGACCAATCCCAACTGCAGATCATTCTGGGAGGGGAACACTGATTTCTTTCAAAATTAAATTGCAAATCTGCTCACAGTTCAAAGTAATTCCTTCTACCAAAACAAGAACATCGCTGAAATAACTTTGTGTCATAAGATGTAAGCTCCTCAGGTTTCTACAAACTGTCAGAATAGAGAACATGACTTTTTTATATTACAGTTATCTAAGAGGCTGATGAGTTTTAGTTTCATCTCTTTTAGATTGTTTTAGGCATTTTTTTTCTTCAGAGTTACAACTCTGATTGAAAATGTTGCTATGCTATCTGGTAGACCTCACAGGCTGTGAGGAAAAAACGTCCAGCCTTTTCTCTCAACAACAGTATCCAGTTCATGTTATTAAAACTCGAGGCATCATTGAATTAATCTCCAAAAAGATTCTGTCAGCTGGACAAAATTCTAGCAGCCTTGCATCTCCCAATATTGTTCAAACTAAAGTTTTGGCTCAAGCAATTAGGAGGAAGAAAATCTGAAGTCTGGATGATAAAGCTGCCAGCAGATACATGTGTTTAAAAGTACTTGTCCCACCACCTACCTTTCGCCATTCCCTCCATCTGCACAGATTGACCTTGACTGGCAAAACACTCCAGCCTGATTGTGTGCAGGCAGAGATGTAGCACAGTACTTGTCATTTCTGCTGCTCACATGTGCTGTCACTGGGCTAATGCTTCCCCTCATCTTGTCCCTAAAACCAGTATTTATTACTTTGATACTGGCAGACTTTCACATCTCAGATGAGACTGTGTATCTGGACTCTAGGTGCAGAATCCCGTTACAAACAGATTGTTATTTTACAGGTCTCTCTGTTCCATCATTTAAGCAAAAATTAATGCATTCACGGTGTACATGACAGGAACATGTAAGCAGAATACTTTTTGCTGCTTGTCTTTTGAACTTCCAGCATTGCTTCTCAGTGACACCTGATAGAGTTGAAGGAAAAACACAATCCAGTACAAATTTTGAAGCTTCCATCACAAAAACACTGGCAGTCTTTGCTATTACTATGAAAAGGAGTTTAACTACTCCCTTTTCGCAAAATATCATTTGTAAAGGAATAATAGGATGTCACCATTTGAAGGGATAAAAGAATGGCTTAGGAGCTTCTTTGCATGTTACTTGCTGTTACTTGAAGCGCTGTTGAAGTCTGTTTTCCAGATCGCAGTATCTGAAACCAGACTGGTTTCCTCTGGAGGAAATTCCAAAATGCAGTTGAGGAAGGAGTGAGGTATTTCCACTTCTGATGGTGGTTACCCTGAGGCAGTTTCATGGCATGAGACAACGGGGATCCGATGCTAGCAAAACTGCCTTCTGATTTCAAACCTTAATTTCTCCATCTGAAATTTATGCAAGGGTGAAATATGCCTAATCCTGTTCCTGGGATGTTCCATGCCATGTCCGTGTGTATGTGAATCACATGGAGCAAAGAAAAACTTGACAGCAACAAACTAAAAAGACTAATGTCCTAAAAAACAGGCAAGCAGGGGGACACCTGGCATGTATGAAATTGAGCAAATGATTTCATGTCTTAGCCTTTTAATCTTCCTCTCTACTTTTGCATTTCTTTTGCACTGCAAAGTTTTCAAGCAGTTCTTGTCCAATCTCTGTAGTTATACTTGTCTGAGAGACTTACACGCGACAGTGGTGTCATTACAAGTGCAATACAGTGAGTAGGTAGTTTTAGTAAAATACATTTTTCCAGTGACCACAGAAGATGGGGCAGAGAGATCTCTACGAAAGGTCTCGTAAACTGCCTGGTTCGCTTCTCCAAACATTTGGTGGATATTTCTGTGATGTAAAGTTGGAGCTTTTAAAACACCAGGAGGAACATTTGGGCTATCTGTATTTCTCCATGTGCACTTTGAAAGGCACTAAAATACATCCAAATGAAGCAGACACCTTTGAAGTCTAGTCAGACCAGTATTACACTGTGTCTTTGTGACACTCCTCAGAGCAACAGGGCTACATGGTTCAGGAGCAGTGACCGAAAATAGCAATATAGCTCACATGGATCTGAGCTTCTATCTTTGAATGCTCCTACATGACTTTCAAAAACCTCTTGGCACACACTGGTTGCTAACTAAGGACTTGTCACTGTGCTCTCTTAGGTGATACAGGTATCATCTAGGCTTGAAAACTGAAAAAACCCCACTCAATTTTTTAAGTGCAACAACACACATTTCCATGGAGGTTTCATTAAATACTACACACTAAGCCTGCCTGTAGTTGACAGGTTCAACAAATAATTATACTGGCCCTTGTAGGCAGACTTGCTGTTAAAATGGAGCAGGAGGTTACTGCCAACTTCTGTTGCATTTGCTTTAACTGTTTTTATATAAATAAAAAAATTGTTTAGACCTTGGAATCAGTATTTTTTTTTATTTGAATAGATGATGTCTGAAGTCTCTCCAGGACCCCACAGAAAGAGTCTGATTGCTGTCTCCTTTGGGATTATTTTTGAGGAGCGGCTTTACTGTGGATCAGCAGGTCGAAAGTGACGGAAAGGGTGAAAAAGGACTAAAGAGGCGGCACAGACGAAGCAAAAATGGCTATATTGTCTACTCATAATTTAACTTTAACCTTGCAAAGATTTTGGAAGACATTCTGTTTTTTTATAGCTTCATGAAGCGAAAATAGAAATTTCTCCAGTAACCATGGAAACACGGAAACAATTATTACTGGAAATTATCTCTACTTGTGGGATCAGGTTTCTGCTGTCATTGGATGACACTAAAGTTAAGCCACATGTGCATCCTGAGCAATGCTGCCACAGCTGACAGGGAATGAACCTCGCAAAAGTCCTCAAACATCTGGAGCGGCTGGAGCCACTGCAGTTCTGGAATATATTAACTCTAGCTGCTGCTGGCTCAAGCTATCCCTGCTTTCAGGTAATGATTCTGTGAACACTTAAATACTGAAACTCTAACCATGTCTGAGTATGTGTTCTGTTGACCAAAAGACCTCGTAGCCACCAGCACACCAACTGTCCTTATGTGCCCTCAAAGCTCTCAAAGAAAAGGTCAGCAAGGCATGCAGTGTGTCAGAGCAGTCACCATCGACGTTTATCCTATTGAAAGCGAGGGACAGAGATACAGATGGTACTGAATCAATAACAGCAATTATGGGTCTTTGGAGGGTAACTTGCAGTTTAGGTCACTAACAATAAAAGTTCATTGGAAATAAAAACAGAAGAATGAAATAGACTTTTGGGGGGAAAAACAGAGAGAAAATGGAAGAGAAGAAGGAATTCGATATGAAGAGAAGTGTTCCAGATGTCACAAACAGCATGAGAGCCGGGTCTATAACCTGCCTGCAGGTATCAGATAAGCTGCTCTTCTGCACACCCCAATTGCTAAATATCAAAGGAAAAGCATGAGATTAGAAGTATCTCTGTGGCTGTGCTGCTGATATAAGATATATATCTGAAATGATTTGATTTTGTTACTACACTCCTCTTTGCAAAGCAGCTGGATTCATGCTTTTCCTCTCTCCAAAAAGGAGTTTGCTCTGGAGAGTACCAGCCTCATGGAGCTTCTCCCTTACAATTTCTTTCCCACTTCCTTTTCAGAAAACTTCTCCGTTCCCCCAAACAGCGAAAAGCTTCTGACATCCTCTGTGCAGGGAAAGTGTTAGGAGGGAATTACGATAGTGTTAAAAACCTAGTTACCCAGAAGAGCTACTCACCCAGAAGTCATCTGGAAGCTAGGAAATGTTTGTGAGCATTTGGGAACAGGGACTTGCTGCTTCTGTTTGAATATCTGAAGGGGATGGCAAAGATTTCTAGTGATTTCCTGTCTCTCCATTTGTCCCTTTGTGTTCCTGCGAAACAAGACTTCTATTTATATTGATTTGCTTCTGAAATTGTCACATAAGTGACATTCTTCACTTCAAGGCTGTAAACTGACAGACCAGACTCCCCCCTTTTGCCTGTCCTTGCTTGTCCCTCTTGGAGTGTATATTAGGCATTGCAATAACATGCCACAGCACGCTCAGGGAGCCCAGGCTCACAGGGAAAGGAACAACTCCTTTGTCATTTGCAAGTTAGAACGGATGGACAGGACAGAGATCGTATGGCAGAAGAGCTCTCTGTCTGGTGCTGGCAATGGCATCCCTGTTGATAAAGGGACTGCAACTGTTTGTTAACAAATGCAGTTTGAATCTTTGCGTGTCACTATCCATAATCCCAAGCACAGGGCCATGCAAACATCTGACAAAAGTGTGTTGCCTTCATCCTGTGCCAGGAAGCACGAAGTGAATCACCTTCATATTCTTACTCAAAGTGTGGTCTAATTTTTATGGTTCTTGCAATCTGCTCAAAGTTTAAGCTGGTTACTTTTAAATACAACCTAAAAAGTTGAAACACTCTGCTTCCAGGACATAACTACTTCACATTTATAGTCTGAGATAAAAAGTCCTCTCCCACTGAGGCCCTTCTAGAAGGTTGTTAAAATTAGGGCCAGTGATCTGTTACGTCTTTTACTGGTGAGTCATAACCTGTTCACTTGTGGGAAAATGAGCTTGCCAGTCTACTAAGGAACTGAATTGCTGCCTTCCCAGTCTTTGTGAGGTGTCTGCTCTTTGTTTCCAGGTGGTTGTCATGATGATTGCTATTCAATGCAGGAAAAGCAATAATTTTACACATACTGTAATACAGTGCAGTAGCCGAAAGTATGATGACACTAGCTGGAAAGGAAAGAAATCTTTTAAAACAGAAAAAAATTAGTTTCTGCATGAATTAGACAAAGAAATAACCTGGGGAAGCAGATAGTGCAATTAAATGCTCTTTCTTTGGTCTTATATTTTCTCCACAAAATACGTAGAGGCAGAGGAGATGAAACAACCTGGAATAAGTAACTGAAGGAGCAATGTAGCATAAAAAGGGCAGTAGTAAATTGCCTTGAGAAACTCAGCAGTTTTCCCAACAAAATCAAGTAATCCCTAGGCTCCTAACATACATACGTACACATATACATTTTATACATGTGGTTTTTGAAGATATCTATACACTTCCATATGCATGAATATTTTATTTAAAGTACTTTCTACAAAAATTCTTACCTTCTATTTGCTTCATGTCATTTCCATGTCAGTAAAGATAATTGTTTAGAGTGCTAAGGCAATTTATGGGCACCTGTGGGCTCATAAATCTTGTGTGCTTATCCTAGAGATGTGTCTTCTATATATATAGTATATTAGGTGGTTTCTATCATCCATCACTGTACAATGTATTTATTGTAAAAAAAAGAGATATTGTACCAAATATGATCTTTGACAGAGCAGACACAGGCCAGCCCTGTAGTGATGGCAGCTGCTAGATGGTTCATTACAGAGGGCAGAATGGAGAGGTGTAGTTTGTGAAAAAACTGACAATTCCTCAAGTTTCTCCTCTCCTGTGGATTTTTCAACTCCCTCAGGAAAAGCCTAAAGAATTTGTCCAACAGTTGGGCTTTCAGGAAAAGGTCAGATTTCCATATTGAGGTCCTAGTTGTGGGTACTAGACTAGAAAGCAGTTCAGACTGTTTTGAATTAGCAAAGCCTTTCAGAATATTAAAAAGAGAGCAACAGTTGACAACTCTGAATGTGCTTGGAGGAGGAATATTTCCATTCCGGGAAGAAGACTGAGAGTGACGATGCATTAGCAGCACAGCTCAGGAATGCAGTTGTGATTGTGCTCACTTACTCTCCTCTAACTCAGATCATGTGGTCTCTGCATGTACCCCGGCCACTGTCATTCAATCGCTCTATTAGGACTAAACAAGAGCTAAACAGATGTAAAACCCTGAAATGCACAAACTGTGGGCACTGGGTCCTCAGCACCAACTGTTTCACTCCACAAACCTGTTCCTGCTGGGTTGCACTACTCAGTAACGCAGAGATAATGACTGAGTTAAGTACTGAATCATCTTAAGGGTGTTCAGCTCCCAAGTCTCTGCCTATTTCAGAAGGTGCTTGGGGCAAGCCTGGCCACCTAACTCAGGCTTCTCAACACTGGAAGGGGAGAATGGAAATACTCCTCTCTCGTTCCATCTATGTCTGTGATTACAAATGAGACTCCTACATGACTGAGAAGTCCTTTCTCCATTAATTAACTAGATGAGTTGACCACGGTGAGTAGTTACACTGAATCTTTAAACTTCTTATGAATTCATGATACAAGCAGTCTCTATGCTTAACCATTAATTTAAATACTCGCGCAAAATCTAGGATTACTTGATGCTTTTCTCTCTTTCATGACGGCTTATAATGACCTTGAAAGCATTAACTCCATATGAAGTCAAGGAATTATTTTAGCTGTGAAATCAGTAGCTTAATAACAGTTTCTTCAGAGTCAAGTAATCATGCAGGCTGTAAGGCTCAAGTAATTCTTTCATTTTTCTGCCTACATATTTAACTACTACTCTGCACAAATAGAGAAATGAGTTAACGAGAGATTTTCATTACTTGGGTTTACAGTGTCCAGAACATACAGAGAAGCATGTATCTGCAAAATTAAACAGCTATTTCTGTAACTACTTAAGAAATCAAATGCTGTTTGAATGTCAAACATCAGTATATCACCTCTTATATAGTACAAGCAGGATCTCACACTGTTTTACCATTACTTACTAATGGCTTGTCTTTGATTATATCGTAAGTCAGTTAAACAAGTTTATAGGCTGCAGTACGCAAAAGTGAGTAGATTTGGGTTTAGCCATAATTTTTAATGGATAAAAACTTAGTATGACTATAAAATGAATTTTTTCCCGATAAAATATTAAATATTTCATAAACAAAATATTTGATTTTGACATCACTGTGATACTGCCTGTCTTTTTCAGTGTCAGAAATATTTATGAATTTAAATAGGGCAATGAAGGGGTAAAATGTTTTAAAAATTGCAAAACTCACAGAATGTGTTCCTGCCTCATAATAAACAATTGTTGAATGATGTTTATTAAAATTTGCTCTCAAGTGACAGTTAATAAATGCATAGTTCTATTATGCATGCTAAATTCAGTATTCTGAAAACTTAAAAGCAAATAGATCAAAACCAACAGAGATAAAAAAGTCACCAAGACAAAATACAGCAACACCAGAAAGTGACAGGGAAATAATTCAGTCTTAAAAATGACTTATTATTTGGTAACTTGTAACAACAACTTTATAGAACTAAATTAGAGGCAAATCAGAGTCTTTCTGATGTTTTAGATACGCAGTTTCTCTAGTGCATACAGTTTGATCATACAGCAGAGAAATTCACATTATGAAGTCCCCTTCAAAAAAGCAAAAGCCCCAGTTTCTCTCTGTTTCTGATCCCAGGTTATGAATACTCATGGATAACAAATGAAGGGGAAAAAAAGGAGGAAAAAAAAAAGAGGAGCAATAAAATTCAACTATTAATTTATTTTAATTAAAAGCCTTAAACATTTCATCAGTATTTTGAGAAATTAGACTACACGCAGTGTGTTCTTACGTATGTTTCACGTATACCCAGACCATACCTGCACTGAATTGCAAAAATACTGGATTTAATGGGCTTTGTGTCCTTTACTGTAATCACTCCATTGGCTCTTTGATGTTGCATGGGGTTGGTGTGATGATGGAAAGAGTTGCTTCAACCATGTATTTTCACCTCTGTTTCTAAAAGGTGAAGGGCAAAACTTCTAATCAAGGAGCAGTTTATCTTTAATTAAGGAAAACATAATTAGGCATTATCACATAATTGCTACTACTGGTGGAGAAACTCATATTTTCACAACTAGTGACCCATGCTGTATTATGTCTCTGCTGTTTACTGCATAATAAATCTGTATTTGGCACCTAGCCAGAAAAATTAAAAGGTAATCAACATGCTTCTCTGCAGCCTGGTCATCAAAATCTCTGATTTCACAGATGAGTAAATAACAAAGTCAAGTGTTGATGCCCTAACAGAAAAGCTTCTTTAGGAATAACTATATTTACCTCCTCTGTCAAGACACCAAACGATATTTGAAATAATCATATACAAAAAGCTTTGCAAAACAGATGAGAAGAACTGTGCTATACACCTGGTGTTGAGTTAAAAAACAGTTTAATGTCTCAAGGCACCACCACGGTAGAATTTTATACCTGCAAGTAATCATCTAATACACTACTATACAGTTAAGGTAATGTATTAATAAATAGCTTGTGCAATTTTGGGAAGCAATCTATAAAGGAATGTTAGATATACAATAGGCACGTACTATAATACCAATAAAAAACAAAATTCCTAGAAAAAGCATGCTGAGCACCTCTTGGTATAGGTTGAGTTTCTTATTCTAAACACTATGTAAATCTTAACTTACAAAAGATAAAACTGAAATCTTAGAGTAACTGCTTATTTAAACTGATTTTCCTGGGTAATTGCCTCTATGTCACAGGATTATTCTTAGGGACAGAGGGCTCTGTCACTGGCTGTAAAGGACTGTCTTGTTCATTCAGTTGTGCGTTCAAGTTTTCAGAAGTTAGGAGAGAAGAATTAAAAACTATTTCACTTAAGTCTGATTTTATGGATACCAGATGTGGTTCTTGAAAATTCAGTGGTTCTTCTAACACCTGTGTATTTTCTCGTGTCATTCCCATATCTGATGGTGACTTTCGTTTCATTCTTGTGTATGATTTGTCTAAATTCTCCATGCCTTGGTCAGTTTTCTGAAATCGCCCAAAGAACCAGATGAAGAAACCAAACAAAGCAAAAGCCAGCAAACTTGGAATAAAAGCCAGGCATTTGACATCAAGGCTAGAGCCTGTGAATCTGCTGTGCAGGAACATGTCCCCTTCGGCATAGGTCCGGTTTGTCAATGGGTTAGTGTTATTGGATCTCCACTCCCAAGATAACTTAGTTCTATTAAGGTCTTTCAAGCTCTCTGAGTCCTTCACTGTGTAGATCTTCTGTCCAGGACCGATATATTGACCATATTCATGAGGTTTGTAAAATATTTGGTTCTTCCACATATTCAGATCCAAGATTAAAACAAGGAAGATAATTCCATAGTTGAACCATTTGCCTGTTTGGAAAAAGAAAGTTCTGTCATCTGATATATCCATTTTAGAAGCAGTACAAATCCCATCATATGTAAAAGATACTTAGAGAAAAAAAGTTCTTTTTTATTACTCTGTAAAGCAAAGTTGTAAATAAATTTCCACCACAGTCAGATTTATGCTGAATATCCCTTAGTATTTCACAGTTAGATCTGGACACAAAATAATTTTGCAACACAAACACAGCAATATATCTATTCAATTGACATTACAGTTTGTAAGTGACCAGTTGATTAGACCACTAGGTTATAGATCAATAAACCTAAAAAGCATTCGTTCTAGGGCTTTAAAAATATTCATGTGGAAATTTTCCATTAAAAGGTCATATTTGATAGAACCATTTCTATTCCAGAAATTAGTGAAGTGGCTGAGGTTTTCGAGGTTGGTAATTATGTGAATTTTAAGAGTATATACTTACGTTGTTTGATATACCAACCACGGTGTGCAGATATGTTCAGATACAGGCAATCAGACAAACAGTGATTTAGAGATATACCCTTGAGAAATAGCAAGGGCTGATTGTAGACTTCTGAGTCTAGTCAGCTTAGCTTTTCTTATAATCTGTGTCTACGAATACACGAAACAAATTATACTATTTTTATAGTCAAAGCATGTCTTACGTTCTAGTTGGACATATGTTAATACCTCACCCCTGCAGTGATGACTGCCACCACCCAAGAACCTAGCAAATCTACATGTCAGCATTAAGTGAAAATACATACATGGAGGAATGTTCCTGCTGGTGATGAATGATCTTGGTCTTTGCTAGAATAATATTTAGGTATGCTTCAAGTGAAAAAGAAAATGTATCAGAGCATCTATCAAATTACTTAGGCTGGAGACTTGCAAAGAATTAATGGATTCCAGTTCTTGAAAGTATATGTGTTCAAATGGTATAACCAGAATTCTTCAGGAGGGTGAGGAGACTAACTTCTCGTATTCAGCAATCATGTTTAATAGTTCTCTTCAGCTCAGATTAAATAGATTGAAAATGAACAAGAACATTCATTCTCTTGTGTTATTTTCACTGTCCAGAAACACAACTGAACTGAAAAGACCTTGCTGACAATCCTGTAATTCCTGAATAGCTCCTCTATCAAAGTCAAGTTGGATGGGGCTTTGAGCAAACTAGTGCAGTGGAAGGTATCTCTGCTTATGTCAGAAGGGCTAGAATCAAGTGATTCTTAGGGTCCCTTCCAACCAAAACCATTCTGTGATTTCTCCCTGGGATTTCGTCAATATTATAATTGACATGTTAAAGAAAACTATCTTTTCAGAATATTATCACCACACTTTATAATATTTAAGTTTCTTGAATCAACACCAAGAGACTGAAAGTGATGCTAAAGCATGAAATAATATAACAAACAGTACAATGTAACTTCATGTTTCCTGTGGATGTTTGCCATGTATTTCATGTTTCTAGTTTCCCCAACATGTCTGTCTCTCAACAGAAAGACATAGGATTCACTGATCAATAGCTGCTGTCAAGCAGAGTATAATGGCTGACTTCTTGCTTTTTCCTCAGCTGGGCACTAACTTAGATGATTCTTCTTTATCTTAGCACCATTTCTTAGGACACAATGATAACATCACTATTTTTCATGTTCTCACTGTCTGAAAATGTTTTGAAAATGGCCGTGGGTTCAAAAGTTATTTGATGCTGAGTGTTTGATAGAGTGAAACCAAGCCACACACAGAACAAAATCACATAATTCTCATTTCCTTAGGAAAAATAGGCTAAACGCAAATTACAACAAAAATTAAAAAATGCTCCACCCCTTTTACATTAAGAATTTAAATGCTCACCTGATCCAAGAAAGACACACTGTTCCTGTTTCATAAAAAGCAGGAACCTGAAGCTCCCTCACTCAGCTCCTAGTCAGAGTTAGGCAGGCAGAAACAAAGCTCTGAGCTCTGCTGCTGGGACTGTTGGGTCCGTGTGGGCTACACAAACCGCTTAGGTCCATCACCCCATTTAATGAAGATGAACTGCGGCCTATATGTCTAAATGGCAGCTACTTGACTGAGAACAGCTGCTATTCTATAGTGGATTTTCTCAAAACTACTTAAATTTCTCATTTCTAGACAATTTTTCCATCCTCTGCGTCACTGTCATGCTTGATGAACTCTATGACTTTTCCTTTTCTTTCGAATACTGTTGTCACCAGAACCAAAGCCTGTGTTTGAGAAACAGTCTCACTATAACCATATATGAGCACAATGACATCTTTCTGCTCCTACTCAGTAATCCGTGTAGCCAAGGGCTGCATTAATCTCCTTAGACACCAAATGACTGAGTTAGTGCTGTCTTGGGTACTTACAGAAAGTATTTACCTCTTTCAAGACTATGGTGTCCTCTGCCATCTATCCCTCTCCAAGACAAGTACTTCAGTGCAGTACTAACAGGCATGACAGCCAAATAAACCAACCAAGCAATCCTAGATCCATGATGTTTTGGAGCAGAAAGATGTCTTTGTGTTCATACATGGTTATATAGAGACTGAAAACATTGAACAAAGTCTCTCGATGTTGTCTCTCAATGTTAAACCAGAGTTTAATATTATAACTTTAAGTGTGTATAATCTATGTATATGAAATGATCATCTATTGCAACTTAATTTTAGCATAATCATTAGCATAATTTTAGCATAATCATTAGCAAACTTTAAGTCATATATCAAGCTTATATAGGAAATAAGCTAGGTAAATTAAAAGTCAGTCATGATTTTTGACCTTAAGCATAAACAAATTCAAGTTTGTAGCTTTGCAAAGGATTATAATAAATATATTATGAAGCTAAAGATATTAATTTTATTAAAAAATATTTAAAGTTTCATTCCAGGTGAAAAGTGTCAAGGGAAAATGGAGCCCTACAATAGGAAGTCATTTAATATGTGTCTTAGCCGGTTTCTGTAGGATTAGTATCACTGCTGCTTTAGGGTTGGCTCTACTTCAGTGAAATTTGTGTGGCCAAGAATACTGACATATACCTGACACCACTTAGCCCTTCTTGGATGGAAAATGGTTTATTCAAAGACAAAATTTGAAATGGAAGAATGCAGTAAGATCAGCTTTCAAGACTGGAAGGCTAGTCAATCATTTCAGCAAAATGAAAAGAATTTTATCCAGTCTTCAACAAAGTTAACACTGAAGAAAATCATGTGGGAGAGTAGGTTGTGTCATTCAGCCATGTGCTACCTGAAAAAAGACCTGGTTAATAACTGGCTTTCACAGCACTGACATTCTTACACGTTACACATAATATTCGGAGAGTTAGGAATCTGATTTGGTGTATTTGGAAACGTGGTACAATATTGCAGTTTGGTGCAACAAAGATCCTCCAAAAGAAAAACTGGAGGTGTGCAGTTAGCCAAGACTATTAGTGTCCTTGCCAGGCTGTTATGCAAAATGTGAAATGTTTTTATAGGTGTTGTAGACTACAACCAGTATTTGGGGATGAAAATTCATTCCTGTTTTCTGAGAAAGCATGTCTATTGAAGAGGATTGTATCCTCCTGGCTAGAGCACTCACCAGAAGAGAAACCTTGACTCTAGAATAACCTCCACTTGTGGCAGTTTGGACCTGCATCATAGGACCATGCTCTGAACCCCAGCCTATACAGAACTCTGCTTAGAAACAGTTTCCCCTCCCTGCTAAAGCCGAAGAGCTGTGCACTGCACATGAATGCCAGGGGCATTCATTCTTCTCATGCTGAAAGAAGTATGGATTTTTATTTTCTCCTTTTCCAGAAATTCACATGTTTTCTTTATCAAACAAGATTTTTTGGGCAATCCCACACACAACATTTGGAATATATCCCAATATTCCAAACCAGATGCTGATTCTGGAGCAGTTTTATTTTTGTGTGTCCACTCTGGAACAGACTATTCATTTCCCAAGAAAAGGATCTCACTTAAAAGTCAGTCCTCGGCATCCTTCCTGAGGTCAAGAGGTAATGTGAAAATTCCATTTAATAAGGCTAGACGCAAGCAGCCTCGTGCTGTGCAACCACAGCCAGAGGCTAGCATAGGAAATGTTGACTTTAGACTCCTATCTCAACTGTAATTTGTGTCTAAAACCATTCAGACACCGCTGTAAAACATTTGAAATGTTCTTCCTATCTTCTGTCACATTAGTGTTACTAGCTAGATACATGCATGCAGACAGACCACTCACAGCTGATCTAAGATGTTAATCCTCTGAGGTTTTTTTCACATCTGTGTGCATGGCCAGCTTTGTTTTTACCTCTAACCTTTCTATTTTTGCCCACGGACTCCCTCAGGCTACTCTGTGTAGGCAATGCTTGGGCTGAATCTAAACATACTGTTGGTTTAACTCCATGAGCCAGCCATGTGAGGAACTCTCCAGCTATGAAGGTGATGACTTCTCCTTTGGGTGGAAGGGCACTTGGGCTAGATCAGCCCTCAGAAACATGTTATAAACAGCCAGAGAAATTTCCCATCTTTTTTGATATCTAAACCTTAACATTTTCTGTTTGAACATCATCTGCATACTTGACAGCAGATGCTCTTGCATTTCCAGTGCTGCTATTAAAAGGTACAAGGCAGGCCTCCCCAGTGCCTTTTAACCATGAAAGAATCTGAAGTAACAAAATTTACTTTTAAGTTTTACAAATTTCCCTGGGTATTATAGAAACTAGGATAGACTATGTATTTTCATAAACATCAGCCTAAAAAGGAAAACACACACTTTGCAATGAACCATCTGTCAAGGGAAATCCAGATGAGCTAAGCAGATGCAGGAATTGAAGTTATTTTTGATGTTCATAAAAAAAAGTGGCTATCAAAACAGGATGAAAATATTTAATACTCAGTAGATGCTTGCAAGGAGTTCCTAGATGCAAAGAAATGTGAGTAAAATAAAGTACTCAGTTACCAGTAAAATAAGATAAGCTCTTAGTAGAAAATTTAAAATTACACTGAATCATATCAGCTAGAGTCAGAAGATGCTAATTCAATATTACTGCCAACTTACAACATTCAGAAATCACAAGTCAGGCCTAAGAAAGCATGTTATAAGTTTAAAGTTGCAGGGTTAAAACAATGTACTTAGTAGTGTCGTATTTATCTGCCTTTTTAGACATTGAATTATACAGAAGCAAACTTTAATTTTTTTTTCTCCGCAATCATGATCGTTATTTTATGAAAGCTGAAATTCGCATTTGGTCTCTGAATTGAGGAGATAAGTCTTTAAGTCAAAATAGTAAAAAAAGAAAAAGGAAAAGAGCAACAGTCTTAATACTTGTGATAAAATCGGGAGAGCTGGCAACACAGAGCAAGTAACTGAAATTCTTCATCTGTACAGAACTTGTACAAAGCCATTAAGGACAAACCAACAGAATGGTGGCTTGAAGTCCTTTACTCTGAATGTTGCTTTCCTTAGAGCTGCTTCTTTGTGGGACCATTGCTTATTTGAAAAAACAGTATTGAATAGGGCTGCTTTTATTTATATCAATCAACAGTGAATAAAACAGACTGTGTACGAACAATAAAGAATAACATCTGCCAGGAAAAAGATGGCAAATATTATTTCAGCCATGCTTTCTTTCTCCTTGCTACTTGGGACAAAATGGTTTGCAGTTTCTGAAAATTAGAGCACAGGTCATAGACTTACAGCCCCGACTTAGCTATACAGCTAGTACTAAAAGAAATGTTTTTCAGGCCTCGGTGATCTTTTCCTGCTTGTTACTTAGAAGAAGTCCTATGGTTAACTTTAACCTTCTGGATTCTGTGTATTAAACAGAGCTTAAATAGAGTGAGCTCCCTGCCACTGTCATTGTCCTACCCCCATGTCACCTGCTGCAGTTGCATTCATGTGCATCATTCTCTACCCTCATTTTAGATTGGATTATATTCATTATTTTATATATATATATATATATAAAAAAACAGTTTTTTATTTTATTAGCACCTTGATTTGAGTAGAATATTCAAGTATCTGCACATCCAAACAGTAACTAGAGCTTGAAAATTATCCAAGATGATGCCCTAACCTAAGACAAGAACTGATGGCAAGAACAGATGGTTCAAGCAAAACCTGCCCAAAGGGAGGTTCTTGTGCCATGTGTTATGGCTGTTTATTAGATCTCCTAAAGGGTGGTGTAGCACTGCGATAAAACAGGCACTCAGTAGACAGGATACGTGATGTGCAGCCAAATGGATTGATTTGTCTAGCGAATCTAATAAATGGATCTTGTTAATGCTGAGCAGGGAAAAATTTTCTTCAGCCTTCATTCATTATCTCATCCTCATTAAAAGAGTGCCTTCTCACTAGAAAATCAGAAAGGACTCCAGTCTTCTCTGCAGAAGACTACAATGCATAAATATTGGTTTTATTTGGTTGGCTTGTTTTCAAACAGCAGCACTGCTGGCGGTTGCATTTCTCATCACTAATTTATGTTCTTTGCTCCTGTTTATTCTCTGATTATCCCTGATTATCATCAATGTCGCTGTCTCTTCTACAATACAAAACTGTTCTTTGCTTTTCAATTCCTCTTCTATCACCCCTTAAATAAATGCCAAGTTTCTGTATCTGGTGACACAAGCCAATCTACCATGCCTCAGTCATTTTTCCTGCTCCTCTGTGCATCCATTCCACTACTTTTCCTTATACAATGGAATAACAGTACAGTACCTGGGAACCTTGTGGGACTGAGCCCCTCCAAATTCATTCCCTAGTCTTGAGAAAAAAGAAAAAAAAAATCTCTTTTGCTATCCCTGAATTCCATATCTATAATTCACATAAAATACTTGATGCTTAAACTACTTTTTTTTCCTCTGCTCCTTTCTCTTTTTGCTCATTTGGGAGAGAAAAATGTGTTCATCGTGTACACATAACATCTTTCACCCTACACCTTCTAGTCACTGACTGGGCCATCATTTACTTTATCCTGTTCCATAAACCATTAATGGCTTGAATGGTCTCCCTCAGATGTGTACCAGCTCTTCTTTCTCCTTGCTGGCTGGCTGTTCTCTGTCAGCTATCCAGGAGGACATCTACACCCAGTTTTGAAAAACTTTCTATCCCTCCATCTGTAATTCCTGCTGGCCCGTTTGCCTTCCCTCAGTCAACAGTCAACAGGTAACTTCTGCACTAATTTTATCTTATTTTCTGGTTTTTTAATCTCTGAAAATACCTTTTCTGAGGCCTCATTCAGTCTATCTCAACTCAGTGCTGGTGTCATTCTTTCCTTGACACATTTTCTTCCCTTGGCTTCTGCTGTCTGCTGAGCTTGTGACTCATCTGCTAGCTCTTGGCCTTATCTTTGTATAATCTCTGAACTCCTTTTGTCACTGGTCTGCAGGAGTTTCATATGGCTGTGTCCTTGGTTGCCCTCATCTAGCTTATTTCTATGTGGCGTCATGTGCTGTGACTTTTTATATTAGCAGTTAAAGACCCCTGCCAATTCACACCTGCATTCTTCTGTTATCCATTATTATCCATCATTCTCAATATAGAGAGAGGAGCTATACTCCTTTTGTATAGCTTGAAGGTAAAACCAAAATATTTATCCCTATTTAACCTTCTCTTTTTCATTCCCTACTGTTATTAAAATACTGACTCACAGTATGCAAGGATCAGGTACTTTTTATCTATATGTATCATCCATTTGAATAACTGCAATTCTATTTTATTTGAGGTTATTTAACTGTCTGCTTCTCGTTAGATGACTGATGGAAGTATGGTTATGAGTGGCCTTTGCCAGATGAGAATGACCGAAGTTATGAAAAGATATTAGCATAAATCATAGCAAAGGCATCTGAAAGCATAAGAGATTTGAAGATGAAATAAGCTGCTAATTTTCCTGGGAGAGTAATTTTAGATAAAGATGTCTGAAGTTACATTATGTATTACTTATTGTCACAAGAAGTTGCTGAAATCCATGAAAAACAGCAGGCCTCTCTGATTTGTACGATACGGGTTGCTCATTTCCTTGAGATGTTTATATATGGAGAATACGGATACGGACAGATAAAGAGATAGAAAAAAAGTCTGGGGCACACACACACAAAAATACATGTTTAAGACCATGGTAGCATACACTTATTACACAGAAGCAGTTCACTGTGTCACTGTGTCCCAGTCTGTAAGATTACATACCTGTTATATGTATGTGATATTCCTCTTTCAGTATCTTTTGGAAATAAGGTACTTTGAATTGCATGTGTGCTGACGGTAAGCCTGGAAGATTCACTTCAACATCACCCATAAAATGTGGAAACTCCCAGTCCTGTTAAAAAAAGAAAAATAAGAGCCTAAAATTAAGCTTTCATGGTATATTTTTGCCTTTAAAATGGCTTAAATTAATAAAAGAGAAATGTTCTATATTTAAGCCTCCCATTGTTGGATTTTCTTACTTTAAGTTTGACTGACCCACTTGAAATAGAATACCTTATTTATATTAGATATTACAATATGATTTTTACCTCAGCTGCATATAATTACGTGTATAAAAGTTCAGTTCAAAACGACAATACTGAACCCATCTTATCAGCTGATAGTACAAAACAGTCTAAGGATAAGAATACCTATTTAAAACCTGGCAATACTAAGAATACCTATATAAAAACCTTACTATGCTACTTAAAATTTTAGTGACTTGTAATTTGGCAAACAGTTTACAGGTACAAAATTGGCAAAGAAGGCCTGAGCCTTTCAAACATTACATATATCTGTATAGATATATATATATATATATACTCTGTATACTTGTTCAACTCACAGGGTTGTAAGTTGTAAGTTGTAACTTCCGTGTTTCTCCTTCATACATTTAAATAAACAACCACTGCAAGTGCAGGCCCTTCAGCATAATCTGCCCCAATCAACCCAAGCACAGTTTTCTCCACTGCCATATTTCAGCTGACAAGGTAATGTTGGAAAAGTGGAAGCTCTTACCTAGCATTATGTGTATTTCAGTAATGTGTGGTAACCCAGCTGGGGAAGAGCTACATTTAAAGGAATTTTTCACTTGGTTATCTGCACTCACCATCAGTCACTTGAAAATGGGTATGATAGCATGGCTCATTAGAGCCCAAACTGAAAGCCTAGCAATAGTGCTAGAATCAGTATGATTACTGCCGGTGTCATTCCTCTGTGCACTGCAGAGTGTTGGTGATCTCCTGTTACAAACACACTGCCCCTGTTCCCATGCACACTCCTGGATCTGTATCCAACAAGCCAGTGCAACAAGCACCTGAATTACTAAAAATACAATAAAGGAATCCAAAACGTAAAGAACTCCATGAGGAACTTGTGATTCCTTCACATGAAAACCATTTCAGCACAGGCATCTCCCCATGAGAAGCAATTCCATTGTTTAATTTTCAGTTTTGTAAGGATGGTAAGTTTCCTTACAGAGTAATGTAAAAAAATAAATATTCAAAACTAAGAATCATCTACTAAATTGGGAGGAGCTGTTAACTCCCTCAAAGGCAGAGAGGTTCTGCAGAGAGATCTTGGCAAATCAGAGGGCTGGGCAATGACCAACTCTATGAAGTTGAACAAAGACAAGTGCCAAATTCTGCACCTGGGATAGGGCAACCCTGGATGTACAGACTGGGGAATGAGATGCTGGAAAGCAGCGCTGCAGAAAGGGACCTGGCGGTCCTGGTCTAGGGCAAGTTGAATTTGAGTCAGCAGTGCCCTGGCAGCCAGGAGGGCCACCCATGTCCTGGGGAGCATCAGGCACAGCATCGCCAGCCGGCCAAGGAAGGGGATTGTCCTGCTCTGCTCTGCACTGGGGCAGCCTCACCTCGAGTTCTGGGGCCAGTTTTGGAAGCCACAATATAAGAAGGATATAAAGCAATTAGAGAGTGTCCAAAGGATGGCAACCAAGATGGTGAAGGGCCTTGAGCGGAAGCCGTGTGAGGAGCAACTGTGGTCACTTGGTCTGTTCAGCCTGGAGAAGAGAAGACTGAGGGGAGACGTCATCGCACTCTGCAAATTCCTCATGAGGGGAAGAGGAGGGGCAGGCACTGATATTCTGCTTTGTGGTGACCAGTGACAGGACCAGAGGGAATGGCCTGAAGCTGTGTCAGGGGAGATTTATGTTATATACCTCAAAAGATTTCTCACCCAGAGGGTGGTGCAGAACTGGAACAGGCTCCCCGGTGAAGTGGTCACAGCACCAAGCCTGACAGAGTTGAAGAAGGATTTGGACAAGGTTGTCAGGCACATGGTGTGATTCTTGGGGTTGTCCTGTGCAGAACCAGTAGCAGGCCTTCTGAGCCCCTTTCAGCTGAGGGTATTCTATGATTATACGACCTCTGAAAGATTAACCACTACATATGACTTAACTTCCAAGACTTGCTAAGCTATCCAACATTTTCTACAATGGAAGGGAAATGGAAGAGTTTTATGATCTGGGACTAGCACAGTCGAATCACGAACAGCTGATTTGTGCCAACTATTTGTGATACTGAATTAAATGGATTAACAGGAACGCAAGCAAGCAGAAAATCTGACACTCTTTACCTGGTTCTTAATGTTTACAGCAATACAGAAGGTGCCAGTTTACAGACGTAGAAGATAAGAGAAATAAGGATGCTCTGCTTTAACCTTATCACTAATGCAACGCATGCACTCCTGGTAATACCTGCCCAGCTGCACAGTGCCTTACCCTGCATCTGTAGACCACCCCTTGCAGGTGGTACGCATTCAAAAAATGCCCAAAGATAAAAATTGTATGTGTGCACACTTTCAGTTCACAGTTTCTAATATACATATCTGGACTGGTGTCTCTGGTTAACTCATACCTACTCTCACCCAGGAATAAATAGGAAGAAATACATTACATATTCCTGAAAATAAATGAATGGAGAACTGTGAACTCTGCATTAGTTATAAGCAAACATGGGTCTATAAATCTGTCCTCCTGCTCCTCTCTTGCCCCAAGGCTCCTACTGTGCCTTTTGCTGATTTACAGATAAAATTCCACCATGCAGAATTTTGTACTGGACTGTGTCTTTGCGTCTGAGTTTTTTATTAGAAAGGGTTTTTTTCTCATCTGGATGAGTATTACCTGATAATAACATTTTCTACCTATATGCCCCATACACTATGAAGCACACCTGAATTGTATCATGACCTTTATTACCCTGAAGCACTGTAATATGGTGTGGCCATAACTAGAGAATGGGCACAGGCTGGTGCTGGAGACCTCACAGCTGTAAACAACTCACTGGTGTTCAGCTAAAGAAATGCAGATCTGGGCTGGGCAAAACTACTTTTAGGGGTAACAAGGAGAACAAAGAAGTATGTAGCATAAGGTACTATCCGTAAAACCTATCTGTAACATGAAGTTTCAGATCAAGGAGGAAATGGCAAGGTCTAAATGTCTGTTATCAAACATAAAAATAGCCCCAAGCAGCTCCTAGCATAAAGAAAAAGAAACTGTTCTGATGAACATCATATCCTTCCCAGCAAAGGATTCCAGATGCCAATGACATGCCGTAATGCTCCCACTGAACCCCATAGACTGAAACTGTCCATTTCAGGGCCCGCAGGAGCAGAGGGAGGGTGGATGAAACATCAGGAAAAGCAATAGAAACTAGGAAGTGTGTGTATAAGAATTTAGACATTATCATTATAATTGTTACTACTACTACTACTACTACTGAAACTTCTTTCTGCACAAAAGTATTCTTTTCTGTAACGATTAGATCTCAACTAATAATGATTTTTGGATTACACTGTTTAAATTTAACACTAACAATAAAATCTTGGCTTTATATATACAGGTCCTTCTTCACCCATAAATAACATTTTTAAAATAACACCTTTATCAGAATGTTTATACAGTCTGTTCTTTAAGAACAGTCCCATGATATTACAGAAATAAAATAATAAAAAAACCCACCAACAAATAATGAAATGTATTTGAAAGCAATTTTAAGAAAAGGAAACTAAAATAAGGAGTTAAACCTACTGACTTCCATGGAAGTCACTACAGCTGCAGCAGTTAGGGAAATGAAGCTTTAAGTTAAGGATTAAATAGTCTTTGGAGCTTCATTTGACTCATAGCTTTGGTGAGTGTCCACTGTCCACAGAGAGACATTATCACCTGCAGAAACATAGCTGTAGTATTATTACGTAGATTTTTAAATTATTATACTTATTTTATTATTATATTACGTAGATTACGTAGATTTTTGCATAGATTACCTTTTCAGGCTAATGCCAATATCAGGCTGTCAAATCCAAACCCAACGAAGTGGCCATTTTACTATCTAGATTCTAAGAAAATGTTGTCCAAAATATTTTGACTCCATCATTTTAATTTTTTTTCCTTACTGACAGGCTAAAGACAATTTCAGCAATATCCAGAACACCATTTTCCTAAGAAATTCAAGACGCCTTGTAGGTATATTCCACCTCACTTCCTAACAGCTACGTGAATAGTGCAAATGTACAAGCCCATAAATCCCACTTCCCACTCTGGAACATAGCTTAGGCCTGCATCATTTTTCCCTACATGGCATTTTCTCTCTGCGGCCTCTGATATCAGTCTGTGTTCACAACAGGGACATGAGTGCCCTGTAGTATGCTCTCAAAGTTCTGAGCTCACAATTATGTAAAGTTCATTTGATCAGCTTTAGTCCTCATTGCTGAGGTGCCTGTACTCTGCCATTTCTGGGATCTCATTAGGAACTGGGCCCAAAGTACCAAATTTAGAATGCATCACAGAATTTGAAAAATAAAGCCGTACAATCATACTGTTAGCTCGTACATGCACCTTTCATACCGCATGAGCAGATTGTTTCTCCTTTAAATCCATCAACATCAGATTTCTAATAATCATCTACTTCAGTGGTTCCCAACTGGGGGGTGATGGGACTGTGGCATACATCTACTCAGTGTGTGGAGACGAAGCCAACCCAGAACCAGCAGGCTTAAATCAGCTGCACAGAGGTCTCTAACCTCAGCAGAAAGTTTTGTGGCATGTGCAAATCAAATAAGGTTATTGCCTCATTTCACTCTAGTCATTGAGGAGAGGGCAGCTAGAGGATGAATTTAAGATCACTGAGGGGCTCATCCTGGTGCTTCAATGCGCAGACAGCACCTCTGATTTCCATTAGCTACCTCATTAAATGCAGAAGCACAGAAAAAAACTGAGAAGATCATGTTATTTTGATTCTCTTCCCTTTGGTTCTATCTACCCAGGCTAAATAAATGCACATACTCTCTGCTGCAATGCCAGGTGTTAGTTTAAGACCTTACAGTGCAGCTGGCAGCACCAGTTTGGTACCTCTTTAAATAAAGATATTTTTAGCAATAGTAACTGAACATCAAAGCCAGCTTTCTGATATGATCTGGCCCTTTTCTGCCATCATCTGAGGAAAAGAGAAGGCATTTCCTGGGCAGCCCTGTCCTGACCTCAAGCCAGGACACACAGCTGCCCCGGGGCATATTGGCAATGCCCAGTGCCCTGGTTGGATGAAGGATTGCTCCTTGGTGTTTTTCGTTGCAGGTTCTGGGCCATGTCTCCAGAGCCCAGACGATGAGGAGCAGGTGCCGGCAGGATTAAATCCTGGGATTAATTAAGGATCATTAGCTGTCTGGGAGGGGGATGCTAGCCCTTAGCAAGCCACATCCCATGCTTCATGCACATACAACCCCACCTCCCCCAGCCACAAGCCTCTTTCCACCCAGGGAAAACTGCCGCAGAGAAGGTGGGACCATGATTAGAAGATGCTAACAACTAACGGTGGACAAATGTGCCATGATTTGATCTCTCTTCCTGTTTGAATATAGCTCTTGGTGTGTTTGTACACACCAAATATGAAAAAACACTAAGAATGATATAAACACTGTTCAGATATAATAGGGAAAGAGGAATAATGCACACTGAATATTTGTGCTTTCAGTAGTGATGACATATGCTGTATTTAATGCTATGGACATGTTTGTGCTTTAAATGTCTCAAAATAATAAATAAAAACAAGGCAGGAACTGAGAAAATGCATATATGAATGTGTATATGTGTTACAGAAAGTGCCTATAGCATTTTTTATTTATTTATTAAAAACTTTTTGAGGTGAAGACTGTTTTCAGATATCTTTGCATCTTAGAACATGACAGACAAACAGACATCTAGAAGAAATTTAAGGAGAGGCAATGGTTTTGCATTTTTGCAAGTGTTTGAGGTAAGAAATGAACAGCTGGGATTCAGAGACAAAGGCCCAACTCCTCTGTGGTTATGTCCAACTTCATTTCAGTGCTGCAGCTTGCAGTGGTCTCTACAGCTGAGATCTCTGCAACTGTGAGCTGCTAAAATGAAAACATATTTATAGTACTTCATTCAAACATAGGTAAGAAAGGAAGTCAGCAGCCATGACTGGAACTCACTTTCGTGCCTGTGAGATCAAACTTACTGCTCAGCTTCTGTTCTTTGACAAATAGAGGAAGAAATTTTGATAGGCATTGCTGGTTTTAGCCCTTGTTAAACAAAAACTTACATCTACTCTTAACATTACCACCTGTACACTTGAATGGCTTCAGTGGGGCTACTTAGCTCCCACAGTGAAAGATGACGTTATTCTATAGAAGACCTTCTCCTTCATGTTGGTACTATCAGTGCTAATCTATTCATAGTTTTCAAGTCCAGAAAATTTTATTTGATCTGGTCATCTGTTTTTGCTTCACCTGTCTGGATTGTTACTGACAATAATGATAAGAAAACCCCATCAGGAACTGTGGCACCAAGTCCCTTACTGAAGACACTGCTTCACATTTTATCACTTAGTCTTGATTTAAACAATTCAAAATATGGAAAAATCACTGTAGTATTGGAATAACTGCTTTGGTTGAGATCCAAGCTGCTGAGACAGAAGACTGAAGACAACTTCCAGGACCAGACACAGGTATAGAAAGGCTATCTCTGCACTATACGGCAATGTAAGGCATGAACATACACACAACCCTGCTGTTGTTCTCCATCATTTTTGTGCTCTTCCCTCTGCAGTCTTTGCTTAGCTGCTTCAAGCTCCTGGCCTTTCTCTAGAAAGACCACTGAAAATCTTTCTCTTTTTCTCTCTTATTTGAGAAAATGATAATTAGACAGCAATAACTCTCTCTGAGACTTAAAGCAGCAATACATGGTTGGCCTTGAATGACCTCTTCCATTAAAAAATCATTACAGAATCCTTTGGTCTATTATCCATTTCTGCTTATTTAAAGGCAACAATTCCCAGGTCACATAGGACCCAAACAAGCCCTTTGCACTCTGCACTCTCTGCACTTTGAATCTACACATTAATGCATTTTGAGCATAGACTAAGCTGTGTATGCACACGTCCTCAAAAGAGTACACCTGGTTACTGAACTGTCTGAAGTGGTATTTAGCCTTTCCACAGGAAGCTCAAAGTAATCTCAATATTTCAGTCCACCTAAAATAAGAAATGTTTGCATTTCACTGTAAGTCCCATATCTATGCCTGATTCATGACAGATGGCACCTCCCTCCCTCCTGTGACTATGGCTTTGGTATCATCATCTATTCACTCCTCAGAACTTTGTAAGTGCCTTGATTCTGTGGATCTGTTTTGCATAATATGTCACAGATATGAAAATTCCTACCAAACCCCACAGCTAAAATGGTTATCAAGGCTCTCATCATCTGCTGTTCTGTTACATTTGCACCTTTCCCTCTGGCCTTCATGGATGCAGTTGTTCTCCACTGATACAGAAATGCTGCTGCAAAGACCATTCTCCTAGTCTATTTTTTTGACCATGACATTCTTCTCTTTCATACAATAAAGTACAGGCCCATTCCTTTCATTCAAATTCTTTTAGATTTTCCAATATCCTGTATACAGGCTGTCTATATGACAGCTGCTCCTCCAATCACTCTGTAAGTTCAGGCTATAATTTTTTTCTCTATTTAGAGATTTTTTTCCCCTGAGCAGTTCTCTATCAGCTGCAGAGCTTTATCTTGTCTCATTCTTCTCTATAATTCTCGTTTGCTATGACAAAAAATTAGGATGATGATCATGCATTAGGTATCCTGGATTACCTGTCATCCTGACCAATAGAGTTGCTATTTCTTGTACCCACCTGTCTAACGAGTTATAACTCTTGGATTTTCTTTAGCAATTAATTTCTCTAGGACTGAAGTTGTATTTTGGCTGTCTTTGAGCATCATTTAGCACAACCCTGCTCTAGTCCTTATTGATCATTGCTAGTTCCTTGACAGGACAAATATTGCTAGTAGTGTGAAGAATTAATGGCTATTCATTCATTTTCTTACATTAGGAACAAATTGTGTTTGAAAACAAGCCAGTGCACAAGGAAGGACAGACACTAGAAGGTCTCAGATCTTAAGATGTGTAGTGACCAGGAACAGCAGTGGTCACCATCTCCTGCTGAGGTGAAGGACTGTTCTGTCCTACAGCTACCCTTTAAGTTTTAAGTACTTAGTAGTGTTAAACAGGAGCAGGGTGAAACCACTTTATCCATTCCCGAGGAGTTGCAGGCACCATAAAGCACAGCCTCTGTGCACTTACTCACAGGATGTCCTAGGAGCAAGTCCACCACTTTTTCCATCAGGCAAATGTGAGGTCTCATACATCTAAGATGACACATTGAGGTTCTTCTTCACTGTAAATCACTCTCACCTGTTGAATAGCTATTCACAACTGCTGACAATGCTGGTTAAAAAAAGATACTCAAAGTAAATGTTCTTTGATTTTCTCTACGTTTCTCCAATTTTTGTAAGCTTTTACTCTTCTTTTACTGTCTTACTCATGCCTGACCTCAGTTGAGCTAAATAGCTATCAGATAATTCACCTGGATGAGAAACACCAGTGAAAACTTTTCCAGTTAATTCTTGAGTCTGTTAAGCTGATAAATAAAGTGGTAATGTTACAATATTGTGTATCTCTAAAAGACAAAGAAATCAGATCCAGTAAAGCAACTGTGTCTTGTTCTCTACTTGAAACTTCCCTAAACCACCAGTGAGTCGTAATGGTTTTTCTAACTACCTCAGTGACACACTTTATGAGAGCCATTTCTGTGGTGAATAGGAGAAATGAACATTCACTAATAATACACAATACTTATATTTATAGATTTACTGAGACTACAGCCTGCTGTCAAGGGAAATCACAACAGAAGAGTCAATCTTTCCGGTACCCTAGAAAACCAAATATCTGACTATGATGTGGAGAATAATAATAAATTTAAAATATATTGCTGTATAATCATCTTCAACAATATCAGAACATTGCAGAAGTACATGCAATGAAACACATACCAGTGCATTGTGAGAAATATACCCACAATGCAGCTGAACAGTAAAATGGTATCTGGAGCATTTCAGGATTTGTAAACACTGCTAATGCCATTTGTACCTATTTGAGAAAGAGCAAGCTCTTTTTAGAGTTCTAAAGTCATTTTGCATTAAGACAACTGTCTCTAGCTAACTTCAGCTGTATTAAAATGTATATTGTTCCTTCTCTTTCCAAATATCCACATACATGAATTTCCTTGTTGCCTGGTATTCAAATTTTAATGGTGTTTTTTAGTATTGCCTAAACCTGAGAAGAGACATTTGCCGTAAAATACCTGAGCAAGTATTTCCTCGCTATAAGCTTTGCAACACAATAAAAATGCTGCTATAGAAATAAAGAGCATCTGGAGCAAGTGGATTACTGTATGTTGTTCACTGTAGGTGGAAAGTAAATCAGCTTCATCAATGTTAGAAATGGATGACTGAGGAGCCACTCTGCTGTGGACAAAATTCCTTCAGATTATATGTGCTCTAAAGAGTTTTACCATCACCTGTTGTGAGTCCCCAAAATTTGGGTCTAGTTCCAAAGAAAACTATAAACTTGCCCATGGGTATTTACTGTAATCTGAAGTGGCAGATTTCGACCAATGGTCTCAGTTTGAAACTTTCATCCAACTTGTTTTGGTTTAGCTATAACTAAACCAAACAGCTTGTGCAGGGTTCAGCTTGCTGTGATTAAGGTAGTGAAACAGTAATATGAAATTTCCACTGAAGAAAAAAACAGCATTACATGCTGCATTTGACTGATATTGAAAAAATAATAGAACCTAAGAAGATGACACAAAGTAAAAACACTGGATGCATATGGAACACAGAGAGAAATGTCTCATAAATTTAAATGGGTTTGCAAACAAATCAATGCAAATTCCCTTTTCCTTACAAAAATTATAATAACTCTTTCCAAAATTATTTTCCTCTTCATAACTTGTGCTAATTAATATATCAGTTTTAATATGTAAGGAAAGATAAAGGAAACTGCGTGCAAATGTTGTAAGAAGAAAAGCTGACTTTGCAAATCATGGATATCTGTACTTAACATTTTTGCTTCAGGAACAAGAGTAATATGGAATATACTTAGTCTTCCCAGCTCCCTCTTGTTTTTTTAAGTTCAAAGTTTTGAAGTTCAAATAATTTTCTGTGTCCAGAGTTTTAGCCTGCTAATAGGACCAGCAGCAGCAGCATACTGTCTGCAAACTGAACTTGATTTCCTGAAGGCAACTTATCCCATTCCTGAACCCCACCTCTATGCTACCCCTCCACCTCCAGTTTTATCCTCAAAAGCTGTGGTGTGGCCATTAGGCACATCTGTTCCAGGAGCTGAGAAAAATGAGAAAATAGTAAGTCTCTCTATGTAAGTACAGGTCTACCAGTTTTATTATTTTTGGTAAAAATAAGAGGCTGCACAAAACTAGTGTGCTGCTGGGATTACTATACTGTATCTTCCATAGAGTGCACAGCATTACATTAGTCATTCACAGCAGTTCAGTGAGATGAAATAGCCTCTTATTAGAGAGATTGTATGTCACTTAATAGTTGCAGAATTATTTGCTTAAGCCCTCCTCTTTCCTATCTGCCCTCCCCTCTCCAAAAATCCATTCATTTTCTCATCCCTTGAGGAAGTGATGCTAGTATTCTCTGTATGTTATATATACATAAATTACATCCCTTAGAGAATGAACAATATCATAACCCAAAAATATAGTCTTCAATGTGAATAAAAATTAGGGAAGATAACTCTTTTCTACAGACTCCTCTCTAATGCCCAATGCAAAACCTCACTTCCTGAGCCTGAGAGAGGAAAAATGCAATTTCAGCTCTTTATACTAAAGCAATAGAGCTTGCCTTTGCCAAGCACATGCAGAAAACATGAACTTCATCCTAAAAGGTTTTCAGTGTTTAGAAACCTCCTGGGAGAGCTTGTCAAAAACACAGTGAACCAAGTTCTAATTGCACAAACTCACCCTGGTCTTGGCAAACACAACTGTTTGGTCTGAATTTCAAAACTGTTCCCATCAAAATCCTTGGGAGCAGAGAAAATGTTATTAAGGTGTCTTTTTGAATCTCAAAGACAAAATCAAAGGCTGGTGGTATGCAATGAATTAAAGTGTTCTCCTAGTGAGATTTGAATCTAAATATAGCAATTATGCTGACCATGAGGTAAGACTGAATTAAAATTTTAAAAAAACAAGACAGATGAGACAGGGTGAGACATGGTGGACAAGTTCAAAAGATTTGGAAATTCAGTGTAGATAAGAAACCATATATACAGCTCTTGGCAGAAGCTTATCCAAACTAACTCATGCTTCTGAAGGATGTCCTCCTGCAACTCTTCTATTTAGTCTTTACTTTTGATCTTCAAGAAATTCCTTTCCCCCCTTGCTGCTGATGCTACTTTTGGAAGACAGCTTGCTAATTTCCATTCAGAAAGAATTTTCTTTGAGGAAAATCAAAAGTGCCCCACCAGCCGCTCTTTTTGGAGGGGAAGGTGGTCCCTTACACCATCTGCTGCTTCAGAAATTTTGCTCTCTTTCACCTACCCACATAACCTTGTATCTAACCTTTGCCACAAACAATAGCACTTAAGTGCTTTTCCCTTTACTATCTTTTCTCCCACAACTTCTGCCGTAACACCTACAAGTGATAGACTTAATTCAGAAGTACATATTTTTAATTTTAGAAAATTTCCTGATAAAAATTTTGGGAAATGGCATGTTTCCTGTTCTCAGAGACACTTTTATGACGGCAGTAAGCAGACACAGTATCTCGCCTGGAGACAACTGCATGGCTTCCAAACTTACAAGTATAACTCCAAAACTTTTAATTACTGCCATCAGTGAATCAGGGGAGCTACATTACAGCAGCTGAGTGATTACTCTGTCAGTCTGATTAATAGACCAGGTGGGGTTTTAAAACAAGGTTCTGCACATGTATATGCATGCAGACAAAAGGTAGATATGTGTGGTTTTTGGGGGGAGTTCCAGTTTAACTAGTCAAAGCCATATAGTGGACACAGTTACTGAAACTTTTTAAACAGGAAAGTATAGAATTCAAGCATTATTTTCAATAGTTTAAAGAAATACAAAATCGATTTTCTCATCAGAGGAGCTGTTTTAGAGCAATTCACCAGGTCAAGATAATGAATGAGCTGTTCTTTCACAGCATTCCTCAAGGAGGAATTATCTCAAATGATATGGTTACTTAATAGGAACATTTATAAAGGGACAGTCATTATGCGAATTATGTATTTTACATAATTTATTTCAGCTTTCAGTTTATAGCAGCACTTTTATCTTTCATTCAGTGATAAAAAAGGCATCAATTATAATTCTCCTAACATGTCTACAGACAAATGTCTGCTACTGGAGTTGCTGTGCTTATTCAAACATATAATTATTCATCAGAGGGTCCTGGGCAATCTACACTTACCAAAATAATGAATAGATAAAAACTGCACACTTACATATAGCAGTTCAGGTATATGAGAAATGCACTACAAAACATACTTAGGGATGTGCTGGTCTGCAGCAGTGCTACCTACTATGTGTTGACTTGGCTGATGTGTTGACTTGTACTTCTGATGTTAAGGGGAAGAATGCACTTAGAGCCCAGAGAACAATAGGCTTGCTGCCATGTTTTTAAAAGAAAACAGGGACCATGTCTCCTCAGACACAGTACATTTTTACCGAGGTTTATCCAGTTTGCATGTACAAAGCATGGTTTCAAGATATGCGAGTATGAAAGGAACAGGAGCAAACTAGGTTAGAACAAGTATTACTGCAGTATCAAAGAATCTATAATCAGAGTTGGAGAGTTATAATGCAAGTTAACAATTTAGAACCTCACGACAGGTTATTATTACAGGAATGTCCTATTTAGAAATTAAAGACTACTGGGCTATTGGTCTGCATCAGCATGCCTGACGGCAGAGGTTGGACCAATGGCCTGATCTGCCCAAAATGCAATTTCACTGGATTCTGCAAGCAAAAATTCAAAAGCTGAGCTAGTAATAAAATAACATTTCTCATGTACTATAGCGAAGACCCTGGTAGACCTTGCAGATGCTGAAAAGAGCTGAAAGCTCCAGCTCATTGTCTTTCTACTTCAAATCTCATTCACAAAAGACAGACTTTCCTGATCTAGGCTACAAAAACCACTGACCAGAAAATAACTTTTTTGAGTTTTTGCTCAAGTGAGCCATAGAAGATTAGAAATTCCTATAGGAATATAGGGCAGGGGGATACACAATGATCAGGGACACAAAATTCATTTTAACATTTCCCTGTCTTGTATTCTTGACCAGTATAAAGACTGATCAAAGTATTGACTACTCCTTAACAATCACTTAGAATGACCATGCCTTTTGTTAGAAACTCAGATTAAGAACTTAATGAAATAATATTAGTAATTAAATGCTTCTTCCTAAAATATTAATGAATTTTCTCCCTCTCATTCCCAATTCTCTTCTGAGTTTTCCTGCAGTCACCTGACAAACCTTTTGCTTTAAATGTTGAGTCAATATACAAGGAAAATATCTCTCACTTAACTCTTGCAGCAACCGTTTAAGAAGCAAGCAGTACTATTTCCTTCTGATAAACATACTATTCCAGTCTACATTGCCTCATACCTAACTCTAAATACTTAATTGTTTCCTAAGAACTCCTACTAGATACGTGGAAATCCTTATGCTAATAAAGAGAGTGAAGCCCCATGAAACAGATTCTTTGACAGAAAGAGTTCTCTATAGGGGCTCGCTACTTAATTGGCACTAATGACAACACCATTCTACTTCCCTGAAAAAACACTGAAAGTGTTCAGTGATTTCCATGATATAAGGGCAATTACCAATCATATAACTGATGTCTGCATTTATCTTTCTATGGGTATTATTCTGCACAATGATTTCTACCAGAATTTGTTAGCTTTTGGAACTAAATCACTAAGGAAAAACTAAGTGCATGTTCTCATTCTAACTTTAATGTTATAGAAATCTATGATTTAGCCACAAAACACGCTAATAATTTAATTTACTTTTCTTATACAACCTTAAGGCCCATCTAGCCTGTGTAGTTCTGTGTGTGGCTATACAGACACAGTTACTCTATCCCCAATGGAACTTGTAGTTTAGCTATAGTTTTTTTAAGATTCTCACCACTTTTCCGAATTTCCAGCAGCAACCTGTGTCTTATAAACAAAGAATACCATTAATTGATATAGTAGATAAAATGCATTTGCTGGATAATACTGTCCTGATAGATTGCCTCTCACTGTCCCAGTGAGCAGTACTCACTGAAGCACTCTTTGCAGAAGAAACATCAGAATTGTGTATATTTGCACTGAGACACACTGTAGGAATTTATTTACCAGCTCTGTATGAGGAATAAAAACTTCATTTTACAGATCTTTTGACAGTTCAAAGTTAATTATACCTACAAGTACTATGTAAAGGAAAAGTGAGATTGTTATGGCTGGGAAAACAAATACAAAAATTAGGTTGAGAAAGATTGCATGGAAGTGGCTACATAACAACTCTGTCCAGACTCCGAGCATCACCAATATGAACTAGGCATTTTGTCTGCAAATCAACACAGTTGTGTCAGCTTGGAGCCCCTGTCTCAGTGAAGGCTAAACATGGAGCCAGGATGCTGGAGCACAGTCCTGTAGAGCTGGGAAAAGCCTCACCTCTGCTGATCTGAAATTCAGCAGGTCAAGGGAGCAGAGGCTGTTCTTCTTTCCAGAACCTTCCCACAGAATGACTGAGTGAGAAAACTGAGTCCTTAGGTGCAGAAACAAGCATCTTCCCAAACTGCATTGCTCAGCATGCCAAAGTGTCCCTCAGCTCCTAGAGCTCATCAGGTTCTAGTGAAACTGCCAGTCTCAGAGGAGAGACAGAACATCCTCCATTCCCCCTTTCCCTCCACCCCCATTTTTTGGTGCTGCTACTGGCAGGACTCTGAGCTGCTCTCAAACAGGGACTGAGCTGGCCCTGCACAGCCGCCAAGAGACAGAGAGCCAGCTTTCCTCTAATTACCAATCCCAAGTACTCTGTGTGCAGCTGGATCTAGTGAAGTACAGCTTGAGCTAGGCATCTAGACCTGAGGGAAGATGGAGGCAGAAGGGCACTTGGCTCTGGGTCTGAGACTGAGCCTAGCAGGGACTATTTTTTTTAATTAATTTTAATTTTTTGGTCTGTTTTTTTTTTTAATTCTGCACATAGCACAGCATAGCAGTAGGTGGAATCCAAGCAAAGGTATTTAAACATTTTTCTGGTTGTACATAGCCAGAGCACAACTTTGTATTATATGCACTGCAACAGGCTGCCCGGGGAAGTGGTTAAGTCCCCATCCCTGGAGGTATGTAAAAGACATTTAGATGTGATGCTTAGGGACAAGGTTTAGTGGTGGACTTGGCTGTGTTAGGTTAATGACTTGATCTTTAGGGTCTTATTCTACCTAAATTATTCTACGATTCTATCATAAACCCTGTCCTCCTCCCTCCCCACCAGCCCTCTCTAAGAGGCTGAGCAGAAGACTTGGCATATCCATGTGCAGCCACACAGCCTGGGCCATGCTGTGAAAGGAAATGACCACAGAGACACAAAGGTTTGGTAGGAAAATTGGAATAGACCACACGAAAGAAGTGGGAAGAGGGGAGAGACTTGAATCAGGGAAAGAGCGTAGGGATGAGAGCAGGAGGCTGGGATTGGCTGGTTAAGGAAAAAGGGACCAAATTAGGGAGAGAGGGAAGGGAGACAAGGAGTGATTTGGTTTGAACATCAGCTGCAGGGTAGATGAGTAGGATCTACTATCCACTAACTGTGGAGCCTAGCAATGAAAGACATGAAGACTGAAAGCTGGAATTGGATATAAGTAATGGGATATGTCACAGAACCAGACATGAGGAGGACCTAGGATGGGAGCAAAAAAAGGAGACACAGAGAGAGGATTTTGAAGTGACACAAAGGAAAGAGCCACGCTTGGGGATTTGATCAGAAAGTGCCAGTGCCTCATTGGCTCTGGAGTTTGGACTGGTCACCATGACTCTAATTATCACCACTCTCTGTTGTTAACAAGCAGATGTGAAGTCCAGAGGCAAAGTATGTTTCTCCTCTTTCTTATGAACTGTCTCATTGGAAGAAAAACCACACACTGCTATTAGCAGTTGCTCACATGGTAAACAACCCTGCAGGGGAGGTAACAGTTCCAGTACCCTGATAAGACACATCGGATTCGTATGCCAGGCTTTTGATTTTGAGATTGCTATCTTTTTGTAAAAAATATCAGATTTATGCACACAGAAGGTCCTGCATTAAGGCATCTGCCTGAAGATTTCAATGGTGAAGACTCAATAACGAGGAGATGTTAGGCTGAGGTTATCTGTACCTTGTAAGTAGGCATGGTACAATCATTTCTTAGTTACTGGATCATACACAGTTTGTTCCAGAAGACGCAACCTTTTTTCATTAAAGAGTATCTAGCTTATGATTGTGAGGTGGAAATATATAGTGACAGAGACCCCTGTAGTTCTCCTGCATGCTGCCTCTGCTGCACAAGCTGGAAGGTGTGTGGGAAGAGGAGTGTAAATGCAAGAGACAGCAGCAGATGTGGAAACATTTGCCTCCTGTTACAGAAGTCATTGCTGCTAGGAGAAACTGAGTTGGACCAGCTCTACTATGACACGTCTCTCAACCAACTCTGCTATGAGACATCTAAAAGATACTAAGCGAATTTCTAGAACCAAGATATTTCCTAGCCCCTTTTTAAATTTTCTTTTTTCTTTTTCTGTGGGATTGCCTCCCCAGCCCACCTATGCTTAGATTTGTTCAAGTGACAAGTGCCAATGGCTGGTATTGAAACCAGTGAGAGCTGGACCTTAATATATCACCACTGGGGAGAAGAGGAAGAGTTGACAAAATATCCATGGGGAGAGCAAGAGTCCTGTAGTGCATGTCACTATCCAGATAGGACTGCACTGTACTCCTTTAAGATCAGCATAAAAAAGTAACCAGACTTTTTATGGAGCTAGATATATGACACAGTTATAGGCATGATTCAAAGCAAGCAAAGAAACTGCTCTTAAAATCATTTGAATGCCACAAGAGAAATAGGGCTGTCAGTATAATAATATATAAGATTACATCAAGTAAATATGTGGCTCTGTCTGTTACTAATGAAATAATATGCTAGACCCTCCTCCCTCAATTAGGCAACTGCTCAGCTAAAAGATGGGTAATAATATGAATTTTCCTAATAATGTCCTCAGATGTCTCAAATTAGGGGCCCTTTGACTTTAATTTCTTTGTGCCTCAGCATAAAATGTGGAAAATAGTGGACAATAATACTCCTGTTGTGAAGGCTATTGTAAAGATAAATATATTAATGCTTCAGAAGCCCTTAGGATATACAGCAATGAGTGTCACAAAAAAAGTCCACAAGGAAATGAACGATTTCATCTTCATATCAAGGTTCTAATCATGTGCAGTAAGTAAGGCCTGGGGCCAAAGGCTGCACAGAAAAGGTAAACCAAAATATTGAATAGCTTCTCATCAAGTGAACACCATTCATTCAGTGCAGCGAGACAGAGATCCTGTAGAAAAATGGAATGTGAATAGATAATTAAAGATTGTATCATAATGCATGCACAAAATAGGGGTGAAAAGTTTATACTGGTGACTTAATTCTGACATCTAATTCCTGAATGCATGACTCTGCAGCTTCAATGGTGTTGCATTTTTAACACCATTTTTTATGTGTCACTGTGTTGCTTAAATTATCATCTGCTCATTTCTGATATTAGGCTTGTTTGTGTGATGCTTTTCTTTCTCTAATCCCCTGTATTTAGAACACATTGTCCAGATATGAAAATCTTTGCAGCCTGACCTTGAGGAATAGTAAGAGTTTGTATAATTTAGATTAGTGCAGTAATTGTTTGGCCCAGATGCCAGAAACATCCCCAAGGGTATTTAACATTCATTCAGAAGATGTAGCTGTTGCTTTTCAACTTAAGGTCAGGACAAAAGCACAACTTAGAGCCAAAAGAACATGCTGCAGTTCTTGTCTGGGAGGTGGCAGTTGCAGGTGGCTGGGGCACCACCAAGCAGCTGTCTTCAGAAATGTCACCCGGCACAGTCTGGGCAGTCTGGGCAGCTTTCTTCAACACACAGTCTGCAAAAACCAGGCCAAATCAAGACCACAAAAATGTACACTCACACTCCGGACAAGGAACAACAATCCTTTTGGTTTCCTCTAACTCTAGGTCTCTGATAAAGCAGATCACTTAACCACTTCTTTTCTGCCACCTGCTCCTAAATACATTGTGTGCTATACATGGCATCAGTACTACTGTTGAGAATTATTTGTTTCTCCACTTTGGGCACACAGTTCCGAAGAGGAATGAAATTTCATTATATACCCAGTGTGTGCTGCACATTGTATGTAGTCAAGCCCGAAAACCACCTGAGAGAAGCTAAAAGTAAAGAGCCATCCAAGAAGGATTATAGGATTATATCCTTAAATCCATAGTGAGATACATTAGAAAGTGATGTACACTGTTTTCTCATTTTCATCTACAGGCAATAGAATGGATTACCTAGCCACAAGTTTCCGTCATTTAATTCCGTGTGTGGTATGTGATGCAGGAAACAACATCATAGCAAAGCTCAGTGAGAACTGATGGAGAGTGAAATCGAAGCTGGGTTTATGTGAAAGGAATAGCTTCAGTGTCTCTCCTGAAAGATGAAATAAAATCACAGCCAAAATGACCATTACCAGCCAGAACAACTACAGTGCAGTCTTCTGACTTACTGTATCATTAAATTAATGCTGGCAGCGGTGCAAGCTGTGAACGCATTGAGAAGTGCAGTGCTCCAGAGGCTTCTACAATTGTTGAAAAAGAGATGGAAACAGAGATGGCCAGGATAGAATAAAAGCTTCTTGAAGATGCTGGCCAAATTTGGCTGGCCACAGCAGAAAAGCAGCCCTGCTAGCATTGAGTCACTGAAACCATATGAGTACTTGCCTGGAAGTGGGGCATCACCAGCAACCGCCTTTGGTCTGTGCCTCCCCCTATGCCTCTGGTGCACCATACAGTGCTGTTGGATAGAAGGAGACCATTTCAGGTGATTAAGGCAGTTTCAAGTCTTTCTCTCTGCTGACGTGCTGTCCTGCACAGCAGGACCATCCTGCTACCACCATGATCTTTATGCAGACACCAAACTGCTTGAAAATGTCTGCTACGAGCAGGAGGTGGCCAGGCTTAGAGCTACAGCCATGACTGCTGGGCCTGGGCTTCTTGCTCCCTTATGGCCCTCCTAAGTGCTTCAAACCACTCCCAGCACTGGCTGCCTTAGGACACGCACTGCCTTCCCAGAGCCAGCCCTGAATGCAGCTCTTTAATTCAGCTATTTTCATCCAGGGAGAAATGGATTCCATGCCTGCTGTGACTGATTTCAAAGGCTCTGACAGCTCCACCCTGCATTGGTTGCTAATGGATAGTCCCCTCCACGCCTGTGGCTGCCCTCTCTGCTATGAAGTGGGAGATGAAAGCACATGGTACCATCACACGCTACCTGAGGCTGTGTGTCATTCTGGCATTACAGGTATCGAGACAAGTTTAGCATTATTGGCTACTGCAGCAATCAAACAAGTGTTGGGGACAGTGAGGTGAAAACTACAGCTCCTTCCAAGTTTGATCAACATCACTTTTGTCTCTGTTTGTACCATTTCAACAACAGTGATGACGTGTTGATATGCCTACAGCACCCGCTGGCTCAGGCAGGGCTCTAAAGAATCTTAATGAAAATTATGTTGCAAATACTATCTGGGTGCTAGGAAGAGATAAAGAAGAGGTTAATTATTTGGGTTAGAGGTTAATTATTAGTCCAAAGTCAGCTGCAGCACTCTATTGAGACCATCTGGGAGACTCTATAGGCAGGTTGATTTAGTTGCTCTGCTGCTCCAGTGGGAAACACAGATTCACACTGTGTTATGCAGTGCTGGTGCCCAATCTATCTGTCAGTCTGGTGTTATTCTGGGGAATCTCCTTTCCCTATCAAGCATTACAGGACGGAGAAGCAAACACGGTCAGATTCCAGAAGAGGGAAATTTTTTTAGCTGCTGACCAGTAGGAAACTAGAAACCTGGTCGGCTGAAGGCCACACTTACACAACACCTATGACCCATAGGGACATGATGCCAAACACAGCATAGCTGAGCGATTAAATGGTAGTTGAAACTCAGAAACCATCACAGCTATAATTTCAGATCGCTAAAAGCACTAGGGAATACCTCCCCTCCTCTATACATATTGAATTATTTATTGATGGGCTCAGTAAAGTCTGGATTCTAACAGATACAAAAATACCTAATGTATTTGGTATCTCAAGACACTCAGTGATTCTACATGTCTGTTTTGTTATAAAAATGAAAGTTGCAGTTTCATAGCATGTTAGAAAAGGTCAAAGGCAACAAAAATAATTCAGTCTTTTCGTTAATGTTTCATAGTACAGGCTGCAAACTTTTCAAGGAAATATAAACATCTGCCATTCAATGAGCTTTGCACAAACAACGCAGCTAGACTAACAATATCAAGCATACTCTTGTTTCTTTTCCCCTCCAAGGTTTGATTAAGAGCAAATCAAGCTAGTCTTGCTCCCTCTTCTTATTTGAACTCAGTATTGTTGATAAGTGGATCTGTATGCTCTGTACAGCCTGTCCCTAAGTCTTGTATATGCAGTGTGCCATGTAGCTAAATGTAAGATATGGATGTGAACAAAATTTGTTGGAAGGCAGTGCTCTGTCTAATGAAGACAAACTGAGGTTTATCTTTCTCTTTTTAATTCACTGCTAGCATTTAAAAATTGCAAGCAATTCTATCACTTAGAAAGCAGGTGAACCTGTTCAGTCTCATCTCAGAGTTTTCATTTTCAGATAAAAACCTGTGTAACACTCATAGCAAAGCAGATTTCTACAGTCAAATAATACATTCCAGAGCATTACTGTGGAGAGTTGAAATTACCTGAATATCACTATTCTGAATATCACCATTACTGTTATATCAACATAAATCACTCCAATATACTCTTAAGCAATGCAACATTTCTCAGACATACATCCTGCAGTAACAAAGCCTATCACACACTGATTTCAGCAGAATCTATGAAAAGGCTCTGCTTGCTATTAAAAATGAAAATAGTCCTATGAAAGACTTGAAACATTTCCAGATTGTCTTATTCCTATAAGTGCATATTTTTTTGTGAATTTGGGCTGGATATGTTGGTTTCCAGGGGCAGTATGTGAAAATGCTGGGTCTACTTTTGGAGAACTGCTTTGTTATTTCAGGCAAATACCTGCACTGCCAGAGAAGGGCCTCAGTGTCACATGTATGGCATGTACAGATTGTCAGGGTGAAAGGGAATGACTGTGACAAATGAGAAGCTTTTTCAGCTAATTCATTTTGTGTGTAGTCATCTCAGAGCCAAGAGGCTCCAGCTGGGACTGGTGCCTGATTACACTAGAAGCTGGACCAAGTCAGACAGCCTCCTTCACCGAGCACCTTGGGGGCTTAAGCAGACAATCACACAACTAGTGAAAGAAAAGAACTACAGTTGTTCCTCTTCTGCAAATGAGGAACTAAGTGACAGAGCTAAAAAAAGGGCTCAGCCCTCAGCCAGTATAAATTGGCACAAGACGATTCAGGTCAGCACAAATAAACCAAGTTACAGCAGCTGAAGAAAACAATGGAGTTGAATTTATAATGCCTGAGATAAATATAATGCATCCAAGTAAGATTTAACCATCTGCAATCAGTATGAAGGATGAAATGTATTTAAAAATGCTGTACTTCACACGTCTTGTTTAATAAAATCCACAGCATAAAATGATGGTGCCAGTTATCAAACTAGACAAGCACAGAATGATAACACTGAGAGAAAAACCAGACTGCTCATTAAAATGGTAAGGTATATAATGTGCAATAAGGGACAAGATACACCCACCTTTTCCCAGCAGAAAATTGTTTTGCTTATAATTTTCTTGGTCCCAAAGTAACTGAAAGACTTGGAGAAATAAACCATACTTTATAGGGGGGTCTGGCAAGGGGGCAAAAGAATGCTTCAAGGATTTTTAGAAGGAATTTATACATCCCACTGGATCTTGAAAATATTTCAACAGAAACTTCTGGGTTTTAATTACATATATTGATGCTGCACTTTTTGCCCCTCATCACCCTTTTACATAAACACTACCTACACTTTCATTAAACTTGAAAGTGTTTTCCTTTAAGATAAATGCATTGGATTACCAGGGCATTATTTCATTCTCTGACCTATAAGTATAATACATTTCCATTCTCTTTGCCTTGTCCTCAGAAAACAACGAAGTGAAGGAGGTGTGAAGGCTCCACGCCCTGGTTACTCAGAGCCTCAGTTCCCTGCCAGGAGATGGGCAGGGACATTTCACTCTGTAGGACACTCCATTTCTACATGCTTTTTCCCTGGCCATTTCTGGGACCACACTAACTTGTCCCTCTTAGTACATAACATCCAGGAAATAACTCACTCCCTTGTTACCAGTCACAGAGAGATGATACAGGAAAGTTAAGAGAAAACAGATGCCTGATGGATGAAAGTGGAGCTCAGGAGACCTACTGTTCTGTGTTCAAAATTGAAAGGAGAGAGACTTCATATCACTCAAAGCAGTGACTCTCAGGGAAAAAACCAGAGCACTTTGGGACTGAGAAATTCAGTGCAGCTATAAATCCATAAGTAGCAGCTATAGAGGCAGATTCAAGAAAAGAAAGCTACGATAGGCAAGAAAGATCCACATCTGACTCACTACAAAGAAATGCCATGGTGCCAATAACGGCATGAGAAACATTATAATTTTTTTGTTTAAATGGTATTTAGGAATATACTCAGGTATGTCACTGGAATTTCATAGTAAGTACAAATAAAGTGAAGCTGTAGATCAAGACTGTTCCTTTCTAGTCCTTTAGTTCACTTTTATTTTCAGGATTATTTTTGAATATTTTACATCTGTACTGATAAGGAACACTTCCACAATCCATAGATAGATGAGGATGTAGAAAGGACAAAAGAAGAGGGCAAAGTCTTTACCCTGTGAGAGATTGCAGGAAGGAAAATCTTTTACTTGCTACAGAAGGGCTTCTCCCAAAGTTACCCCACTTGAACTTGTCCCTCCTCCTTCAGAGATCTGCAGGCCACAGGAGATACACTACAACAGAGCCAGCCCTCACAAAAGGATCCTTCAGCAAACATTGCACAATTATCTGAGTACAAGTCTGTCTTCAAAATGGTTATCCGTTTCTGTAATGCTGTTTGACAGGTGTGTCTAAAATCTGCTAGTGAAGAGCAATATACTCTGAGTGGAATGAAACATTCCACATAATTCTGACAAAAGTAGTTCAGGGTATACGGCTCCTCCCTGTAAAACCTGCAGACACCAGTAATGGAGCTGGGTCAGTCATAAGTTTTATTAAAGGTGAATTTCCATCTACCCTGACTCATCTGAAAAACCTCTCACTGGTCACCTGCCCTTATTGCTAATTTCACATCTTGAAAGAGCAAGTAGCGCAAGAATAAAAACCCACAGCAACCTCTCACATAGAGAAATTCTGAATGTCAGAGATGGTGCAAAAGCTATTTGCTAACTTAAAATATGGATGTTTCTTACGGGTTTGGACTTGTCTTTTGTTAAAATATTTTCAAACGCTACAAAACCCAGAAAAGGTACAATGGAAAGTACCTTGACATTCACATGCTTACTTCTTCGGAAGTTTTTGTCCTAAATGGGAGGTTTCTAGATAGATATTTTCATTCAAAGTTTGGTAACTTCCTCAGGAACAAACTGCACATCAGGACTTAACACTGTTGCTTGTTAGGAAACAAAACAACTTACATACCACTCTTGAATCAAATGTACAGCTTAGAGAGTCTACACTGACAGGAATGACAAACTATTTTGTATATCCTGTTTTGTCTGTGAATAGAAAATCATTTCTTGCTTATCTGTTTCAAGGGAAAACCACTATACCTGTGTATTCTGTTTAAAGTGTAAATCAGGATTCTCCTCTTGTTTGTATATGTGTAAATTAATTCTATCAAATTACTGAGTGTAAATGCAGTTAAAAGTTGCATCAAATTATATTTCCAGACTTAAATAGATTTTCTAAAAAAACAAACTAAAACAAACAAACCAAACTCTAAAAATCAAGTCTTCATACACTTTGTGTAGACAAGACCATACTTCTACTCGATTTTTAACTATTCAACCAAATTATATCTTCTTCTATATAAAGCACTTGCTGTTGGGTGCTGTGTTTTTTAATGTACACAAATATCCCACTAGATTTTAATCAAAGCATTTTGATTGATAATATTTTTGTGTTACAGTTTAACAATGACATCTACAAAACATAATTAACATCACAAAGTAGATAAATTAACTGGTTGGTTTGTGGGGGTTTTGCCTTTCCTTTTGCCCCAGAAGATATAAAGAACTAGAAGCAAACATACAGGAGACCTTAAACATCTCTTAATCTCCTAATTCCCTTTATAAAACTCAATGACAGACAGAAAACCAAACATTCTGCAGAAAACAAAACAAAAAAGAGAAATTAAATATGTTGATTTTTAACTGCAGTGTCATGTTCAAGCATGACAGTTACATGTTAAAGCAATTTACATACAAATATCTTATGAAACACAGATTTGAAAAATCCACCTGCTGATATCCCAATATCTACACAGGCAGAGATCCATCACGTCATAAAGTAATATTGTTAATCATCTAACTCTCTTTGACCTTCATTTTGATGCCTTTCAAGTTACCTTGGAGGACAAAATTCTATTATCTTTATTTACAAACATACTCCCATTTGATATTAATGGGATTATTTTGCTAGTTTGGTTAAAGATTCACTTACAAGAGCCTTTTCAAAGAATCTTTGTGATACGTAAACACTGTCTGGCTTCTGTCTATTCCACTCATCAGCTACAGAGTTTCTTCAGTTTGTTGAAGAATAAATTCTTCTTTTGGTATCAAAAACTATTTTCAGATAGCTTTTAAATCACTCAGACATTGTATCTGATTGCACTGTCAGATAAAAAGCTGCAGTAAGTTTTAAGAGTTGCAAGAATTTATGCCATGGGACTTTCAAAGTGTTCAGCAAGTGAGCTACATTGTGTAACTCCACACAGTGCTGAAATACTCCATGGTCTTTCACAAATCTGTAGAAACCTATAACCACTCACAAAAGACACTACAGAGATTAAAGTATTCATCCACTTCGGACACTCGAGGTTTGATAATCCAGCCGCAACCATCTCCCATCCATTAGCAAAGTCACTAAGAACATGGCATCATAAAAATGAAAATAAATAAGCAAATAAAAGGCAGTATATAGACTAAGACATGAGTTACTGTCTTCTTGTTCAAATAGAAGTATTTGGAATATGGGATTATAGTTTAATTTTTTTTGTATTTACTCCATTAATTGACAGCTTTTCCTTTACATCTTTGAGAAAGAGAATTAATATGTGAACTTCTCATTAAAATAGTAAAAAGTTTTATTACATGTTAATAGCATTACATTACACACTTTAATATCCAGCTTTAATATATGTGGTCTTGCACGCAGTCTGAAACTAATGCTAAAAATCCGATGAGGTCCATGTACAGCAGTGAATGCTATGGGGGCCAGGAATATTCATATGTTGGCTTCTTGCCATCTCAGTTACGAGGGTAGGCATAATTCAACACATTGTGGAAATGACTTTACTTCATCACTTTCCTACTGTGAAAAAAAACCAACAAACATGTAGGGTTTTTACTTTCTTACTATAAGCAAGCACATGTCCTCTAAAACGAACTAATGCTCACTTACATTTGGACTAAGTTTGACCTGTTGTTTTTCAGAGATAAAATATGCAATCTCTGTATTTATTATGCAATCTCTATAGTTAAAAAAATCAGTGTTTGTATTTACATTGGATAATGTTTGGACAATCACAACTGGAATATGGGCCTCTCTGCTGCCTCTCAAGCAGCCTAAAATAAGTGTTATCTCTACACTACCTATACACTATCCTAGATCCAGTGAAACTTAAATTCCTTTCAAACCACGGCCAGACAGCAGAAGGAGAAGTGGAGAACAACCTGCCTGTCAGAATCAGACACCCTCTGAAGATGTCTCTGTGATAAAATACTGGCAGAGAAATGCTACTTTGTCTCTTTTACCAGCTGTGGAAATAGCTGAGCAGCATCCTCGCAGGGCTGTAGCTCTGGACTCAAGCCATTCCATCTTTATAATCCTTTCTCTGGGTTTGACTTAAGGGATGGTTATTGGATTCAACATATAGCTCATTATATTGAATCTGTTTATTTTCAGCGGAGAGAAATGTGCACTTCCAGAGCCTGCTGCATCTTATCCTACTGTAGATGTTTGAAACCACCCCAACTATACCTCGATCTTTCTGCTGACAGTAAAGATCAGCAGTTAAAATCAGGTCGAGATGTATCCACAGTAACCATCTAAAATAAGCACTCAGGGTCCCTTTCCTTCATTCCAGGGGCAGCAGATACGAAGGGATGTGTCCCAGAAAGGTAGGAGCACAGCCTGAGCCAGAAGCCAGTCACAGTATCCGATGAGGTCCTGCTGTTGTCCTGAAACCTCTCCATGATCTGTTTTCTTGGATTGTCTTAGTATTTTTGTAGTCATAACTTTCATATTGACATTTCAGTCCCATGTCTCTGTCTTCTACTGTTTTTCTCATCCCTGATCCATCCACAGACTATCCAGTGACCTGACTGGACTAGAGGATACTTTGCACACTTCAAGGAGGGTGGGACTGAGAGGCAGACAGAGTTTGTTGCAGAATGGAAACCAAAGGCAAATTTGTGCATACACTTAAGCACCACTCACATATAACTGTCTGTAAGATTTAGCTGTCTGTGTTATCCTCTGTACCTGTCTGCCTGGGTTACGTTAAATTGAAAAAAGGTAGCTTTTCAGGGCAGAGATTGCTCAGGAATTAATTTTTCTATGCTCTATGCAGGGCTTAGACAAATATTAAATTATAATAATACTAAGAAGGCAGAACCAACATTTACAATTATGTGAATATTTTTCACAGCTTTTAAAATGGATTTCCAAACTCACTTGGTTTTCTCTTGTTGCTGAACAGTCACATGCTGAGCACATTTGCAGTGTGGATGCTACCTTTCAGAGGGACAGAAAATGCCTGTACTCAAAAACTACATGCGAATTAATCTGTGCTCTTACTTAACATTAGCCTGAAAAAACCCCTTTTTAATACTAAGCATTCATTTTCGGTTTTTTTTTCCTAATTTCGCCAGTTTGTTGCTAAAGCTTGGTAAGTTATAAAAAAAGTCTGTGGAATAGAATTTCTAGAGACATGTAATTCTATAGCATACTTGAGTCAAAGGATCATGATCCTGATGGTCTTCACTTGTGTTGTGGAGGGCAACAAAGACAATTAGGGAACGGGAGCATTTCTCTTACACAGACAGGCTGAGAGAGTGGGGCTTGTTCAGCCTCAAGAAAAGGTAACTGAGAAGGAACCTCACCAATGTCTGTCAGTATCTGAAGGGAGGGTGTCAAGAGGATGGAGTCAGGCTCTTGGTGGTTCCAAGCAATAGGACAAGAGGCAATGGGCAGAAACTGATGCACCGGGAGTGTGAATATGAGGAAGAACTTTTTTACTGTGCAGGTGACCAAGCACTGGAACAGATTGTCCGGAGAGGTCGTGGAATCTCCCTCACTGAAGATATCCAAGAACTGTCTGGATGCAGTCCTGTGCAATGTGTTCTAGGATGACCCTGCTTGAGCAGGGAGGTTGGACCAGATGACACACTGTGTTCCCTTCCAATCTTACCCATTCTGTGATTCTGTGTGATTTAATACTTTGCTCTCTCAACACGAGATTATTGCAGTAGCAATGCTAGAACTACACCGTAAATAAAAAATGCCAACATATTTTCACAGTCCAAATAAATAACTTCAAGTAAATAAATAATCCCATCACACAAATATCACTTAGAAATGAAATTAAAAAGAGCCTCTTGCTTTGTGTTATAAAAATATGGAAGAGTGCTCAGGACAAGGTGTTTCACATAAGATTCTTCTCTATATTCAGCAACTCCAAGGTGAAAATACTGGAATTTCATTTTTCAAAGTCAAAAGGATGGTTTAATAGTTATTTTGTATGAAGGCAGCTCTGTTTTTCTACCCTGCCTGCAATACCAAATTCGGTATAGCTTGATACATCCTGTATTTTCATCCACACTTTCATTACAGCTCTGTAAAGTATAATCATTTATTATACATTCTCTTGAATCTTTTTGAAACATCAAACAAAATGTAAAATTCAAAGGGAAAGAAAACAAAGGACCAGAAATCTTATGAGAAGAACAGTATTTCCTTTCTAATCCTCCCAGGTCTAACCACGAACCACAGTGAGCACGGAACAGTGGTGGACATTAGAAAACAAAACTGAACTATAGGACTCTATGCAGCTTTAAAGTCCTTGTACAGCAGTGATAAAATCTGAGTGCCACCAGTGTCACCTCTACGATAATTACTCAAGTTACAGATAGCTTTCTAAACAGAACTAAGTGTCTCAGAAATACTCTCTGCTAGCAGAGCTAGTAATATATTGGAGAGGAAGGACCCACTGGTTCTCCAATTATTTTCTGACCTTCAGTTCAACAGTCTAACGTGTCTAGGACTAAGAACAAAAGTCATAGGCCTTCGATGTTCCTCTTCCTTGCCTCAGCCCAAATGACCTAATTTTTCACAGAGCTTTGGGTAAATTATTCACACAAGGCTCAAACCATAGACAAACACAAAGGGGAGAGCACAGCACCACATGAAGAAGGTTTTTGGCCACATACATGTGACCCAGATTCCTTTCTTAGCAACTAGATTCAAAGGAGCAGACATCAGGCAGATTACATCTCCACAGTTAAGCTTTCAGGCAGAAGTCATTACACTACAAGGACCTGTCATCAAGTAGCAAAATTTTCATGTGAAAGTGGAAAGCTGAATCTTAACAGCAAATACTAATTTTCATCATTAAAGTATCTTAGTGTGTGTATACCTAATATCATAAATGCTTGAAACATGGAAGTATTTCTTTCTTGTTTGTCTGAATTGATTTCATTTCCTAAGAGAAGATTTGAATTTACAAAACAACCAGCTTCTGTTTCTTTTCCTGATGTAATTTTCGCAGAAAATACTTCCTAATTTGGAAAGTCATGCAGTTCTTACCTATTACTCTAAGAAGAGAAATCAGAAATATTTTCACAATAAAAGGGCAGTGGCCTTTTTTGCAAAGTTAACTGAGAATGATGTTATAAAATGCCCCTACTAATGGTGATTGCAAACTAAATATTTATTTACCTTTTTGTAGCCTTATCTAAACACCATTTGCTCTAGAGGAAATCGAGTGACTAGGCAGCCTCAACAGCCTGAGTGGAACATTAGGAGAGTATACCTGCATGACAATAAGAAGGTCAAACACCAAGATGAAAGAAGCCAAGAAGGCTCTTGAGACCTCATCACTTGGCAGAAATCCACGATTCAGCTTGTCCCAGCTGATCCAGTCAGTAGTGATGACAAGCACAACTACAGAGGTCAGAGTAAACAGAACCGTCCTGGAAGGAAGAAAAAAAATCAGTTCAGAGAGAATACGATAGTAATGAAGATGCATCATTCTATTTTATCTGTCTTCTAATGGTCAACTAGTATTTTATCAATACTTTTCTATGGATGAAAACAGACTGAAGAAAATTAGGTGCAAAACCAAATCTTTTAATTTAAAAAAGAAAGCAGTCAGCTGTATCCTTAGTGAAAAGAAATTTAGTAGCTAGTATTAAGCATGTTGCAAAATTAGGCTGGAGTGTATCACTCTGGTTCTTCATTCCGTATTTTTCACTGAAGATGAAAACCAATTAAGTAAAATAGGGGAGAAGTAAAATAGGAGAGAAGTAAAATGTACCAAGGCCTGCATGATCTAGGCCAAATTCAAATCAATTAATTGAGAGAACACTGTATAAAGCACCAAAGACGTTGGAACCTTTGAAAACCTTTTCTAAGCTGTAGGAGCTATAAGACTCTAACTGTGAAGTCTAATTTTTATACAGAAATATGTCTGCATTAAAAAAAACCTCAATGCACTAAATTAATTTTTAGTAAATTCTGGGGGTTTTAGAAAGATTTTGCTTTGTGTAAGATGTCATTTGGACAAGTTTTCAACAGTTCTATGACTTTTCTGAGAAGTCAGTGAAGAGTGAATCACAGAAGTGTCAAAGCCTCCATATAAATGCTACGAGAATTCCAGAAGATATATTTGACTAATTCGTACAATTCTAGAACACAGTATTTAAGAAAATACCTTTCTCAGTTATCCCTGCAAAATACCTCTGCATCATTTCCAGCAGAACTTTGGTGATATCTTACAGAGTTGGCAGCAGTGACTGATTTAATTTCTGGTTCCGTGGAAGCTGGAAAATTTAGCTGGTAATTTAAGGCTGAGTAAGGCTTCTTCCAGTAGCCATAGCTGTCAGTAAATCTGTGCTGTAATGCAGGCATATCAAAATCTGAATGCATGCTCATGGCTAAATAATTGTGGCAGGGTGGACTTTTTTCTACAGCAATAATATCTCATTTTCTTCAGCTACTGAGGGCTGTAAAATAAAGTGAAGAATATTTCCCATGACATTTCTAAACAGGACAAACACTCAGCAGGGGAAAAAAAAAATCTGTACACCACTGGTCACAGGCTACCAGTCTGTATGCATTTCTTTTTATACAGCAGCCTTGTCTGTATCTGTGAGGAAGGGAAAATAAATATGCACATATGCAACAGTAGAATACATTTGGACTCCTAAACGTCATTCTTCTGTGACATGATGGGCTGCACTTCTTCAGAATGTAATGAGACACAAAGCTACTTGATTGCTACCACCTTTACCATTGAACATGTTCTTTTGTTCTTAATAAATTAACTCAGTTACATGCAACATTGTGGTTGACACTCTAACAATTTCCCTTGAAAGAATTATGAGCATCCGGGCAAGAAAAAAACAATAAATGAGGCATATTAGATGTAATTAGATCTAAGCAATAGTCAAGCCTTCTTACCCCAAAACATTTGCTTAGCTACCATCTCAGCTGCCAGTACCTGAACCTGACTGACTTTTCTACAAGCTCCACTTCGGCACAAACCTAGAATAGTTTACTTTGGAAAGACAATTCTCTTTCTTGCATATAGTCTCTTGAGACACACAAAGGTATTTTTTCCTACTTATTTTACCTTCATATCTGAAATTCTCATGGTTAACGTTCTTACTTTACCTGAAAAGTTCTCCATAAAGAAAACAATCCTCAGCACTTGTCTGCTGGCCAAGGCAGACCGCCCCAGCCACTAGGCCCCCTGATTTTCCTTGACCTTGTTCTGTGGAACCACCTCTCCTGGGGCAGAGCAAGTTTAGAACCATAATTCAAATCTGAGTATTTTGCTATAGGAAGCATATACCCAGAAGTTATGTTCAAGACTATTCTGCCTCAGTCCTCTTGAATTATGCATTTGCATTTTGGAGCAAGAGTTCAAAGCATGGAAGGTCAGACTTTGGCATGTAGGCAAGCAAAGGCAGACATATTTTTATTCATGCTTCGTTGGCATGCATGCAAAGACTGATGTGTGTGCTCAAGTCCTGATTTCCTTGAGGAAATGCATATGCACTTGGAAAACTGCTTTGTTATTCATTCTGGAATGTCAAATAGGGAGGGAAGGGAGCAGAAAATGGGCTGCTAATAGAATAAGAAAATGCAAGACCAACAAAAAAGGTTAGAAATAGACTTTTGAAATGGTTGCACTAAACAGTGTAATTAGCACTTGGTTGTATTTTTGACCTATGATACTGGAACACAGCAATATATTCAATACATGCTTTTGGAGTTATTATAAACTCAGCTTGTTTGGGTTAGAGTTCAGTTCACTTCTTGTGAAAGTACAGTGTCCTGGAGATTAAGAAAAAAAGAGGAGGATTTCATTTAACTTGACTTAACTTTTATTGGATAAACCAGTGTGAGCTTCCCTGCGATATCTGGCCCAGTGTAGTTTGCCCTTTAGTTCGCAATGCACATTATTGAGAAAGAGCTACACTGTCAAACTATTCACAGCATTGCCGGCAGGACCTCTCCTCGTTACAGAAGGGGAAAGGCTACAAGGCGAAGGGCAAGAGACGACTGACTCCTCTCTGTACCAGGCATTAAGAAATGCAATTTCTGTCTCTAGTTCACGAAAGAAATACACTTTTATATTTCCCTTCTAATTCTAGCTTACTGTATTGAATGATTATGTGCCCGGGGCACCTATTCAGCTGCAATCACATACATTTTACAACCTACTGCATACTCCTTAAGAGTGCAAATAAACACTGTCCAGACCAATAGAATACTGAATAGTTAAAATCATTAGGGAGGTGCAAAATGTCACTACTGTGCTTATCACTGCCAGTGATGATTTAAAATCCCCAGTGCTACACTGAACTGGTGGGGGACCAAAGGCGAGAGGCTGAAAGAGAAGAATTTTTACTGCCAGAAACCTCTCAAAAAATAGGCAATTTTTTAGACTGTATCTCTATAATAATCTTTGATTGCCAGGACTGAGTTTGGTCTTGAATTTGTCAAACCAAATCACTCGTGCCAAACTGAGTCCACACTACTGGCCCTCATTTGTCAACAGAAGACTAATCTGGTTCTCAAAAACTTGGCAAGGTCCAAAACAGATGTATCTTCCCTTCTGCACCTTTCCACAACACTTTCTTTCACTATAAGCTTTGACCAAACTGGCCAACTTGAAATCTATCACCCAGCATATTTTACATTATGAGAGGTTGTGAACCACACGGACCAGAAGCCTGAGCAGGTTTTAGTCACTGGTGGTGGTTCACTCATGGCAGACAAGGTCATAACCTAAACCTTGTAGAGAGAAAACACAATGAAGTGCTGTGATCTTATGTCCTGGATGCTTGGAGACACTCTCTTCTGCTGTTCACCATGTCCTACCTCCCACACCAGGAACTCCCTAAGCAGAGCCCATGAGGCCACGACTCATTCTCTTGCAGCCCCAAGGCAGTACCACAAAACCATTCATAGCACATCCCCTTCAAACCTACACCAGAAGTATCTTTGACTCCATACAGCCACACCTTCAGGAATCAGTCTTTTATTTGCCTGTACTGAGTGAAAAACTGAACAATCCAGAATTTGTTCCTGGAAAGATAAAAGACAAGGTAATAAATGTATACATGTGCACAAAACATTTAACGTAGGAAACAAGAACTGTTTCCAATCTGAGTCTCATGATTCTTCACATGTAAATCAGCAGGGAGAAGTATATCAAAAACAGATTCTGGTCTGTGATGGAACCTCATTTCTCAAACTCTAAAATAAAGAAAATGAAGTATTTCATTCAAACGTTAAATACAATTCTTTGCACAACACTACCTTCCCTTTACTTGTGACTTTGAGCTGCTCATTTTTAGAGATATTTAGAATTTTCTTGTCTTACATGACCCTCTGCCAAATCTTTTATAATACTTCTACTTTGATGATCAGATAGTAGGAGTTCTGTTAAGACCAACTGAAGAGATGAAAGACAAACTTCAGTTATTTTCCTCATTTTCATTTTCTCCTTTTCGAGAGGCAAAAACCATTATCTTGCCCTTTGACTGCACCTTTTCCAGAAAAAAACACCTACCTGTGCTTAGTCAAAAGTAGCTCTTAGATTTGTATGACATCCTATTTTGAGAACTTTTCATCGTAATTTCACACGTAATTGTTACTAAGCTAGATCATTTGGAAATCATTAAACACTGATACCAAGGATTCCAAGTATTGCTTAATACAATGTTTGTTTGGGATGGGACACATTAGACAGGACCAAAGAAACTGGTCAGTTGCACTCCTCAAGGCTGCCTATTGAGGGAGTGGGGTATCTGCCATTACTCCTGTCCCCACCCACAACACACTGCCAGCTCCTGACAGGTCTCTGCACTTCCCTGGGGTTTCCTCAACTCAGAAACCACTCCCCATATGTCACAATCCCTCACTCTGCTGTGGAATGCACCTGCACTGGCGCTGATTGCGTGGCAGTTTCTCACTAATGTACCCAAATAGTTGCAAATACCCTGTGAAAACAGATGCAGAAAGGGAACAACAAATTTTACTGCTCTTTATATTTAAAAATGCTTTCCAGTCCTCAGGAAAGAAAGATCATCCATGGAGTTAAATACTCTACATAATTTTTAATCTCAGAATCAGCACTGGCCAAATATACAGTTGCACAAGGTACAATAACTATAAAGAACAATGCTCCTGCAGATGTTCACATACAAATGCCAACACTTTTTATTTCACTTGTTTTAATTAAGAAAGACTCTGTTATTTAATCTGTCAAAAAATAGCAACTCTAAACCCATTTAAAATAAAATATTTAGTCTGCCTGTTGCTTGGTGTCAGAACCACTTCTTCAATTAAGCAAATATAAGGGACAGATGCTCTGCTGGTGAAAAGCATCTGTGTTCCCTGGAGCAGCACTTCAACCCTCCAGCTGGCCGCTGCTCTTCTGCCCGCACAGGACAGTCCTCTGAAAGAAGAGAGAGCAGGGACTAGAGATTTGTGCCTTTATCAGCAGCTACTGCGGTGCCACAGAGTGACACAGTAGGTGCTGAGGATCCCATATTCACAGCATTTGGGTAGCGTGGGCTGACCTGAGCACCCATCCATAACTGTAGCACACCAGGTGAGATCCCAGAAAGCAGTGTCCACTTCAGATGTATCTGGAAGAAATCCCACTCGTGCACCCCAGAGCAATCCATACTATTAGCCAAACGGCAGGTGGAGAGGTAACCGGCAGATCCACCTCACAAATGTGCTACTGAAGTGAATTGGTAATACATACAGAGCTGAGAAATCTAGGAATATTTGGAGAGTTAATTACTTTGGATCTCTTTTGCTAAAATAAGGTGCTTGATCTTGATGGAGACAAGTATACGGCAGAGATACGGAACAATACTACTGTCAGATTTCAGAGCACCACACTCACCATGGCATGCCCTGCAGGAGTGAATAAGTGGGAGAAATTATAATAATGCAGATTACCATCAATAAGACTTAATTATCTGAAGTTAAATATCAATTAGAAGAAAATGGTTTATAATTCAAACTTTGAATTGCATTATCTTTTTAAAGTCCTTGTCACCACAACAGTGTATGTCTGACTTCTCTTCTGTTGAAAATCATGGGTAAGTAATTCAGCATTTGCCACTAACAAACAATTCTGAAACACCTGTTCTGAAACACTCCCTGTGTTCTGTATGGCTCATAACTACTTATCAATAGCAGATACTGCACATTTTGAGAACCATACATTCCCAGTTAAGACTTCTAAACAATGCTTGTTGTCATTCTGACTGGTGAGCTGAAAAAATAGGACACTGCAGAGCATAAAGGATGCTCTGAGTTTTGCAAAATTGGAATTGTTTATTCTGCTTTTTTATACATTCACTTACTAATCCTATGGATTTTCCAGATCAGAAGGATGTAGGAGCAGTAAGGTTGGGGCCTTGCTGGGATCGCATCGGCATCCCACTGTTCAGAGAGCTCTAGGCTCTTTGACTCTCTCAACCCTAACCCCAACAACCTTTCCCACAAACCTTGCTTTACATCTATCTTTTGACTGTAACAGTTGCAATTTTATTAGAGTGTATCAATATGATTCCAGAGCTATTTGAGATTTTTGCACAAAGATTTGTATAAAGCCTGAAATTACATTTAAGGTAATATATAAAGGAAACATTTTGCTGTGTTTCATGTAATAAAATTAATAAGATTAGGTAATGTAATCACATGGTGAAATATTAGAATTCTAAAGAGCATCATTTTTTTATTACAGGTAGAAGCATCTTTGAGTTTCCTTTTGCCACACCATTAATTTACCAAAATGAAAGTGTTATCTATTTCAAACAGCAGCTCATTTAAATTAAACTCATCACCATAAGCTTTGAGTTTCAAATGCCATTTCCTATCTGTGACACAGAAAAGCAAAAACAGTTTATGAAAGTTCATGGTCTTACTTGTAAAAAACATTTTCATTCACTACATGTCATATGCAAGGTAGTATAAGACTCACATGAATCATATCCAAGGCACTCTACTTCATGTTCAACTTCCAAAGTTAGAAGTTAATTGCTTAACTCCAGTAGAAAGCATTTGGAAAAAAACCCAAACCAAAACAAAAAACCAAACACAATTCTATATAAGGTAAAGAGAAGCCATTTTTCCATTTTACTTTCAGATGGATACATCACTTAGTTTATCAATGGAATGGTGAGTGGAAGACAGCTGCTCAAAAAACAGCAGAAACAAGATTTTGAAAAATATTTTCAGAGCATCAAATGTGCCTTAGGATAGACCTGCCTGGCAATTTTTCAGTGAAAATGGTTTATATTCAGACAAGGGCAGTTCATCAATATGCAAAATTTACCCGTGAAAGGGATGATTTCCGTAATGTGAGGGAAGCTGTGTCAGAACTGGGCACAATTCCTGCACCTCACTGTGGTTGAGGAGCCAGGAGTTAGGGCAGCATCTCAGTTACACAAGATGATACGAACAGTGCAGGGGCCATTACCTGTTCCGAATAAGTCAGACCAGCTATTTGAATATTAGTGTTAATGAGACCAGCTGGATGCACTAACAAGTAGGTTTTTGCATGCTGTAGGGTACTTGTTCAGACTCTGTAGCTGGAGCTGGTCTGCTTAGTATACGTGAGTCAACATTAGTCATTACATGAGTCAACCATTCTCTGGACAGAGATTTCCTACACCCACGTGTCTTAGTGCATAGGTATTACCTAGTCCCTGGTAAGAGTGAGGTAAAGGCTGTTCATCAGAGTGGCAAGACATGGGATCATATGCCAAAACATACAAAACAGGGACTTTGACTTTCATGTTTCCAGCATCCTCAGCAACTGCTAGAAACTGGTTATGAGAAGAAAATGTTTTGGCCTCCACTTCTCAGTTATCACTAAATATGCAGTAAATTCTTAAATTAATTGCAATGTAGAACAGGAAAAAAACCTTTTGAAATGGAAAAGACATATGTCTTAACACTTAGAAGGAAAATCCTATTCCAAATGCATTTAGATGGTAATTGAAATGCTATCCTAAGAGCCTAAAATTAAGCTTTTCAGACCTAGAGCAGGAGCTAGAAGTATATCTGAACACCTTCTTGATTTTCCTGAGTTGAAACACGTTATTAAATTCTATTTTTAGAAACAAGCAAGACTGTAAGTGTGGATTTAACACCACGTTTTCAATCCTGTCTATGATCTGCATTATTTGGATTTCTAGATGATTGATTTGAGACAATCTGATTTTCAGAAGACACAATTAAAAACAAAAAAGTCAGAAAAGTGGTAAAAAATAATTAATTAATAAATCAATTCTTTCATTAATAAATAACTCAATTACTTCTCAATTGTTGAATCTACTAGCATTGTTTGTGTTCACAATTTATTTCATCATTAATGGAACTTTAAACCTGATCAATGTTTTACTGTATAAACAACAGTCTGAATGTTTCCTTCAGGATATTCTAGACTCATATTTCTTTTCTGCATTTAAATTACTCAAATTTTTTCCCAAATCACAGTGAGGTCTGTTATATTTTATCTAGAGCCAAGTGAAAAACTGGTCATTACTTTTTTTAAAAGAGATTATCTTTACATATGGGTTAGTTTCATGGAATTCAAACATTTTATAAGGAATTCAGAATCAGCCAGAAACTCAACCATAGAGGGTTTTTTTTTTCAGAAGTCTACATGTGAGTTAACATATCTAATCTTTCATTACAGTCAACAGAGATGTAGTGTGAGATTTTGTTGCCCAGACCAAATTTAGTATAATATGATTTGGGCCACAGTGGAGTACCTTGGTTGGTCTTCAAACCTTGCAACAGAAGGTCTCCTCTGAGCCCTGTGTGATGTCCACCAGGCCTGTGCACTATTTCAATATACCAAAGCATTTCAAACTGTAGTCAACGCCTACGTTTAGGCAACCAAATCCCACCTTTATTCAAATGATGGAGTCCGGAAAACTACACAGGTGACGATAGGTAAATTTCTGCTTGTGGCAAACTGAATGACCATCATCTGCATTGGCCAGAGCTCCATTGGCTGTAGTAGGAGCTGGCATGTTGATAGCCATAACCAAGAGAAAACCACCAGGCACCTGAACCCAGAGCTGAATCTCAAAACTGAAGTCAGTTCTTGATGTTTTAATTTTTTTAAAGAAAACAGTGAAAAGCCTGTTTGAATTGAAAAATAAATACATTTTATGTAGGAATTAACAACACTCATATTTGAATAAAATAATGGAAAATTTCTATTTAGAAACTGTCAAATGAAATCAGTCACTGAAAAGTTGGGGTTTACTTGCTTTTTAAAACACGTTTTAGAAAACTGAAATGATCTCACATGGAATTTTGATGTGGCAGTCTTAAAATTATCCCTGCAAGTTTTTTGGAAAAAAACAAGAGCAGTCCCCATAAAATTTTCCACAGTATGTGTGATAATAAAACTATCACTCAGTCACCAACCAAGCAGCTCCAGAGCCAGTTCCCAAACAGGGGGATCCTCAGGGGAAGACAAGAGAGCTGCCAGGATCCCTCAAATATCGTAACAGCTGCTGATGGCACCACGGCAGAGCCAGGAGCACCAGCATCCAGGCCTTCCCATGTATAAAAGAAGCCCAGAGGAGCACCAGCGACCAGGAGTGATGCCAGCAGGGTGGGCACACGGGGAGTGGAGCGTCAGTTCAGGCAACACTTGCCACAGAAGGATGTGCAGAAAGGCCACTTTAGCCCTGCAGCTCACCCAGGGAGCAGTGGCATCCATCCAGCAGAAAGCCATGGCCCCTCTGACCTCTGACACGGCTGCCCAGACAGAGCTCCGGTGCAAACACGCTGCTGCCGCAGTGCCAGGCTGTGCCCCGCTCCAGAGGGCATGCCAGCATCAGAGGGCAGCAGGAGGAGGGGTGTGGGATGAGGGGTATCAGAGAGAGAGCAAGAGACAGAGTTGAGTCCCTGAAGAAGGCCCAACAAACAGACAGGATGCATGATTTGGAGGAGCCCCGCCCTCCCTCTGCCTGTCTGTGCACAGTGACTTAAGGGACAGGGGCAGTGGTGACAAGTCCCTACCTGGGACAGCAGACCTGTCTCCTCTGTGACTGCCCCACCTCCCCAGGTGTAACAGGTGTGAGCCCCTGCAAGTGGAACCCATCAGTGATGAGGACAATGGTTCATTGCATGGAGGTGTCACCGAGGTTAAGCCAGCCTATGCCCTGCATCAGTACCACTTTGATGATCTTAAAGGTCTTTTCCAACATAAATATTTCTATGGTTCTATGAGTTACAAAGCATAAAGGATAAAAATGGGACTTATTTTATCTAAGCAGAACATAAGGAACATGTTGTCCTTGCCCAGACACTGTCATGTTGCTACTCTTAGGAAACATTTATGATAAGTGGGTGGTAGAGCTGTACAGTATATACTTACATTCTCAGGGCTTCTCAGACAACATATTATATCCACAACTAAAATTAAAAATGCAGTTCAATTTTAGAATAAACTAAACTTAACAGTTTAATAGCTTTCTATGTTCTTGATTAGATTAGCTGTATAACTTATCTATATGGTACTTTTACGGAACAAGAAATTTCTCATTATTTTAGGCTTCACACATTGTATCTATGGGATATATTTTCTCATTCATCAAGATGTTGTGCTTTTTACAATTATATCTGTGCAAACCCTATCAAAGTAAAACATAATTGCAATTGTTTTGAATTGCTCTTCTTTTTTTTTTCTAAAGCATTTTAAATAAATACAGGGTTTTTCATCTAACAACTTTTGATTATATTTTATTATATTTTGATTATATTTTGATTAAATGTACTTCCAAAACAACTCCCACATAAAAAAAAATTAAAATCTTTAATCTTGCTTCCTGAGTAACACATTTTTATGTCAAAAATCTTTCAAATAGTATCAGTTTTACCTTAGTGAGAAAAGAGCATTAGTAGACAGCAAGCTGAGTGCATGCAGGGCATGTCTGCTGGCAGCAAAGAAGTCCCAACAGTGTCCAGGGCTGCAATAACAGAGGCACAACCAGTAGATGAAGCACCATTACTTTGCTCTACACTTGTTAGACCATATCCAGAATATCACATCCAGTTTTTGGCCAATGATACATGAAAAGCACCAACAAAGTAAAGTGGAGTTTTTTAAAGTGGAATATTTTAAAGCTTTACTGGTTGGGGGCTGAAGCACTTGTCCTGTGAAGAGAGCCTGGGGGATGGGAGAAGCTAACAGCTGCCCCCCACCAAATGCTTCTGGGGAGGTGAGCAAGAAGATGGAGCCAACCTCTTCAAAAAAAGTGAATGACAGGATGACAAGAGAATTGACACCAGCTCAAAAGTCATCTAGAACATAAAAGTTTATATGCCTTATTTTTCACAAGTTGAGCCAGTTCCAGTACAAGCCTGACACATATTTTCTTAAAAAACAAAGAAACACCTCATGTAAATTACTGTGATTTTGACCTCCTGGAAAGTTAACCTTTCTAACAAGAGAACAGGACTAGAAATAAGATTGAGAAGAAGTTAATAATGAGACTCAAAAAAAAAGAAGTTAATAATGAGACTCACCAAAATACATCCTGACAGCCAGTGCTGTTCCAATAATTATATGCTCAGCTCCGTGACAATACGAATATTGTCACTTTTTCAGTGAAAGATAAACATTAGAAATTTCCAAGAAGAAGGTGCACAAGAGACCTTGGGAATTGTTATGGCTAAATTCACTAAGATCCCCAGATACATACTTGGTTAAACATTGAGTTTTCCAGGAAATAGTTATCCCCCTCAAACAGAAATTTTCCATATTTCAGAAAAAGTCCTGGGTTCTATCCTGAGACTAATCTGCACTCTTTTCCAAATTGTTCCAGTAAAGAGAAACCAGATAAATTCTGGAAGAAATAGCAATATTCAGAGAACTCAGCAAAGATGCAGTAAAACCCAGGCTGAGGCTTGTCCCTCACCTGCTGCGCAAAGAGAAGTGCAGGTGCTCAGATCAGCAATCATCCATGTGGATTGGATCCTCATGCTACTGGCTACACTGAGGAGACTGGGGTCTCACTAGTTCTGATCAGAAATTCCTTCCCATGGATGAGAAACATTTATCAATGAAAGTTTAATCAATAATGATTCTTATTTGAATGTTTTGGTTTTCTTACAAAACAGCAATCAAAAATTTTATTGCAGGATTCCCAACAAAGTGTAAGCAAAGATCCCTTTCCTCCAGAAATAATTTGTCATCCTTTACCTTCCAGCCTTAGTTTCTTTGACTTCTAACATCCTAACAAGTAAGACAATGTTAAGATGCTCAGAATTTACCGTCTCAATCACATATAATTTTATGATGAAAAATAAACCATTTCCTTTTAGCTGACATTCCCTCCTGGCAGTTAGTACTCTTTCAGTTTTAAACCCGTTTCTTCCTTCTTACCTGTCCACTTGACCTGACTTAGTTCTGAATGGATTTCCGTGTGGTTTGTAACTTGTAATAGAGCCTCTTTGGCCCTAAGATCTGACAGTTTTTTGGCTGATCTGAGACTAATGCAAAGGACTAAGGACACCTTAGCAGGATTTAAGGCAGGCGAGTAGTACTGGACTGCTGAATGACACTGCAGAGTTCAGGCAGTAGGGGTCGACAGGGACTGCTAAAAGCCATTAGTTTTCATCTTTTTTCTGGAATATAATCAGAGGCATTTGTTTCTTCTCCCACAGTTTTCTCTCATGGATCTCCTTCAGGGTTATAACCATCTTGTGGAAAGGCTTAAAGAGTAAGTGATCAACATCACACCTCTTATGCCTATCCAGCAAGGTAATTCTTTCACCAGACTCAGGTTACAAGCTGGGGATGGGCCTTTTATCTTGCCCAAGGAATAGATGAGCCGTCTGGACAAGGGGACACATCTAGGTGAGGTTAGATATCCACCCGGTTATCTCCAGACACCCAAATACTACATCAGATTTTGCTTTGCCTGCATGATTATACCGTGCTCAAAATAGTTTAGGTGCTGCTAAAAAGTCCCCAAGTTTAACAGAGACTGTCCTGACCAAATTTTGTTAAACATATGTTCCATGTTTAATATTCTCTTAAACACTTTTACCCGCACGCTGACGGAGTTTTACAGCTTTACAGCTATATGATCCTTTTCTTCCTGTAAAATACTTCAACACATGTGTTTGACAAGCATAAAAGCCTGCAGGCTGCCGCCCCACCACTTACATGATTGCTCAATCAATCTCCAGCAAGCACCTGTAGTGAGAAGCTAGAGGAATACTTTTGGAAGGGCTATATTTTGGAGTGTGTCACTTCCTCTCTAAACAGGAGACCTTTGTATTGTTGATGAGACTTTGAAACAAATCAGGATTTGGAATAGATGGATGCACTTGACTTCTTTGATCAACCACTGGAGAGACTAGAATCAGCCAAATTTTTAGACTTTTGTATTGCAAATAACTTCATCCATTTCACAAAGGTTCTAAGAGGGAAGACAGCTTTGGGGACCAGATATAGCATCTCAGAAAGATTTGTTTAGTCATTTGGATTAACTTTGTTAGTATTATCTTCAGTTTTCTCCTAGGTCATTCAGTCATTGTACAGAGTTGATATTAAATTAATTTGAGCAGTTCTTCACTGCGGTTTTTGGCTTTATGTTCTTCCTGGGAGCCCTGAAAATAACTGTCATCTCTAGCTAAGAGGCCATGAAAGATGAATGTGACTTAAAATCATCCCTGGGCCTTTCCAGCCATTACTGGCAATCTATCACAGACATTTCTGAGTTGATAACCCCATCAATGTCTACTAAAAAAAAAAAAAGAAAGCTATTTCCTCTGAGGCAATGGCCACCTTCGCTAAGTTAAAGCAGGTTTTCACTACACAGTGGGAGTATTCTGATATTTTCTTTGGGGAGTAATAGACTTTACATCTAAAACTCCTCAAATATTGTTAAATATTGTACTACATCAGCTGGGTTTTTTAGTTTGAAAAGTGTTCACAAATGCCATAACTAATGGTTGCTAATATAGGCATTTCATTCTGCCTCCAAAGGTGGCTTCAGATATGGATTATACAGGACTGGGGTGACCACCAGCTGTCTTATGAACAGTAATTGCAGAATACCACAACATCTTCTCTGAAGCCAGCTGCCTGCTAAGCAAGATGCCCGTAATTGCATTCAGAATATTCTATGGCCCACAAGTTCTTGAGAATATGCTGCTAGAATAAATTTTAACAATGCTGCCAGACACTAATGTTGTTACAATTTCTCTGTCAATCAGACGATACTTTCCCTGAATTTGCATAAATCTAAATGGTGGGAAAACACGTATTTAATTCTATTTAGATTTCTGGAATTAAATTTGCATCAAATTTCTTTAAAGAATAGGATATGTGGCTCTGTAATGAATGACACTAGCAAACCTCTGTTGCTTTACTTGAATGGGAATAACTGAACATATGAAGGTTTTTGGTTACAAGGCATAATTCAAAGAGAGTATATAGATCACTTTTTTCTTAAGAAAAAAAAAACAAAAAAACCTAAAAAGAGGTTTTCATAATTCAGTCTGAAGAATAAAGACTATTTTCTAGCTGGACTGACCATGTGGAAAAGTGTCCTCAAATCTCTTTCAGAAAGATGGTAACAGAACAGCTCACAAAGTCAAAAAGTTTGGAACAAACTAGTACCTTAAGACCTGTGAATGCTGATTAAAATCTCAGCTCCTGCTTAACATACTATGCTGGCATTATATGCCTGCTGTCTTGACACCTTGGACCTTGCCATCAATTTCATTCCAAATAGCTCTGACCTAGGTGCTCTTTAAAAAGGAATTGTTTAAAAACACCGCCAAGAGTTTTGTACTTACATTATTACACTTTGCAGTTATTTTTTAAGCCCATTCTTTTTGCAACCCAAGGCCTGCTAGTGACTGTTTAGTTTTCTTTCATTTATACTGAAAAACCTAATATTAGGTAGCAAATTGAAATTCTTCTTTAATTTTGAGTTGTTTTATAACATAGTCACACCTGCTGCCAATCAGAATCTTATTAATGCTCATTCAGTTTGTTCATGTTGCAAAGAGAATGATAAAACTGAGTCCTAATTGCCAGTGTCCTAATGAGCACAGCTGTGTCACAAGGCCAAAAGGTTCCTGAAACAATCCAAAACCCAGACCTTAGATGGCATTTGCAAATGGGATAATAATATCTTTTTCCTTCTTTCTGCTTATGCAGCGAGAGACACAAAAGTTGAATCCTTCCTCTCTCAGTTCAAGGAGCTCTGGTTTTGTCCTTGTACTGGGAATTACGTGAATCCCAGGAACTCACATCACTGCAGATATCCATATATCATGAATGATCTTAAAAACAAAAATGATAAAACTGAGGAAGTAAAATGAATAACAGCATTACAAAGTAGAGATGCCTCTCTCCTAAAATTTTTTAACCTGTTTCTATTTCCAAACTGATCAGAAAACACAAAAAATGAGCATAATAAGATGGCTTGACAAGATGGATGGATAGTCAAAATTTTTACAAGGTCCATTGGAAGACCTTATGATAAAACTTTAGTTGGTGGCTGAAGCTAGGATCCTAAATCCTTAGCCAGGGAATTATATTTAAATGGTCTGATTATCTGGAGTACTGCAAGCCCCACGAATCTGATGCAGGTCAAATTCAAGATAAATTTTTATATATTTGGACGCTTAAAATATTATTATAGGATAGTAAGTTCAGATGGGTAAGGTATGAATATTTTGGCTATAACTCATTTTCCTGGAATGGTAAAGCATTTTTCCTACACATCACTTTCTGACCACATACACCTAGATATTAGTGTCAGCTTTCTTTATTAATCTGTTCTTCCATTGAGAGGCAAAATCTGCCATCACAGACACACTAAAGTTTAGAATGCTGCATTACACAAGGTAAGTGTGTAACTTCTGACACTGATAAAGCCAGATTATTTGCCCACATATCACAATCGATAACCCAATCAGGTTTCTGATACAAGAATCATAAAGATATACATGTTAAGAATATTATTATTATCCAAAATCAGAAAATAGGTCTTTAAAAAAAACCCAAACCAATGGCAAAACTCATTAAATGAATGCAAAAAGGAGCCTGATTAGGTGGAAACAAAACACGCACCAAGCATCAGAAGTTTTCTTATTGAATAATGAGAACATATGAACCAGAACCGTGAAGAAAGAAATATAGAAGTTGTAAGAAGGAAGTACTATCAAAGGTGAGAAAAGAGTTTAAGACTAAACAAATCAAATGGGACAGCTGTCATTGTATGCTTCAGTAATCTATTTTTATGGATGCCATGGAGCTTATTAACCACTTCAAGGAAAACATCCCCTACATCTAACCGGAAAAAAAAATCTGTCGGTATCTAAGAGAGGATTAAAGTTCCATTGACATCTACTGGGCTTTCATCACTGATTTTAAAAAGATGAAGGTTGGATGCTTATTTAAACACACTTATGAGAATGTGCCTTTTCACTAAGAAAAGTCAACCATCTTGATGGTTAAACTCAGCATTAAAAGCCATTGACAACAACTGTTCAGAAGCACAAAGATTTTCTTAATTTTGCAACTTCACCAAGATCGCTGATTCTATATCTGAATTGAAGGTCCTAAATTAATTCTGCTTCTTTATAAAATTAAATGACACGACATACCGCTGACATCTCTGGTAACAGGGGTCATATTAACAGCATATTTCTTTCGTTAAAATTATTGATATTATTAGCAGTTATAGATTTACTATAGATAGAAAAAGATTTTCCTCCAGACCTAACGAAACTCTACTGGAAGCTTTGAGACCTCAAAGCCCCATTGAATTTAATAAAATAACGCTAGTGTCACTAGAAAGTAAATTTTCCTTCAATAACAGCCTTGAAATTATATAAAGAAACAAAAGCACATATCTGGCTTTAGCTCAGTGTTTACTTCACACAAATGCTTTTGCTTCACTGTGCCATTATCCACCAGCAGAGTATGCCATTACTGGAACACAAGCTCTCATTCCACTAATGTTATTGCTTAAAGAACATATTAAGATGCTGGTGTTTTCATTCGGAAGATATCCATACATCTTCTACAAGTAATTACATTACCAGTAATCCTTTTAAAAGGCTCTCTTTGCTCAGTTGCTTTGCCAATAGCTCTAAGCTTGGTTACATGACAATCGCACTTACTCATAGCGCATGAATTGGTAACAGATGAACCAGCTAATACACTGGTGCTCTCTGATCGGTCACAAATCATAGTACCTAGACCCATCAAAGGAAACAAACATGCTTTACAAAGCCCCAGATACTTAGGTTTTATTTATGGTTGAAAACAGCCGAGAAAATTGAAAATCGCACGTGTCCATTTACACATTTTGCAAAGAACAAAAATTATCAAGAAATACAGCCACTAACTTTTTAAGGACTGCTGGCATTCAAAATTGTATAATATAAGTAGCCTCTAACTACAGGACAAGCATCTGTTTCACGAAGGATAAAAGCAGTGATATGAAGATATGGAATACAGGGCATATCATGAAATACTCTAATAACACCATCAGATTCAGACTAAGAAGTTTTGCTAAATATTCAACCACTGCCTGAATAAAATCTGAAGAGTATTTTCCATACTGTGAATTATGTCAAATTCATTAATGAATAAAAACTGTTAACCTGAATACTAACCCTACACTTTTCTATTGCAGAGTCTACTCCTTGTTGTTGAGATAGTGATTAAAAACAGCAACTGTCACTGTGTCTGTCAGTCAGTGGATACATAGATGATGCAGGAGGCAGTGTGCAGAAGTGTTTTTGAATCATCAAGCAGCAGTACACAGAAAGGCAGAGAATAAATTAAACCAAAAATAAGCCTCAGGCTGATGTGTTTGAACTTCACTGCAAATATTCTTCATACATATTTAATTGCTCCATTGAGACTGTGACTGTTCTGGAGATGTTCCAGGCATTATTTCCATTCCATTAGTACACTTGCAGTATGTGTACTCCTTAACCCAAAATGATTGATTCTATAAATGTCTTTCCACTTACTGACCTGAACACTAATTGAGGTTGTGTATAGATTAAAAGAGAGTGTATGCTTTTTGAAACCAGCCAACATACATTGTAGTCACTGAAAGATCTTGTGGCACAAGAAGAAAGTGGTACTCCTAACTCAAGATATCAGTATGTGGTTTCACAGAAGTGTTTCAGGTAGGAAGAGCTGGAAATCATACAATAGGTTGAAAAATGCTAAACAACACTTTAAACAGAAGCTTAATTCTAAGTCCCACCTTTCCGAAACATAAAACAATCATTCTTTGAAATATAATTATTACCAGCTGCTTTTGTCTGCGCTTGCACCTTGTAAATTAATTTGCTTTGGGAGAAAGTGTAAATTTTTTACATTCCCTAAAAACAAAACTTTAGGAGTTCAGGTAATTTTATCAGTTCAGATGCACACAAGAGGAACATTTTAAAAACATCTTAATTAAATCTAAGATAATGTTGTAAACTCCAAGTTATTCTACTATGAACTAAAACTTTTCCTGTTCAAATTATTAAAGGTAAGTATAATTACAGTACATCACCTAAAACTTCGAGTAAGCCACCCTGAGGAAACGGTCCATAAGCACTGCCTTGAGTCTGGATTAACCTTGAGGTGCTGGAGCATATTCAAAGAAGGGCAACAAAGCCTATGAAGGGTCTGGAGCACAAGTCCGTGTCACAGGTATATGGAACGGCTGAGGGAGCTGGGGTTCTTTAGCCTGGAGAAAAGGAGGCTCAGGGGAGACCTTGTTGCTCTCTACAACTGCCTGACAGGAAGTTGTGGACAGGTGGGAGTGGGTCTTTTGTGACGAGCAACAAGTGACAGAAGAGGAAACAACCTCAAGTTGCACCAGGAGAGGTTTAGATTGACTATTAGGATAAATTTCCTCACTGAAAGGGTTGTCAAGCATCGGAACTGGCTGCCCAGCAACAAGCTTGGAGGCATTTAAAAGATGTGCAGATGTGGCATTTACGGACAAGGTTTAGTGGTGAACATGGTAGTGCTGGGTGAACAGTCGGACTTAAAGGTCTTTTCCAACCTAAATAATTCTATGATCAACCTGAAAGCTACAGACAGTCTTAAATCCTTAGTATTTAAGACATTAAAATCATTTATACCACAATTTGAAAGAAAAAAATGCCTTTTAATAGAGGTATGCTCATGAGGCTTGGTCAAGCTTGTATCAGACATTGAAAGAATCCTCGGGAAACACTTATATTCATATTATACTTTGTTTATGATGTTTACAAACATGGATGTGTTACACTTCATGTGACAGAATACTGGAGAGAAGCTTGGACAAGAAATCTGGACCTGTCTTTGAGAGAAGTTTCATCCCAAGAACTAATGAATTAAAAATGACATTGCCAGTGCTGTCTTCCACCACACCCTCCAGATCAAATTTATTCAATTTAAAACTGGTTGTTTCCCACTTAAATTCCAGGTCTTTCAACTCAGTATATAATTTCAAAGTCAAATAAGATCTTTCCAGCTTGTTTACTGTCATCAAAAATATGCCTCACTCTATTTCCTTCCCAAGACCTATGCTTCCTGTGTTATGCCAATTGGCCTTGAATATTTCAATAGATGAGGTCAGGTCAAAGCATGCAAATAACTGGAAGCTGAGCTTGTGTTGAGGTCGATTTTTTTACTGGCACACCACTTCTGTGAGTGGCAAATATATGTTTATAGACGAGGGATTTAGCACATTTCTGTGCCATGTTCCTTTTTAAAATAAGAATTTCAGACAGTAAACCCCCTGGGGCAGAGAGTTCACTTCTCCTGGGCTGTGCAATTCTGGCACAGTGGAGGTCCCACATAAGAGCATTTATAATAGCAGTTTGTTTTCAAACCATGGTCATGGGTATTTAAAAACAGAGAATATTAATTTTCTAAAAGGTATAAATTTATCGTTTCGGTTTATAGTAGAGATCACAGAATCAGAATGATTTGGGTTGAAAGGGAATTTAAAGACCATCTTTTTCCAACTCCTCTGCCAACACCTTTCACTACATCAGATTTCTCAGATAACTGTCCAGCGTGGCCTTGAACACTTCCAGGGATGGGATATCCACAGCTGCTCTGGACAATCTCTTCCAGTGCCCCATCCCCCTCACAGGAAAGAATTTCTTCCTTACATCTGGTCTAAACCTACCCTCTTTCAGTTTAAAGCCATTCCCCCTTATTCTATCATGACATGTCTTTGTAAAAAGTCCCTCTCCATCTTTCTTGTCAGCCCCTTTAGTCATTGCAAGGCTGCTACAAGATCTCCCTGGAACTCTCTCATCTTCAGGCTGAACAACTCCAGCTCTCTCAGCCTGTCTTCACAGAAGAAGTGCTTTGAATAAAAATTCAAACCAACCCATCTAAATGAAAAGTACCATGTATGAAAAAGGAGCTTGCACTGGAGCTACCAAAGGTGCGCAGTCTCAAAGAGGTTTGTTCAGAACTGGGAAAAAGCTGTATCTAGTATTTTTATAATAAGAAATACCTTCCTTTTTTATTATTATTTTAAGCATAGTGTTGAATAAATTAAAACTGCCATAGCAAGTCACAAAACTGAAATGAAAACTTCCTTCATTTTAATGTAATAATTTGATAATTTCTTGGCCCTTGCTCTTTAGCTTCTCAATTGTAAGACAGTCTTTAATAAATGAAATTAAATTCTAATTTTTCTATAGCAGAACTAGTAGAATGTGGTAGGATGTGTAAAAAAGAAATGCGGAAGCAGCATCAAGCGTATGCTAATGGCAAAAAGCAATAAACAAAGCTTTGAAAAATATGAACCTTTCTCAAGGCTGAATAAGTTGTTTTCCAATTGTTTTCACTAGCTTTGCTTTACCCCTCAGCCATCACAGACAAGGGTTGATGCCCTTTCCACTGAAATCCAGAAAGATATACTCTTTGTCTGCATGAGAAGCAGCACTGTGCTCACCAATGCACCAACACAATCAGTAATACAAAGCAAACAGCAGTAAACTGGAATCAAGGTGGTTTTGACTGAAAGAATAGATCAATCATTTCAGTACATAAAGAATCCGAAAAGTTGGAAAATGTCTAGTACTGTATTAAAAGTAATGTTATTTACACACTGTTTACCAAAGCTCTTTGATTAATCAGTATCACAAAATCACTATGCTTATCAGGATAACTTCCTGCTAGACAAAGCATGCTCAAATATGCATAATCTGAAATTTAACTGGCACCTGGTTTTATAAGGGCTTAACTGCTAACATGGTTTTTTTGTGTTAAAAGAAGAAAAATCTAGCAAAGACACTAAAGTATCAAAACATACATTATGAAACCAAGAGCCCTGCAGGGCACTTTTTGTTAACAACTTTTGTTGTGATTCCACTGAAAATTTAATCTACTCTTTGTTTTAGGCCTTGCTTTTTCTACAGTCATAATTACAGACAGACAACATGCAATTATCCAGAACAAAAATATAGCCACAATAGTCTCATTACGGTACCTAGCCTCAAAAAGATATTATGAAGTTGAATGCCTTGGTTAAGGTAGCTGTCAGCAGATGCATTTAATTTTACAGCCATACTGATTTTTTCAAAGTAGAAAAGCAAGTAAGAAACAAAAGAAAGGCTCCTTACATCTAAATTGAGTTTTTATACATGGACTAAATAAGCTTATATATATTCATATTTATAACTGTTTTAAGCACATCCTAAAAAAATAGCTTTAATTAAGTTGTTTTTTTTTTTTTATTGAAAGGGGTTCATTCTGATAGTGGTCATGGGGTATAAGAATCTGAGTGGGGACAAAATGGGATAGAAGATGAAGTCTGGCTGCACTCATAATAACTTCTTGCTCCAACTTTAAGTCCAGTCTTTGCAAAAGACAGAGTACTGTAATTCTTCTCTTAAGCCTAAATAACTGAATTTGGATATACCAAGCTATTTTTTCTTTCTTTTAAAGCATCACAAGTTAGAATGTACAGCCACATTCTAGTCATGTGCAGCACTTTGAATCTCAAGATGTGACTTCACTGGAACCATTATTGCTCTGTGGCTGTTTGTTCGCCTGTTTGCATCAGAAAACAGGTGGATAGGGTGGAGAGTTTCACTAATTGTATTTTAAAAATTGATGCCCAAAACACATCAGAAGTCACATCACAAAGAACTATCAGGAAATCAGGACGAATAAAACTTTTTAAATCAGACACTCAATGGATGACAACGGCCATATCCTCCTGAAACCTGCAGAAGACTAATAACCTCAGCCAGAGTGTCCCCAGGGAGACTGATTTCAGTTTCCACTGTTAAACAATCCCATTAATGTTGGTGGAACAGTTTCACTGTGTTAGTGCATCCAGTTACACCTGAAATCCACAGGTCTTAAAAACAGTTTCTAAGCTGACCTTCACTGGGCACAAATCAGTTTCAACTTGCTTCTTCAGATGGATCTGAAAGCCAAGCAACATTTGACATGATCATGTGTAAATACTCAGTCTTTACAGAAAACATAGGAATACTAATTATTCTTCATTAAGGGAAGACTGGTGCCTGACAATTTCAGTGGTCTTCTGTGATGGCATTGCAGCATTGGCAGATAAGGAAAGAGCAACTGGCATCATCTACCTGGGACTGTACAAAGCATTTAACATTGTACCACATGACATCCTTGCTTCCAAACTGGAGAGACATGGATATGATGGATGGACAACCGGGTGGATAAGGAATTGGCTGGATAAAGGGTTGTGATCAGTCACTTGTGATGAGTTATGTTCCCAGGGGTCAGTACTGGGACCGGCGCTGTGTCACATCTGTGTCAGTGACACGGACACTGGCCTCTAGTGCACCTCAGCAAGGCTACCATCAGCAAACTGGGTGGTAGAATTGACAGGCTGGAGAGAAGGGATGACATCCAGAGGGACCTTCACAGGCTTGAGGGGTGGGTCTGTGCAAACCTCATGAAGTTCCACAAGGCCAAGTGCAAGGTCCTGCACATGGGTCAGGGCAATCCCAAGCACAAGTACAGGATGTGCAGAGAATGGATTGAATTAATTTCTCTCCTTTGCAGAGGAGCCCTGGGGAGAGAGACTTGCAGGTGTTGGTGGACAAGAAGCTCAACACGACCTGGCAACAGGCACTTACAGCCCAGAAAGCCAAACATGTCCTGGGCTTCTTCAAAAGCGGCGTGGCCAGCAGGGTGAGAGAGGGGATTCTGTCCCTCTGCCCCACTTGTAGTGCTGCATCCAACTCTGGGACCCCCAAAAGAAGGACATGGACCTGTTGGAGGGCGTCCAGAAGAGGGACACAAAGATGATCAGAGGGCTATGAGGACAGGCTGAGAGAGCTAGGGTTGTTCAAAACAGGGAAGAGCAGGTTCCAGGGAGACTTATTGAAGCCTTCCAGAACCTAAAGGGGGCTACAAGAGAGGTGGAGAGGGACTTTTCACAAGGGCATGTAGTGATAGGACAAGAAGGAACGGCTTTAAACTGAAAGAGGATAGATTTAGATTACATATAGGGAAGAAATTCTTTCCTGTAAGGGTGGTGAGGCACTGGAACAGGTTGTCCAGAGCAGTTGTAGATGCCCCATCCCTGGAAGTATTCAAGATCAGTTTGAATGGGGCTTTGAGCAACCTGCTCTAGTGAAAGGTGTTGGCAGAGGGGTTGGAAAGAGTTGATCTTTAAATTCCCTTTCAACCTATGCCATTCTACAGTTCTATGAGAAAGATGAGTCAGAAGTTAAGCTAAGTATATCAGCAAATTCCAAAGCACAAATTTAAACATGCCATTAGGGAGAAATACAATTTTAAAAAAGTACTCCAGCATTCCAGGAAGGAAAATAATTTCATTACTCTAATCATCACATTTATTTTAGAAAACTCAATTGATTTTTGGAATCCAGCCATGACAAAGTCTATGAACTCTGGCTATGAGCATGAGCAGCTGAAATACTCACTTTCTGATTTCCACGGAACCTTGTGGGCTTTCAGAGTAACATCTTGCACAAAACCACTGCCTGATACTGCAGCTTCTCTATGCACCACGTCTTTGGTGTGATGGATTCTTTACAATTTTCCCAAAGAAATGAGTTTGAGTTGAACTGACCATGCTTTGGGCTACGATTTTGCGAGGCCTCTGATTTTGCGAGGCCTCTGCACACTGAAGCAAGGATGCAAGACTGAATTTCTACATCAATAATCTAAAATATTTCCTACTGTTGTATGAATAATAGTCCACAATGTGCATGCTGATGTAATTGCAATACTTGGAACTTCTATCTTGGGGTGGCTGTCACAATTATGACTGTATATTTATATTTTTATGTTATATATTTATTTATCTTTTAGCACTTTTTTCTGCCTATATGATCACATAAGGCATACTACATGACAGCTACACTCATCCTGATTTTGGAGTGGACCTAGAATGAGGCCTAGGCGAGCTGTAAACACGAAAGATACAAAAAAAATTTCTAATAACAAAGCAAGGAAAAAAGGTAAAGCACTCAAGCAGAAAGAGGGCAATGATACAGCAACAGCCACATCACTGATTTTGCTCTTCTGGAAAATCTTCCGGTGCCTGAGTGGGGGAAGAGGTATCTCCTGCTCAAGAACTCTGGAGAAAGTGGAGAGAAGGTGCTAAAAAAGGACTTGCTCCAGCTGTGGTTGAACCAAGAATTGCAGCTGCCTATTCAGAGAAAAGAACTTTTTGGAATTTTCTAAGGAAGATTTTCATCTAAGAGTAAGAGCTTTTCAGTTTCTTGCATAGAATGGGATTTTGTGAAAGTATTGTCATTTGGGAGTACTGTTATTACTGAGACATTGGAGACACTGCGCTTTAAGAAGTTTTATTAAAGCTATACATTGGATGAAATATTTTTAGTGATTGTTCGTGATATACCTCTTTCTCAGTAACAGAGATGGAATAAAATGTACTTTTAGAAAGAGGTGAAGATCGGTTGCCATATCCATCCAATTACAAAGGCTATACTTAGGAATCTAGCAATTACATAGGAATAAAAACAGGCTATTTTTCTAACAGGCTATCAACTGCTGAATTGCAAGTATCTACCAAATATAACTCAAAAAGCTTAAACGGGCTGAGGAATTGAAAAGATACGGTATAAAATACATATGTACTACAGCTGTTCAGAGAATTTAAATCCAAATTAAAGGTGAAATTTACGTCTATGGGCCCAATCCAAAACCCCATTGTAGCTAATGGATGATGCTTTTTTCTCTTCAATATAACTATCTTTCAGACAGATTGGTCTGTGAATATTGTTTTAAAACCCCAGGACATTAAATGTTTCCACAGTAGAACTTACCAGGGGAATGGTGTTAGTGCAGGGGTGTGAGGAGCTCCCTTCCTCTCCTCTGTTACCGTCTCGAGTGTGTGGTTGTGTGTGTGGATGTAGATGAGCACGTGCATCCTACTTCACGTGAGAGGAAAGCTGCCACACTATACTCACTCTCCTCTGCCAACCCTTCTCTTATTCAAGCAAATACAAATAAGAAACAACATGCTTTTTTGTTTGATCTGTAGGAGTCTCCATCAGAAAAAAATAGGATGAGACCACTTTATGTAACTTGAATAAGACAAATAAAGAACCTAATCTTCAAGCTAAAGTGATCTCACAATTACAGTTTGTTGCTTTGGTTTTGGGTTATTTTTTTTGAATCTCAGAGCTCAGAGCTCCCTAAACTTAATTGTATCTCCCTCAAATGTTTTGCCTTCTGAGAAAAAAGTGAAATGAAGAGTGATTTGTCTCACTATTTTTCCTATCACGACTAGGGTGTGGGAAAATGCATGACAGCCTTTCCAAATAGAGACTGGCACAGGAAAGCTACAAATTTCTTCCTCGATAGTTGAGACAGATGGGAGACTTCCACCTGCATGCCCTCCCACATGCACACCTTTTCTCTGCTGATATATAAGTCATGTCATGCAAAGCATCTACCCCTCATGCAGTGCATTAGTAGTCTATGAATAATAGGCTCCATGTGGCCACATGGGAGGCCTGTGGAGTGATTGCTGTCTCTAAGATGCTCCCAGAAAAGCCAGGGAGAGGTTGAGACAGACCACAGTGTTAGAGCAGCAAATGCTGTCTTGGAAGCCACCCTCCCCACAGCTGACCTAGGGCCCCAGATCATCCTTGCCCTTTCTCTCTTGCTTCTGCCAACACTGCAGCATTTTGGGCTATTGCTGTGCTGGAGGAAGGGAGGAAGGGAAGAAGGAGAAGGGCAGACATGTTCTGCTAGGGACTAAGTAACACTTCCAGCTGCGAGCAGTATCTGCTGAGGAGAGCAGATTGGTGGGAGAACCCTGAATTGCTGACACAATAGTTTTCATGCACTGAAGAGCGGGGGCATCTGAGAACAAGGTCCAAAAGTGTATCCGACTCATGTGGTTGCCAAGCTTCAACCATTCTGGTGAATTTTGATCACTTTTACTTTTCCATACTAAACACTGTAAAAGCACTTTGCTATCCAAGTGGAAAAGTTTTCCTCAGGACATGAACCAGAGCGTTTGTACAGGACCAAACATAGATTTGAAGAAAAACTTTTGTGCAAATATTTTTGATAATACAATATTTTTGCATTTATGCAATGCTTTCAAATATTCAAAATAATAAATAATGAAAAGTAAAAATAGGCAGAAATCTTAAACAACTCTCATTTATACGAAAGTTCAGCACTCTATATTATGATGAATTATTTTCAACATTTTTTCATATTAACAAATTGTCATTTCACAGCATAGCTTACCAAAAATACCCAGAAATTAAATAAATGCTCTCAAAAATATTTTAGTCATTTCTTGAAAAATTATAATCATACTTCTTGATGGCCAGACTAAATGTAACAATTACTATTCATGGACAGTTTTATCCTGACAGAATATATTTAACAATGCCACATCAGATTAGTAGTCAGATCACTCAATATAAATCATCCGTGGAGGACCTTAGTGAATATTTTGCATTGAGACAAAAAGAAAATAATAACAAATTTATTTATTGTCTTGCTTATCCAAACTGATGTTATTCACTGGGGTTATAGTATAAGAATAAGATTTACTTTGAGCAATAGTACTGGAAAATATTTTTATGTTCTTTTATACTATTTATGCTATTTACCAGGAAATCTGCATTATCTTTTAGATGGTTCCAAGTTTCTGTTCAGTAGTCAGTACCTTATCCCAAGATAAATAACTTAAATATTAAAGAATTAATAGATAAACTTAAAAACCTCCAAACCAAGGAGAGAATACTGTATGTTCATCTAAATGCACATATATTATAGATACAGTTATTTTGTTGTTTCACGCAGTTTTATTTGTGGGACTTCATCACAAAAACTTTTACTCAAACTTAATGAAAGTTTTGGTTTGTTTCAGTTAGTACACAGCTCAAGTTGACAAAGCTCTAATGTGTAGTCAGTTTTTCTCAGTGCAGCCTTTTATGACAAGAATGAATATTTTGAGAAGCTGTCTTTTGAAACAAAATTATGAATTAAATTCATATATGTGAAAAGAACATAATTGTCCAGCATAAATTTATCATCTTGATTATGAAAACATAGAATATGTAAATATAACTTATCAAACCAAATGTTCAAATAGGTGCATAATAAAAAACCTCTTAGAGAAACTGTTTTATTTTTTTTTTGTAGGAGATGTGGCTATCTCATGAGGAAGCTTTCTCTTCCAGGACAAAATATTGTCCAATTAAAAATACTAACCTAAGCTATGTTTGACACAATCCACCATAAACATATGTACATGAATTAGAACTCTGTAGCAATTCTGCACAATTATTTTGAATAAAAGCTTCTAAACCTATATTACTAGGTTGATTTGCTAAATTAAAGTACCGTGATTCTTAAGATATTTCTGAGAATGTGCGGTTTTATTTTTTATTAAAGAAAGCTAGCAAGAGTTTATCGAAATACATACTAATAGAAGAATATTTAGTTTGTGAAATCAAACAGCAAACACAGAGAATCACAAATTTACAATTATCCATATTACTTTATTTCTTTTCCGTGTTGGTATCTGTTTTGCATTGTTTCAGACAAGAATCCTGTGTCAAAGGACAATTGTCTTTATTGCACCAGTAAAGACTGATCATTGTGTACACATACAATGAATGTCTAGCCAGGGACATCACAGAAATGGATTCCAGCCTGCAACTTGCATATTCAAACGTTCAGCTTGGATAAATTGTTCTGTCACCCTGTATGCAATCAAGATTCAGCTGCACAATCCACTATCATCGCTACAATCTCCCGTTTTGATAATCTACCTTTCAATATCAATTTTCTGTTACCTGGTTACACAGACCTCAGCAGCTCTTTTCCTCTTTTCCAGTAAACTGGTTTCTTTTTGACGGTGCTCTGATTTTCCCTACAGCTAAAAGTTCACATGAAGTACTCTTTATGCCTTGCTCATTATAAACCCGCCATACTCTGTTAGGAAAATTTTGAAGATAGTTAATACAGGAGCAGTTTGTCAAAAGAGAGTATTCAGGTCTCGCCTCTATTGAGCAGACTGTGCACACAGCCCAGAGATGTCCTCATGGTTTTATTCCAACTACTACACTCAGTTCTCCCCAGGATGTGGCAGGTCACTGCAAAAGACACTGTAAGGAGGAGACAGTGATTTCTGGCACAAATTAGGCAGAGGTAACCCCAGGCCTTGGTGGCAGAGAGTTGAAGGTTCGTGTGGGCAATGACTATACAGCCTAAACACATACTGTGGCATTGGTGTGGGCTGCCTTTAACAAGGTCACTTGGGTGTAATGCTGGGGAGAGCTCGCTCCTGTGCAGATGTGTAGGGGAGACCTTTAGTGTAGGTTGGGCTTATTAAATGCTTGCAGGGAAATAAAAAATACTATTTGCAAAACAAGCAGTCTACTCAAATTCTACTTCTGCCTCTGCTTCCTTTAATATCCAATATCAAAATTAAGCACAGTTCTATACTGTGTTATTTATTTATCTTACCATTAGCTACAGCTATTGGCTTGTCATGGGTCTTGTCCAAGAGCTTTATTTGACTTTATTCAACAAACTTCTTTTCTTTTTGCTTCTTTCAAATGCCAATCCTCTCATGTCATATATAATTTGTCTTTCCTAAATCAGCCAAGTTATCAATATATCCAAAAAATATAAATCAGCCTGTTTCAAGTCATGCTTATAATTTTGCAATACTGATGGTAATGACAGAGCACTGGAGACAGTGGTCTGTAGAGAGACTCATCTGACTGCACGTGGAGCAGAAATTTAACTCCTTGTGGGTATCTTTCTTTTGCAACCCACAAACCTGTCTGCACATCTTAGTAATTCCATCAGGGTTCACGATACTTCATTGCTTCCTAGATGTCCTCTTGACAACACACTTTCTTAAATCCATGGGGAAGTGTGTTTTTATTTGCACTGTATCACTTAGCAATATAACAGTGTTACATAAAGCTGCCTCAGAATGGTGGAATTAGCCATAAGCAGAGCTGGAAATTACCACAATGGAGACCTTTTTTATGAAAAAAAAGACAACCTCTGACTTCCAAAAAAAGCTGAAGGCACTTCAAAGTACTCCGTAGTGATGGGCTACACAAAGGCAAATAGCAACTGATCATTCTTTAGCTAGATGAGCTCTTTGTGGAAGAATTATATTGTGAAGACACTCAGAAGTCAGCCAGAATCCTCAGGAGCAAACAACAAGCAGTTGCTGACAATGTTTCCAAAGAATGATTTAAAACAGGAGATAAAATAAATCAAAACCTTTGTGAATTAGTTGCTTTGGAGAGCTGAAAACAGTTCCAAATGAGAAACAAAGCAGCCACATAATTAACTATCATAAATAAGTGGATGGTACCTTCACCCCCTTTACGATCCATCCATCTTTGGTACATTTATAGAAGTTTTATAATTTTGCAAAGTAAACCTGAAAATAAAAGAGACTTTAGCAGACAACAAGTCTAGCTTGTATCTTTCATTTCATCAACCACTTTAGACCGTGTATCACATATCTAAACTAGGAATAATTAAAATACAGTGCACAGTGTTACACTAGCTCTACTAAACAGGTGTGCTACTAGAAAGCGTCCTGAATAAATGGGTTTTGACGTACCAGTATCTGTGTAGGACATATTGTTGAGGATGTTTCATTTAGGACATTTCAGAAATGAGGCTATACACATCACATTGCTTAAGCAACAATAATGTAAATACAAATACCCCATGTTACCATGCATAAAATTATCACTCCTTTATTTTTCCTACGTAGTGGAGAAAAAAAAAATCTACTTTTACTGATCTCTAACTTGCACTATACAAATAATATCTACAGAATATAGACTGTCGTCCAGGGCTATTTTATTCCACTGCTTAAAGCTAAAAATAAAAGCATTGATGTCATCCTTTAGGTTTTGAGCATACCCTTTAGTATGAGACTCATGCATGAAAACCTGTATTTCTTTTACTTATTTCCATATTAAACTTTTGGTAGGATTTGTTAGTGTGGCTATTATTTGAAATAAAATACTGATTTGTAATATTTCATTGTGGAAGATGTCAAAAAATTGCTTGCAACAATATTTAAGTAATTTTAATACTGTTTTATTGGTCTCTCTGTCTGGCATATAAATTTGAAAACTATCATGTCACCATGTTTTTAACCATTTTTTCCCACTTTTTCAGTCTTTTAATGTAATTAAGTTTTTTCTTAAACCTTAACTAATCTCCTTTTCAGTCTTTCAGACAAAGCTATTCTTCAGACAAGGGTGAAAAAAATCAGTGATGTTTTAGGCTGAGCTTTTTGCTCAGATGACGCTGTAATCATTGGTAGCCCACTTGGCACCTGTCTGTGAATGTTTTCAGTACATCTGTTTTACCTTTTTGCCCACTCCTGCACACTGAGACAGAATCTTCCTCTGCACATCCTGCAATGATGACAAGGAGCTGTTTGAATCCCCCCACCCCCATCCATAACTCAAGAATTCAGTCACGTTATTTTTTTCACCTAGTTTTCTAAGATCCCTCTTTCATGCATTTTTCAAATCATTAACTTAATATTTAAAATTCTGTCACGTCACCAATATTTATGATGTATATAAATAATGAATACTACTTCGAACATTAAATAATGGAACTCCCCAGCCTTATCAATGTAGCAGAAAATTATTATTTTATTCATAACTTTCACTGCACATTGCTGAGATGATTTCTAAATGTTAGCACACTTATTCTTACTAGTTTTCTTAATTGCATTCAATAAAGAACTTTGTCAAAACACTTGGGAAAGTCCAAATAAATTAGATCAAGCATTTCTTCCTCATCCATTATTTTGATGACACGTGCAAAGAGTTCTAACAGATCAGAAAAGGTTTTCTTTCAGCAAAGATTGCCCAGATTCCTTTAGCAGAAATTACTCTAGAGCTTTGTTCATAGTTCCATTGATGACGGTATATTGATATATAATGATATATAATATATAATTATCTAATATATTCAGTCCATTTATCTAAAACTGAACTTAGACGTACAGGCCAGTAGGATAATTCTAGTTTTCTGGGGAAAAAGAAAAGCAATATCCAAATTTTAATATTCAATTTTTCAATAGGCAATTAAGTGCTAATAAAACTTGCATCAGCTCAACCTCTTCGGTTCCTTATAAGCTTTGTGTGTAGCCAAACAGCCATCTGACTCTGCTTTGTTTTCAACTTTCTCTTAATATTTCCTTTATTGCCTCAACATAATATAATAGCTGATTTTTACTCCTTTAAAGTATAGGATACTTCGTTGCATTTTCTGTAGGAGACTCCATACAGGTAAATCTTTTAACTTCTCTGTAAGAGTTCTTTTGAAATCTGTTCTTTTAAAAACAGCAGGTCTGATGTTATTTTCATGAGTTTTTCTGGTTCTGATACCATTGAAAAAAATCTTTGCTGTTTCTTAAGTCTTCAGCTATAAGGTCTTCAGAATGCTTCTTAGAATATACATTTTCCATCTTCCATTTTTCCTGTCATAATCTGTGTTCTATTTCAATAGCTACACTTGTCTGGAATTTATCTGGAAGAGGCTACATTTGAGGTGAAATAAACTCTTAACCCTCACAACTTTTTGCATTGATTTTTTAATATTTTTCTTAATCATCTGAGACTGACTTGACATTTTAAATGCTATTCACGTGGTAGTTCAAGGAATTGCTATAATTAATTTCATGGCCACAAAAAGAAATTCACATATCTATTTTATTACAAGGAATGACAGCGGGACACCCAAATATTATCACACATAGCAAAAATTTTGCAACTCAATTATGAAGTGTCAAAATAGAATAAAAGAAACCCTATAAATCAGTCTAAAAGTTATATTTCTACACCAACTATTTTCATTAGGAATTCCTTACTCATGTACTGTTTTTGCAATGTTTAATATTTTGTTAGACCAGGTTTACCTTTTTTTCTTCAACCATATCTCTTTCTGCCACAGACAGTCAAACATATGTTTTTCAATGTTCTATAAAAGGTTTGTTTACAGTAATTTGATTTTACTATTTTCCTACCAGAATAAAATGATCCTAATGTTTCCTTTCTTCCAGAAAGCTCTGGCAGACTTTCCCCAGTCTGGGTAGGGTTTGTCCTGAAGCATCATATCTGTGACCTATAGGTAAAAAAGAAATAGTGGCCAGTTACATTGGTGTCACATAAGACAGTACTAGCAAGGACTTTAGGAACATTTTTTTATTTTATGTAAGGCACACCTGCATCTGTTCTGCTAATGATAACAGACAGTAAAATAATAGTATGTCCTGTGTTATATACAATCAAGATAACGTATATTGGCCTACATATTCTGCCTCTAGAAATGCATGCAACTCCTTGAGAAACAACGAAACCCGTAGAGATCCGAAGAGAAGAAGGTAAGAGGAACCAGTCTAAAAGTTACAGCAACCTATAGGACATGAGTTAAATTCCCCTATGACTGTGAAGCTTTCTGGCCCAGTCTGGGAGAGAGGAAACACTTCCCTGAGAGCAGCATCAGCAGAATTTCCACTCTTGAAATCAGAACTGTAGCTAGGGAGTGGAAGCCTATAGGAATGAATTAAGCACTATATAACATTTATAATCTCCTCTCAGTTCCTGCTATCAGTATAAAAAGCACACTTGGGACTGGCAACAGAAAAAAAACTTAAAACTTGCAAAAAATTTTAAAAGTATGAAATATTTATTCTCATTTTCATAATTCCTATCTAAAGAGACCATCTGTTTCTCTGTCCAGAGACTCATATGTATGCAGTACTTCTGGGTGGTACATGAAAGTATTAAAAATTACTTTCAGCTCAGTGAGGGAGGTGAATACCCCTCAGGCGCCTGCTTCTTTGGGAAGCTGTGTTCTCATATCCATTTACTTCAAATTAACTGTACTAAAAAGCACCTAAAGTTACATCACAATAAACTCATAAATTCCGTTGTGCAAAAGATCCAGAGTGGAAAACCTATCCATTCATAAAGATTTAAGAATTAATTGATCAGATAAAGGACATGGGGGTGACCACCTGCTTAAAAATGCAGATAAGTAAAACAAATTCTATCTCTCCCTGTTATCAGTACAGAGTGGGAAATTACTATGTGTTTTGATCAAAATGAAAATAAATATTAAGGTTTCAGAAGGAAATAACTTCAATCTGAAGACAAAATTTCTTGCTTTTACTTTCCACACAGATGTTTTAAAATCCAGTTTACCATCCAGAGTGTAAGCTACCACTTTCAATCAATGGCATTAACAGTGTTTATCAAAAAGAACACGTGTTCCATGAATAAATTAAAAATGGATTCAACTGCTAAATATTGGCTTCAAGTCCATTTGGGGTTAAATGTGCTCAGTATACTAGCCTGGGCTGGGTCCAAAGGATATGACTATGTTAAATAAGTAGAAATTTAGGATTTTATTCTTCATTCTAGGATTTTATTATTCCATTAAACCTAACCTTAACAAAGAACAGATAATATCCCAAAATATCACCTTTAATAACTGTATTATGTGGGTAAATTTTTTCTCAGATCAGCAAGCTATAATAATTTTTTATAAGACCCCTATTATCTAAATAAATATTTCTATAAATATTTAATGCTGAACAAGACCTCTGTAAAGATTTAATTCACTACTTTAGTAACACTTTTCTTCCTCTTAGGAAGAGTCTACATATTAATGAATATTTGCAAAGAAGAACAGATATTTCAAGATATTTTATTCAAGTTTCAAAATAGTTTCTCCAGAGGCTTTCTGGGACATTATTATATTTGGGAGAAGGATGCAATTTGCAGCTCTATGACCAATTACTAGAAGAGCATGTTTCATAAGAATGACGTTCATGATGGAGATATTTTCTGAGGAAAATGGCAAGATGAGGCAGGAAATGTTCTTTCTGATATCAAATAGTTGGTCTTTCATCTCCCAACTTTGGCATTTATTTAAAGTCATCTCACCAGATCAATGTCAGGTCAGTTGCAGCTAAATTGGCTGAGGCAGAGACAGTCATTAAAGGGATGCATTCCATAAAGAGAAATCCAATTACCTTTTGCATTAGAGAAATCAAATTCATTTTCTGGTTTGGTCAAGGACAGTCACTGTGGAAAACAGCTCACAGGAAAAAAAGCACTCAACACTGTCATACAGCAGACAAGTTTTAGATATACATCAAATACTCATTGTTTTCAGAAAAAGAAAAAATATAAATTTTAATTTAATTTGCAGAACTCAGTGTAAAGAAATGTGTGAGTGTGTTTTTCCTTCTTTATTTGTATTTCACAATGCAGTTGCTGGACAACATACATTTATCTCTGCTTTACTGGGCTATGTTTGAAAACATTGCTGATACATGGGAATAAAAAATTAATTGATCACTTTAGTAAATGTCTGCATGCATCTTACATAATCAAGATAAAATAGGGAAAGCCATTTACAATGTAATTAAGTAATGTATTTGTTTTTTGAACTAGGAAGTGCAAGATACTTTAATCAATAATTACACTGCTTCAGTTCAGCAAGGAATGGCCCCTACATACAGTTAGTGTATACACTTTCATTTTATTTAGTGTCTCATGAGAGAAACAGTTACACTGTATTAAATTTCAAAAGCAAAGCTGTATCACACACATTGTCTGACTTTATAAGTCACACAAATGCCACAAAAAAACCCATTTCCATTAATAATTAGTATGTCACATATATACGGCATCTTAATTTTCATTTTGCCCTATAAATATGACTTTATCAGCTATTCATATTACTCACATTATATTAATTATGAAGCTAACCCATTATGATCTAAAAACATATATTACTATCATTAATAGTAAAATGTATGATTAACATTTTACTGTTGCAGAAAAATAAAATTGTTCCTTTTGATAAGATCCTTTTGATATTTGATACAATTATCAAACCATAGAAAGGCTTGGGTTGGAAGGGACCTTACAGATCCTCTAGTTCCAACCCCACCCTGCTTTGGGCAGGGATACCTTGCACTGGACCAGGTTACTCAAAGCTCCATCCACCCTGGCCTACGGTATATACGACTATACAATATATAATACAATAATTTGAAAAATGATGTCGTATCACATAGAAGAAAGAATCTGGGATTCAAAGTCATTCAGAGCAAGTAACTTTCCAAGACAAGAAGTGCAGAAAGCAAAATCATAAAAAACTTCAAAAAAAAACCCCCAATAAAAGAGTAAGACACCTAAGATACCTGAGATGTAACAAGTGGAGCAGTAAGATACCTTAGGAATTATCTATTCCTTCCATGCAGTTACTCTTTGAGCCTATTGTTCAGGATACTCTGCACATACTTTACGTCTCTCCTTAGACCCTCATGTCAAATGGTGCTGCCTTGTACCTCACAGGGTCCTTCCCAGCAGAGGCAACCTCTGCACTGGGAGTTTCAGGTAAGGCAAGTATCTCTTCTACGATAAGATAACAGCAAGTGAAACTTCCCTTAAAAAAAAAAAATAGAAGAAAATGACCTAATACTTTGGTCATGCCTACCAAATATCATCCAAATACTTCACTAGCAGGAGCTATGCTATCATCTTCAGAGCACAAAGAGATGACCCACAGAAAATTGATGGAGCTCAGGCTGCTGGCCAAGCTGTTTTCATCTGACAAATAGAAATGTAGAAATATAATAGTACATTGGTTGGTTTAATAGTAGCGCTTCTTCATATAAGCAGCTGCAGAAACTGTTTCTTGCTAGAGAAATGGACTCTGGGCTTTAGGACACGATATATTCCATGCTGCAATATTCATGAAGTGGAGACAAACCCTAAACAGAGGATTTTCATTTCAACCTAAACAGATTGCTTTATTCATACTTGGATAAATCATCAAAACAGGGTAAGAGTAGCTCTCCAGAATTTGACAGAAGCAGAAAAATCTAAGATCCACAAGAAAAGCCTGAAAACACAAACCAAATGGTGAAATATGAAATATTTTTTTATTATTTTGATAAAGCAATGAGTAGTGAAAAGTCTAATGGACAGTAGGACTCCAACATAAAATATCAGTAAAGAAGACGTTTGTGTGCAGCTACTGAGCCAGGAGGGCATGACACCATGGTGTTATTGCCGGAAAATGGAGTACCCTGAAATACAAGCATTTGCCAAAATATATCTATCTACCACTGCCAAATAAATGACTCAAGTACTAGAAGTTTTATTTTTTTTCCAATTGTTATAATTTTGCAATTTTAAATACCTTATTTTAAATCATAAACCTCTTAGTAAATAGCACTAAATTAACTTCACTTGATACTCAGCATTTAAATAGTTCACAATTTGCACATCTCCACTCACCCCAAACTCTAAACAAAAAACATTATTTTCAGTCCTGCAAATGGGTCATTTCATTGATAAGCGTGAATATCACAAATTCTAAAAGCTTTCAGATATTGTAAGGATGGCATAGTGTTGCAGTGAGTGAGTTCCTGCGATGGCATGGCATTCCACAGCATTCTCGGAGAGCGCAGTGAGGCTTTCTTGGGGACAGCGGGTGTTCCGCTTCCCGTGCCTCTTCCAGGCTGCCCTTTGCATCCTCCGGAAAGCTGAAGCCCTGCAACACAGTGACGGTAAAGGAGGCGAGAATGCTCTCCACATGGTGGCTGCAGAAGATCCTTTATTCCATAGTGGCTCCCAGAAGCCTAGAGCCAGCACATGTGCTCACTCCCAAAGGTAGAGAGCCAGCACATGGCACGGTTGGTTCCTCCAGGCAGAGGCTGGTGCCCCAACGCAGGGTAGAATGCAAGAGACAGAATCACGTAGCATGTGGGATCCTTTATCCAGGGCGAAGGGGGCAGGGAGAGCACACGGACCAATGGCCACAGGGCACAGGGGTGGCACATGGGCGGAGTTGGGGCAACAGAATCAATGGGAGAAACCCGAGGGAGTGGTTAGGGCTAGGGGCGGGGAAGGGGGGACCCAAGTGGAAAGGTAAACACAGGGGAGGGGAAAAATACAACACTACAGCATAGTGTCAGGACAGGTCAGAGGGCAGTTTCCCATGGCAAGACCATGAACATTGCATTCCTCATCAAAAGAATCCATCAATAGTTTTGCAAGTTTTTTTTTATTTGCAAATAGTTTTTGCAAAGACTGAACAAGACTGAACATTGCCTGTGTGTTTCTAAAAAGTGTGTGAGGTTTTTCTAGAAAAAAACTGGGGCTAAATCAGGTTAAAGTAATTATGTTTTCTGAAGTCAGAGTGTGAAGTCAATGAGAGCTAATGTATCTCGCTGAGGGGATACACTCCCCTTGCCTTGCTGTTATGTGCTTTTAGGTAAGAGCTATATATAGGTGTCCCACTAACTGCACATCAATTCTTTATCATATCTCAGTCTTTAAGTACTATACTACATCACAGTGATCATATACCAAACTAGGGAAACACTTAGTACTCAGTCATTAAAAGTTTCTATCCACCACTTTTCTCTTCTTCTTTGAGATGTGTAAACTCTGTGGAGATGTTCACTTGATGTATAAAAGTAACCTATATGGAAAATATTTTTTTGCTTTTTTCATCTGGATTGCTGGGAGAAAATTGTCTTCTGTGGATGGTGACCAATCTGACAGCCTTCTACGATGGCATGACAGGATGGGTCAATGAGGTGAGAGTAGCTGATGTTGTCTATCTCAACTCCAGCAAGGCTTTTGACTCTGTTTCCCATAAAAACCTCACAGGTAAGCTCAGAAATTGTGGGTGAGGGGGTTCAAGAACTGGCTGAATGGCAGGGTCAGAGGGTCGTGATCAGCAGAACAGAATCCAGTTGAAGGTCTATAGTCAGTGGCATTCCCCAGGGATCAATACTGGGACCAATATCTTAACTTTTTTATCAGCAGTGTGGACAAAGAGATAGAATGTACTCCCAGCAAGTTTGCAGGTGATGCAAAACTGGGGGGAGTGGCTGATACACCTGAAGGCTCTGCTGCTGTTCAGCAGGACCTTGGTAGGCCGGAGAGCTGGTCAGAAAGAAACTTAATGAGGTTCAGAAAGGGCAAATGCAGGATCCTGCATCTGGGGAGGAATAACCCCAAGTGCCAGCACAGGTCGGGGCTGACCTCCTGGAAGTGGCTCTGTGGAGAAGGACCTGGGGGTCCTGGAGGGTGAGAGTTGACTATGAGCCAGCAGTGCCCTTGTGGCCAGGAGGGCTATCCTGGAGTGCACTGGGAAGAGTGTGGCCAGCAGGTCAAGGGAGAAGATCTTTCCCCTCCACTCAGCCCTAGTGAGGCCACATCTGGAGTGCTGTGTCAGTTCTGGTCTCCACAGTTCAGGACAGCAAAGACCTACTGGAGAGGGTCCAGGGGAGATCACAGTGATGACGAGGGGTCTGGAGCATCTCCCTTATGAGGAGAAGCTGCAGGAGCTGGGCCTCTTTAGTCTGGAGAAGAGAAGACTGAGAGGAGATCTCATTAATACATATAAATACCTCGAAGGTGGGTGCCAAGAGGATGGTGCCAGACTCTTCAGTGGTGCCCAGCGACAGGACAAGGAGCAATGGCCATAACTAAAACACAAGAAGTTCCACCTCAACATGAGGAAGAACTTCTTCACGCTGAGAGTTGCAGAGCACTGAACAGGCTGCCCAGGGAGGTTGTGGAGTCTCCCTCTATGGAGACATTCCAAACTCACCTGGACACATTCCTGTGTCATCTGCTCTAGGTGACTCTGTTTTGGCAAGGGCTTGGGCTAGATAATCTCCAGAGGTCCCTTCCAACCCTTAAAATTCTGTGGTTCTGAGATCATACCTCAACAGTTACACAGCTTACACATGATAATATGCAATGCCTCTTTTAATTCTGAAATTGTTTTGGCAGTTGAGCACAAGTGTCAAGAACTTTGCTACACATCCTTCTGAAATAATTTATTTCAATCCCCTCTGCTGCATTTTGGAATATACAAAATGTGTAAGTGTTTGAAAACAAATTAAACAAATATTTGTATTTCTCCTTAACTAAAAAACAAGCTATGCTAAACCACGACATAGGCTTACAGATCTATAAGGGAGGCAATATTTTTCAAGCTAAATATTATTAGACAGCTGTAAATACACTGCTAGGTTTTAAAGTTTTTTCTGCTTCCTCTATTTCGGAACATTCCGAATTTAGTTGATTTCTACCCTAAAAAAAAATTAGGCTTCTTTTAGGTTACTTCTCCTTCAATTTAATTGTAATAAATTCTTTTTATATTTGCGTTTTCAAAGCAACAGCAATCACAGAGACAAAATGGTGCCTTCAATATACTGTTTATTGTTTTCTCATTTTAATCAGAGCCAGCAAACTGTTCTTGTCTTACCAACACATACTGTTCTAACTATAAGTAAATCCTGAAAAACAACATTAAATTGCTGTCACAATTCAGTAACCAATATGAGTGATAAAGAATATTATGGTTCACTTTAGTGGCTCCCACAATGGTCCCCAGTACAATTTTGTGGATTTGCATATTTCCCACCGTGTTTCCTAAGTATTGCTCTTATGAGCTCTTATTCTCCCAATCCACAACATTTGCACATGTGCACTATCTTACAAGTGAATTTCCACCAAAACCAGTTAAAGAAATTCTTTTGTACAAACATGAAGGAGGCCTATGTTAATTATTGCCATCTTTACTGATCCATGCAAATTTATTTCTCCACCCACTGAGGAAGCAGCAAGCCTCTTCTTTTTCAGCCAGAAGGCCTTGATTTGGTTCCGAATATTATCATAATGATTTCTGCAATCCATGCAGGGATAACAACTCAGAAGACAGCAAGAACAACTAACAATATCTGCACTTTAGGTTCAACTTTAGAAAAGTCACTTCTGCCAGCACTTCCTTTCAATTTCCAAATTCAGTTAGGACAGAATGCTCCACAAAGCCAACACCTACCCCACAGTGAATTTCTGGTAAAAACTTTCAGATATCAAAAGGTGAGTTAGGGAGAAATCTGGTCTGCAATTATTTTAAGTTTATTCAACTTATTCTGGAAATTATACTTTGTGTTTCAATACCAGGAGAAATAATTTCTAAAGAAATTTTGCTTTTCTTAAAAGCCAAATCCAAAACTAAAAAAATTTTTAAAATTTTAAAAAGAAGATGAATTTTCTTTTAACTGGAAATTCCTTGACAGTTCATAAGTATAAATAACTGTTTAGGAACAATTTTACAATTGAAGCAGAGCTTCTGCAGAAAAACTCTAAGCTGTGCCATTTCATTTCCTACTGTGTTTCAAGTCCCTACTGTGCACACAAATAACTATATATGTGCAACAAAATATCCTGGCTGCCATGTGGCAAGCACTTGCTGTTTATATAATCATCAACAGCACATTTCAGAAGACTTTTTTCCTTGCTTTACAGCTTCCTTATTAGTGTTACAAATGCAGAAGCAGAGGTCTGGGTAATGTCACGTATTACAGACAAAGTGTGAGACATAAAGCCACATCACGATTTTTATTTAAGGCATTCAGTTCAGTTCCATTTTACATTGTTGTGGCAGGAGAGTTTGCTTTACTCATTTAGAGAGCTTGGTAGTTCAGGTAAAAGACCAGAGACAGAAGCCATGACATGTTTGGTGCACATGGCACATGCACTTAGATCTTTTTAGAGTTCGTGAAAAGAAAAAAGCATTTCTAGGGTGAAATTCATTTCAAAATAGGTTCTGTTGTAAAGATGCGCATATTTTTCTTCACTCTAAACCAGAACCTGCTCAGATGATCATACTGCTGGCACTGGAAATTCTGGTAACATGAATCCCGGCATGGTTTCCTACATTTTTTAGTGTTCTCACCAAAGTGTCATTAACCTAGCCAATGAAATAGGCGACGGCTCATAAGAGATGAGGTTTTGTCATAGGAAAGGGCTGTATTCACACATCCTATGCCTAAAAACTAGGCTTTTGCCCTCAGTAGACAAAGATACTTAGAGAATCCTTAGAGTTCCTTGGGCAGGTCTTGAAGGGAAGCAAGCAAAGGGTTTTAGAGAGTGGACAAGTCATATCACAAAGGGGTAACCCAACCCAGGGAGCAGAGACAGCCAGTGCAAATACCAGAGACAGAGGTACTTTCCTAGTCCACAGGATGTGTTTCTGTATTTTTGAGACTAAAACTGCAAAGTTCTCTAGGGAATGATGCCAAAGGTGCATCGGTTTACTTTTGTGCAGCACACTATTGCTTAAAGCAGTCAAATCAGCGTGCCCATTTTTAGTCTTGTATCTACCAGTGCTTATATCTTAACCCCTGTTATAGGCATTATCCATTGACTTTAATTCTAAAGACACACCTAGGCAAAGTATCAGCCTTCAGGTCTCCCCATCTTCTGTAGCTGCAGAATCAGCCTCTTTGGCAACTTATCCTTTCTTTAGTCCTATGAATCTTGTACAGCTATCTACAAACCAAAGCACTGAAGAAAGAATTGAGCCAGTACATGATTAGTATAGAGGCAGCCTATGGCAGAAGGTTCAAAACAAATTCATGCTGAAAGGGAATTTTAATGCGAAATTCAAGTAGCAGTTTTTAAATTAGGGTGGGATCCATAACATTTGGAATATTGAAGGAATGCAAGAATTTCCTCATTTACCTCCAAACTACAGCAATGTACAGGTTCCCGGTTTCGAGCTGTATAATCACATCACATAAACATAGAAGTTTTGTTTTAGCATATATGAAGCTATATACCTAAAGAGTGGCACACAGTAATTAAGGTGTCGTTCATCCTCTGAGCCTGTCTTAACCTAAGCAAAATTTTTGCTGTCTGAATGTACCTGCAAGTCACAGACAAATTCAACTGCCTGGTCCCACAAAGGACATAGAACTCAGGAAGGTCACTATCCGCAGCCATGAAAAACTGGGAACAAATTCTGGTTTGATTTGGTGTAATACAACACAGATGCTGAGCTGTTCTGGATAGATTGCCAGCTGTTCTGGATATACTGACAAGGAGTACTTATGTCTCTAAAGACAGTTCTTCTGGACTTTGCAAACAGGAAGCTTACCAGAGTACCTGCTGTAGAGCACACTACCACCTTAGGCACAGAATAAATATCAGTTTCTAAGACATGAAGGAGTCCCATGCCAGACAGATTCACAAGAAAAAGGTTTCTACTGATCAAATTTAATTTCAGGCCTGTCGTCTTTCAACATCTCCATCTAACAATTTTCTCAGTAACACTTGCACGTACTCATGTGCTGTAACAGATGCAGACAGCTTTCTGCATGGGCCATTAGCTATTACTCTTGAGCAGTGACATCATTTTTATTTGTATCGTGATGCCCTCAGAGACTCACAGTTAGAGTTGTAAACTGTCAATGCAGCTTCTGTGTAGTCTATATTTTGATGTGCCAGAAGGTCATCGTTTGCTGTTCCGACAATTGTAGTTTTGAAGTTGTTGCTTTTCAGAAAAAAAGTGACAACGCACATGTCATTTGGTGCCTTTCACATGCCTTCTCCTTTCCCACAAATACTTTTTATTTCTATTTGGTGAGGTAAGGGATGGCAGAAGACCAACAAATGTATAAAGAACACTTGTCCAACACCTAAGTACACAGTGTTAGTGTGATTCTGTGGCAGGCGAGGGAGTAAAAAAAGTAACCTTCGTGACAATAATTTGTGACAATAACATATTTCTAATGAATTATTTGGGAGGCTGCTATTTTCTTCTCTCTTTAACTTCCACTTAGTGACTAATGAGGGAGTATCTTCTTATGAATGAGCGAATGTGAGATACAATGGGTGTTTCTGACACTTGATTTTTGGGAATTGATTTCACTTTACACAGTTCGTTATAGACCAACAATTAAATAGGGTAAATATAAGTTACATAAGCATATCTTTCAAAATTCTCTGTTGGTGTCTACATAATGCAGAACCTAGTAAAAATGAATGAATCCATTTGAATGAAGTATTATTTCAAGCTCTGATATTTATTCTCTGCCTACCACCACTCTGCACCCAGACAAACAACCTCAGGAGAGCCACCCGAACACTGGGATGCCCCCAGTGACAGGCGGGAGGTACACAGGCCACTCTGCTGGGATACTCGCCTGTTTCCTCTTGCCAGAACAAAGCACCTAATTAAATGAAAATCCATCTCCATGCTGCTGACACCGTGCTGCTTTTCCAGTTGATTCAAAGCTGTGATGTACTGACAGCTCAGAGTGGTTTCAATCCATTTCATTCCTTTACGAGAAGCCTTTACTTCAGAGTAAGTAAAGGGGAACTTGAAACTTCCTTTACATGGCCTTTTCTGTTCTGCACTCATGGCAAACACAGCTACTATATGACAATATTTTCACTCTAAATAGAGAATGAGAACAATTCTGCACAAAACAAGTTTCTCATAAAAACTCTTACTGGAAAAGAAAGTGAAAAAATTCATGAAGCACCTCTGAAAAACTTTCCGTGGCTCTTTCCTGTATTTTCTTTATCATACTATTAGGGATTATACAACTAGAATAATATTTATGTGCAGCTGCTGGTCCTCTGACAGATTTATGGGTAGCATCATCAATTGTTTTTAATTACCATTTTATACTGAAGCTACAATCACACTGAGAACATAATCCATGAACAAGTTATAAATCCTTCTATTTGTCCCCATTTCCTGTGCAATTCTGTGCTTGAGGTGCAAGCATGGCCACAGTTTTGTTCAATCCTCTTTAAATGGTAAAGCATTACTTTGGTCTTACTTCCAGAATAAAGAGTACACATGGAAGGCGTTCAGCAGAAGGTGATTAGTACCAGTTTCATGTCAACAGAAGAAAATCTCCAGATTCTGTTGCAAAGTCATTTGCTATCCTGAATAACAAACATTTTGTTTTGAAAAGTCAGTCAACTATTTTTCCTGTTGGGTTATGTTCTTTGAGAAAACTTAGGCAATTTTTTAACAATTGAGATCATAATTAAAATGTAAAAATACCCATCAAAAATTCACAAGAGGATCTTATTAGAAAGCTGAGAAATAATGATTACTCTTAAACTATATTGGCATTGTTCAAGGAATTCTCAGTGCTGAAAGAAGAACACAAAATGAATGTCCCTATTCCCTGAATAGGGAACTTTTGGGATTAAATATTCAAAAAATTGAGATCATAACTAAAGTAATCTATATTAAAAAATCATAATATTGAAGGCGTTGAGGATTTCAGGTGATACTGCTATTCTCTTAAAATGGTGTGATTGGCTCAACTCAGATATACCAAATAAAGAAAGATATTACCATTAAGTTTCCTTTTATTTTCATTCAGGTTTTAAGGTTCATGTTTTTGTAGACTTTCCACCAAATTTGATGCCTTGAATTAAAGTAGAGGATAAGACAGTCTTATATCACACAAAACTCCACTTTGGCTTTCAGATAAAATTGCTGCTACTGCAGAGTCAAGAGAAAATATTACAAATTTTAACAGCTCTGAATATCGATATTTTTTTATACAGTAAGCACCAAAGGGAAAGCTGGTTATTAAACATTAATGGATACAACCGAAAATGCTTCACACTGATCCGTGTTTGGGAAGAATATTGAAGACACACAGGGGATAATGGTTTGTGAAGAATTCTTAAGTACTTGTTGGGTTGCTAGAGAGGATTTCAGAAAAGGAGGTACAGCAAAAAGAGAGCCGAGAGAAATTGCACTATCTCTAGGGACAGAATTTTACACTCCCTTCTGGACTTGTGCTGAAATAAGTTCCACAGCCAATTTGACAGTAAGTAGATAAGAGGTTTCACAGACTGGGAAGTCAAGGATTGCTAGAAATGATTAGTAGTACCATTGCCTTCTCACATCCCCTTGGCTACAGAAAATAGCAGCCTTTAACCAAAATGCTTAGTTACTGAGCATAGGCAGAACTTTGTACTTTTGTTGGTTTTGTTCAATAAGGAGTGAAAGAACACCAGGACCTCTGGGCAAAGAGAACATTCAAAGAGAATGGGAGGAAATCTGTTCCACTTTTAAGCATGCTTGAGAACACAATCCTTAAAATACAGTTGTTTTTCATCCCCTGATATACTTTCATTTGAAATTTAATATCTCTTAAATAAACAAAGAATCAAGATTTTTTCAGATTTTCTCTTTGGCTTCATATGCATGACTATCCATCTGCAAACATTCATCCCATGGGGAGCAGGATTGATGTCACTTAGAAGAAAACAAGCAACATTAGATCATGGCTGCACAGTTACTTGCCATTAGTTAGACCTGTTTATTTTTTATCTCCTGTCTACACACAAGACCATGGGAAATCAGCTAATGGTCACTCATTAAAACATACTTTTGCCTTATACATATTCATAGGACACACTGTAGCGAAAACCAATATATTCTATCAAAAGAGAACAAAGGAGAAAAAGCTCAAGGAGACCAACTTCACATGAAAGGGAAAGTTAGTTTTCTTAAATGTTCAGATGTTGCAAATTAAAAATGCTGCTTTATCAACATGGTGTAAAGCAGATTTTTTTATCAGATTCTCTTTTGAACAACAATTTTTGGTCAATTACTACTTCCCAGGTGGACATTTCTCAAGGCTGAGCCATACTGTGTGCACAGCTGATATGGTACAATCTTTGCTCTACAGCTGGTCTTGTTTGTCATCTCGGCTTACTTGATTAAGTGTTTTAATCAGTGTTTTGCTTAAGATCGTGCACCTTCTGTTGAAAATTGTCTGGCTGGTATTTAGTTGAAAACCAGTTGACTTGTCAGCATCTTACTTAGACTTTGGCCATTTCTCATGCCATAATTTTTGAAGGTTTTATAATTACTATCTTAAATTCTTTCTTTCTTACGAAACAATAATGAATGTTCTCCAATACCTGCAAATTCTCTACTAATAATGACGGTAAGCAGCTTCCAATGAAGCTGCTAAGCTGCTTTAAGTTTAGTGTAATGCCATGGAGAATATATAACAAGACTGCCTTATTTTGCTTTAAACTTTGACCTTTTTGCTCTAAAAAACAAAATACTGGGTTTAGTAAAATATTTATCCCTTATCTTCTGACTGTTTTGTTGAGTCACCCCTTTTATTCAGCCAGATCAGGTGTTTTGAGCATTTTTTTGGACAAAGTAGTTCTGATTTTTCTCCCAGAGTTCTCAGGAAATGAAATACAGATTATATTTACATGCTAGAACTAGCTTCAATGTACAATCTAAAATCACCTTTATTCTATTCATCCTGTCTATGTTTATACATGTCTCACTTATGATATTAACATAACCCAGGAACATTATCATTTGGGCTTTTCTGAGTAGACCATTTGGCTGAGCTCCAGCTCTTTGCCTTTCTATCTTAGCACAAGGAGGGAAACACCATATTTTGGGGAAATGTAAATCTGCTCTCCAGAGCCCACATCATATTTTCTTAATATCTTCTAGAAATTTTTATTGATAAATGAGAAACAAAAGCTCTCTGAGCATAAAAAGAAGGACTTAAAAAATTATATCTTTGCCTTATAACTGTAAAGAGAAGGCAAAGATTCAGTTAGATTATTAGTGTTCTCAAAGAGTAACTACATATTCTCAAGAGATACGAGACAAAAAATTCACTTTAACCAGGAAAAGATAAAGATACTATATTTACTGAATATCCACTACTGCAATAAGCAAAATAATTTGTATCTACAGCTGATTTGCTTTAAGTTATATCACCTCTATATCAAATACATACATTCTGCCTTACTAAAGTCTCATCCTCTCTGCCTTGAGTACATTAGGTTACCTTTGAACCAGTCCTTAGATTATGGTTTTGATGCCTCTCAATTCTCACTGTAATCATAAGTCCTTGCTCAGAAAAATATTTTTTAAAATTATTCAGCCCAGGACTGAGTAGCCCATTTGTACAAGAGCGCTGTGACCTTGTACCTGACAACTCCACTCTTACTCCAGTTTGAAAGACACTCTGTTGAAAACTAAGCTAGTGCTAATGCACTTGCATTTTAACCTAGGTACATATTAACCTAGGAGGCATACTGCTGGTTTAACTACTACCTAGCCGAATCAATGTGGTAACACTTCAAGCATAAATGACAAATATAAGTGGTGATGGTCAGTGTATGTATAATGCATAAAGCTGAAATACACATTCCTTGATTTCTTTTGTCACATAAGCAGGAATCTCATGAAATATGTCCATGTCAGTTGGCTGAAAAATTTGAACAGAATTTTTAAGGTTTATTTATATAGGCATATAAACATTATTTTTATATGCTTGAACACTAGTAATATCTGTAAACACTTTTATTAAAATTGCAGTTCCTCTCTGTATATTGGAAAAAACATTTTATAATAGATGAACAATGAAATATGATTACAGTTCTAGATTAGCTAAAATTGCTATGACCTTAGGTCTAGTATGAAGTATTTCTCATGTAAAAATACAGTATATACAGGCATTTTAGTTTATAGGGCTTCCTGAATCGTACGCAAACCCAAAGTTTAATAAAGACCTTTATCAGCTTTGAAAACTTTTTTCATTTTTTGATAGGAAAATGAAACAAGAAAATAGACAGTCAAAGATGACTTAAACAGATTCTAGAAAGAGAGTGAGATGGAACACAGAGAGTGAGACATGTGGAAAAGATAAAATACTAAAAATGAGAGTATGAGTTGAAATAAGCTTAGTAAATTGACATAATAATGTATAGTTGCCAAAGAATGGAGATCCAGTTCAGGGCTTAAAAGTACTTGTTTATACTTCCTTCAAAAGAAAGGAGGATTGACACTGACAGGTAGATTATCCCTAGATTAAAGAAAACTGCAGTTTTAAACTAGGTACTAGAATATTTCATAGGATATCTCAGATTAACTATTAGTTCCTGAAGTGTTCAAAAGAGAATCCAAAGAGCTGTTCAAGTAAGACAAAATACCAAGCCACAGGACAAGAACCAAGCCAAGGTAAACTAAAGGCACAACTTCCAGGAGCGGAAAGTTCATGTCTAAGACCCCAGTGTTATCATATGCTTGAGAGACAGGCAGAAGTTATTAAAGTTATACCTGAAGTTATTAAATATAAAATTCTCCTAATTGGAGTAGTCTGTAGATTTTTCACTTTTATGAGTAATTAAGATATCTTCAAAATACACAGAATCCAGTCCTGTATATGAATCATTGAAAAAACAATGGATAATTGCTTAGTGATTCATAAGCTTTACTATCTCATTAGACAAAGAAGTGAAGAGACTCATATAAAGGTCTATCTTCAAAGACCTTTGGTCCACCATGGAGCAATGCTAGAATACAGCAAGGAAAACTCTAAACCGGCATCAATACAAACCAGCGTGTCTTCTCAGTGGACCGCAGTGCCATCTACACACACTGCGCATCTACACACACAGGCAGCTAATCTGACGTGCCTTGGACTCCTGAGATGCAGGCAGATTAATTTTGATGAAGGACCACGAAACATTGCTTTCATTTTTATGACCCAGACCTGACATCTATCCATTGCACTCTTGGGCTTCTTATGCTGGGTTTGCAAATATGGATTTGCTACTCTTTTTTCCCAAGCCAAATGAAATGTAATGAAGGTAAACTGATTCATCTTGTGAATTTTTCAGTCAAGTTACTAGGCTAATCAGTTAAACTTTGTTGTAATCCTGTATTCAGCAGACAGCAATTAAATTTAGTTTAGCCTGACAAGACTTGAGTTTTTTCTTTGCTCTGAATGATATTCTATCAATTGTTGATTCACTGGGGCTTCTTCTGTACTACTGTACAAAGAGGAAGGTGATTAGCACTGTTGAATGAAGGGTCTCTGTGTCAGATACTTCTGATGATGTATCTTCATCCACTCCAGGGACCATGAAACTTTTGGGTTCCAATAGTGTTGGATATAAATTTGAACAGCTCTTGAATCCAGTATCGCAAAGCTACCTGTCCCTGGCTTTCCACACAGATGTGCCTACTGTCAATCATTTTCAATACAAAAATAAGGCTATGAAATACCTGGGACAATCCTGCAGAAAATTTATATATGGAATTTGCAGGCAAGCTAGGGATCAGGCAATGGAAAGATTGACTTCAGAATCAGATTCTTCAGTCTCAGTGTTTTAACCAGAGCACAGTTAGTATTATAAAGCAATATTTCTACCATTTTTAGTAAAATTGTTTTTTCTATTTCTGACACAATTACCAAAAAAAATCCACAAAAAACCAAACAAAAACAACAAGAGAAAACTGAGAAGTCCCAATTACAGGAAACAGGACATGTTTAGAGCTCTAACTTCCAACCTGGTGCATACAATCGATGAAAATAATCAGAAAAATGATTATTTGTTAGCTGTTTCAGTATAACAATCAATGTAACACAAAACCAGCAAATGAGTGTTTGATTTACTGTGTCATATATATATATAACATATCTACGTATATGCATACTTCCTCTGTCAGATACTCATATTAAGCCCTCTTACAAGGAGAAAAAGGCAGATGTAGGCTTTTGGAAAAATAAATTACTTGATGCATTGGAATTTTTGAAAATTACATTAAGATTAGTTTATTTTTAATGGTGGATTTTTAATAGCACACTAAAAAGTGGTAGGCACTTTTTAGTGACTACACATGCAAGCACAAAAATATTAATTTATACATAAGTAGAGGTACTTTGGCCTTTCTGTCCTGAACAGTGCTCTTATGATCTGGCTGGCAGAGACTAACACCCTGAAAAATAAAACTGGGACTTAGGCCCAGTGCCACAAAGGCTTTTGTATGAGCAGCAGTTTATAGGGTGTGAAGTCAAATGCAGTCAGCATTCCCAGGCTCAAGCTCTTGCCCCAGTCTCTAAGGCGGGGAAGTCTATTACACTGGACTATCTACCACCCTCTCACTGTCCTGCCTGCCATCTGCCTCCCGGCGGCACGCCATCCTCAAATTTGTCTCACTGAGTATCTTCCCCTTCCTATAATGAAAGAACATTACCTAATAAATAAATGAAGGATCTCAAGGCTTAAGACTTTTTTGTACAAGCTCAAAGACTAATTTTGTCCTCCATGGGTTTTTCTCCTTTGATTCTTCTGGTTACACAAAATGATCTGAAAACATTCTTTGAGAATCAATGAGAAAGCTCAACGTATGCCAACTTTCTGGCAATCTGCATTGCCCCTACACTGCCACAACTCCACTGTGATTCTCAGTCAAAAAATAAATTCAAAACGCTAGAAAACAGAAATGGGCAGTAAGAAAGTGTTTCTAGAAAGGAGGTTGAAGAAGAACTGAAGACACTATGTTGCTGCAGAAATGTTACCGAAGCAAAGAATCAAGTACTTCAAACGGAAATATTAGTATCAGGTAAAAGGGCATACACAAGCAAACCAAGGCATATTTATATATGGTTTTCAAGCTATAGCACCACAAAAGTCCTAATTTGAGCACTGAGGACATTTCTGAAGGGTTCTATTTCTGAAGGGCATTTCTCGGCCAAAATTCTTATATGACACTCTAAATGTATGGTGTGTACACATCTGTACTATTTTTACAGGAGACTGCCCAGTCAGCACAGACAGAATACATATGGCTGCCCTTACTAAATTATTTCACAATACTCATTCTGCTGTAGGAAGATACTGAAATAGAGCTAAAATACCTTTTGCCTCTGGTCATTCTTGTTTTTCTAACTGCTGTTTGACTATTCAGTTAGTTTGAGTGTGTCTTCTTTCACATTCTAGCGTCTATATTTTTCTGATCCAAGAAGTTTCTGGCTTTTAAATTCTTGCACTATTTTTATTAGCACTGTACATATTAATGTTATACAAATGTGTCACCCTTTAGAGAAATATCATTAATCATAATTATTTTAGCAGTTTTTAGAAGTTTTATAGGTAAGTAACTTGCAACATTTTTTTCTCTCTTTTTAGTAGTGTGATAGCATCAAAATTCCATCTTGAAAATAAGTCCTGTGGTTTCTGACTATGCTCCTTTCTCATTAACTGCACTATAAATTAGAAACCCAACAATAAATATTATGGCACAATAATTAGGAATAGTTAAGCTATCAGTTGGAACATGACTAGCAGCAGATTCCTATGGCTTACATTTTTTCATGACCTTTTCCATTTATGAATAAAATTCGGGACTTCAAAATCCGTAGTTAGCTTCCTGAGATCAAAATAACAGGGCTTTTGGCACCATTTTAAGCCCTCTGACCTTCTACTGAAGGTGATGGAGAAGGTTCATATGAGCCATTCTGCTGATTCATGTGTGTGGTCGTAATATCTGAAAGTGATGCGTGGTACAAAAACAATGAAGAGGCCATTTAGGAAATTTCTGCATGGCCATGACCATCTTTTCATTTCTACACTTTTCTTGGTCCCCCACATCATTGTAGAAATAAGAACATGCTGCTTTATAGTTCCTGGAGGGTACAACAAAAAAAACAGACAAGCAGTACCAACTACATGGAAATATTAAGGAAGGCAAATGAACAAAACCCATTTAATTTCAGCTCTTTGAGTTCAAAGGTACTTGCTCAGACAGCTCTGCCAGTTTGCTATACTGGAGATTTCACTGCTTTTTCATCACAGTAAATACCAAATTATGGGCATATTTTGGATATGCTTTATTTTTTCTGGAGTTGATTTTGCAAATACATGATATTTGTCTTCTGTGTGAAAAACAGTCTAATGTGACTTTCATTAAAAATAATTTTCTAAGCTAACAGTATTTCTCGGCCCAGATCCCTAGTCCAAGACTTGGGCATAAGAAGACCGTAACAGCTTCAAACTATGTTTGTACTTTTCTGCTCTTACAACTCCTCAAGCTCTGCCTCAGCTCTCAGTGTTCACACTGTTAAACACCAGTGTTGTTTGGTCACCTCTTCAAGGCATTGCCATCATATCAATTTGCTGTCAGTCTGCCAGGCAAAGAGTGTGATCTTTTTACACCTGCAGCTCCAGTTACAAATGTGCAAACTCCATTCGTCTAAGACCAGTGAAGTTCACACACCTGGATTGATGAGCTACAGCTTGCCAAGGACAACACCTTTTCTGCTGTTTTTTGGGATGTTAATAACAAAATCCTGCAAATACAGTAGATAATGGAAGTATGGCTTACTATCCAGATACCTACTGGTGGGTGAACTAGTGTGAGAATCTTCCCGGAAAAATCCAGGATATTGCACAAGCATGACGAGTATAATATATCTCCTTGGAACAGCCCTTTGCAAAGTTAACGTTTTGATGTTTGATGTGGAAGAAAAGCCTCAGCTGTTCTACACACGGCAATAGAAATGTCTTTGCCAAACAAAAACAAAAATGGAGACGTTTATGATTCACATGGAATCTCAAAACACCTTCTGCTCATTTTGGCAATTCTGACTCAGAAACTGCATCTTGCCAAAATTAGTGGAAGGTTACTATGAAAAAGGATGAAAGGGCTAGATTCTGCTCTCCTTTGCACAGATTAGGGCAAGTCCATCAATGTGAATGTATGGCAAGAAGAACCATTATTTTATATCCACCTAAAAGAAAACAGAGTTCAGCCTAGACTTTACAGTTCTGCCTGCATTCTTGTCCTTCACAAGGCGGTCAGACTTTCCTGTCACAGTTTGTCACACTCTCATCAGATCTGTTTGACACAAATTACAGATCTGACACTCTGGGTGTCTGTCACTGTTCCTCATGAACAATATGTAATGCATATAGCATGACTGGCATGAATGCAGATGGCATGCTGAATTAAGGAACAGGTGTGCTATAAAGTTGCTGGAAAGTACCTATGAAATACAGAACTTAAAATGACAAAAAATCTTCATTAACTAAATTCAATTCCAATCATGGGACACAGTTTAAAAAATTAGATAAACAGTTTTAGAAATTATGCCAACTGCAAAATAGTTTCTAAATATTAATTAAACGTTCTATTTAGAAGTATTTCATGCATGATTTCCCTACCATCTGTATTTGTAAAGTCTGAAAAGAAGAAAAATGTAACATCTGGTTAAAATTACTTGAAGGTACTAATACTACACTGCTTGAATCTAAATTCAGTAAAAGCATTCACCCTACTTAAAAACCTATCCTTTTCTAGATGAAAAGACTACCAGTATATTATTTTTGTAGACTTGTCATGTGTCTACAAGCAGTGTCAAACTGTATTTTTAGCTATGGAGTTTACTTAGTCCCACAAGGCTTTATCTTGCCTTTATGTTGACAAATGAACAAGGCTGAAATATACGGGATCTGAGCTTCTGTCAAGATACGCCCTGTTTCAAAAGTCGTTGTTCTGGTACAGCTGTTTCCTTTAAGCTATTGAGTTAAATAAAGTTTTATTATTCTTCTGGGCTTATTACTGAATTCCTCAGTAGATGCAGTTAATTGTCTCCAAGGTTTATCTTTGTAGACAAGGCGAGAGAATGCTGCAGAATTATAACATATATATGTTATATATGTATGGTATTTATATGAAGATGCAATGGGATGACTTGGATAACTAATTTAATAGACATGGCTGTGTTGTGGCTAGGTTTTCTTATTCCCGTGTTCCTTTTTTTCAAAATATACTTGCAACATATTACCAGATTAAAGTGAAAACTCTACCTGCGTTGCTTGTAGCACTTAGTTATTAGCACAGGCAGTAATCATTAGTAGTATTAAAATAAAGTTCTGGTTCATGTCTCAGACTTCATTTTATCTTTAATGTGTCTCTCCTGAATGATGAAAAAAGACTCTACCAGCTCTCTATTTCTTCTGTACTCATAAACAGTACATCTCAGTATTTTATAAACAAATATCATTAATTTCTAACAGATAAATATGAAATTTTATTCTAGGTTATATATCAGATATTTTTCCCCAAACTATTACATTCTTGGACTAAATTAAGCCTGGACCATTTTTAACGCAATCAAAATGTTGTGCATGTATCTATTTTAAGATCAAAATAGATAACCCCTGTTAGACCTCATCTTTTTGCGAGAAGATTAACCACACAATTCTATAAACTTAGTAAAGTTTTATATAAAACAAATACATTCATCTAGCCATCGCAAGCCAGATCTTGGACTCTTTTCTAAGTTTCCATTTATGTCAAAGTAAAAACCTATAACTGAACTTAGAGAACAGGGAAATAAAAATGTCTAGTACCATCAGGGAGTACAGTACCAATGTTCTGTACCATCAGGGAGCTAACAGATGATCTTTCACTGATGGATGGCTTGCTCTGAGTGACCTCTTTGTACAATCAGAACAGGTTTTCCTCCATGTTACAGAAATAATTGACCATGGGTCCAGTTTGCCAGTTTGATGGCCCTGTGTGGAACCAGAGCACTTGTACTGGGTTTGCATGCCATGGTGAAGCAGCTGTCCCCCCGCAGCCCACAGAGGTCCAGGAGGGATGCAGAGATCCACCTGCGGCCCCTGGGGGAAGTGCCCACGCCAGAGCAGGAGGATGCCTGGAGGAGGCCATGACCCTATGGGAGACCCATGGAGAGAGGGGGCCTGCTCCCACACTGGAGCAGCCTGTCCTTGAAGGACCACACTCCGTGGAAGAGTGGCCCATGCTGCAGCAGCTTGAGGAGAACTGTCTCCCTTGGGAGAGACCCCATGGTGCAGCCGCGGAATGACTCCTCTCCCTGAGCAGTGGGAGAAGCCTCAGGTGGTAAACTGACCATAACCCCCACTCCCTGTCTCCTTGAGCAACTGGGGTAGGAGGTAGAGCTGGAAGGGGGAAGGGGTGGAGAGAAGGTGTTTTTAAGGCTTTATTTTACTTTTCATTATCCTGCTCTGATTTTGTTAGTGTAAAAAATTCACTTCATATCTCTAAGTTGAGCCTGTTTTGCCCATGATAACGTTTGGTGAGTGATCTCTCCCAGTCCTTATCTCAATCCACAAACCCTTCATTATATTTTCTCTCCCCTGCCCAGCTGCAGAGGAGAGTGAGAGAGCAGCTTTGGTGGGTGCCTGGCATCCAGCCAGCATCAACCCACTGCAGCACTCCTGTTTGCTTTGCATCACTTCTGGTAATCCAGGCTATGAGTGTATTATGGGGATCTGACTTGCTTGGAGCTACCTTGATATTGGTGAATGGACAAGCAGCCAATGTGATTCCTTCTGCTAGCTCTGGAAGATGGTAGCTCTGGAAGAAGGTAGGGAACGAAGAAGGAAGACAGGCACCTACTACCAGAACAGGCATGTATTTACTCTCAAACAGTCAGAGTTTTCCTTAGTCACCTCTGCGGAGATTGAGAAAGACACGGACCCTGCTGGATGCTAGTAAAGCAGCAAGCAAAGCCAGTTTATTACAGAAATTACCAGCATTTATAGTTCTTTAACTTCCAGACAAACTTTTCCATTTTGGACTTCCTTTGCCCCTGTTCCCATAGCAACACTATCAAGTCCTAGCAGACACTCCCTTTGTGCCAGCGGTGACCTCGATCGCATCTTCTTTTATGCCAAAGTGGTCAAGTCGTGATGTCCTCTCCGTTCCATCTGTGCTTCTTGTTCTTGCCTTGAGTTTTATCTGTCCCATGGTTTTCGCTGAACCAAAGCTATGAGAACTGCACAACTATCAGTCGCTGTCTGGTTCCTGACAACCTCAGCAAATTACTAAACTAGAATTGCCCTGGTGTAACGAAATAGATTATAATTCTGTGAGGGATGACAACACTGTTTCTACTCAGTAGAAAGAATGAAAGAACTATTTGAATCATCAATGGAAGGCTTTCTTTTTTTGAGTCTGACTAGTGTAGAAAATCCGCATGTGAAAACTGAGCATTCCTTAATTCTACCAACACATGGAGAATGCCCTGATAAATGGCAACATCTGCATCACATGAAGGGGATTTAAGCTCTCAATTTAATTACTACCAGTATAAGCACAAGAAATTTATGAATGAATGTTTAATATAATAAATGAATGTTTCTCTTCAGCACATGCATTTACAGCCACTGCTCTCCCCTTATCTACCCAGCCAGTCATTCTGCCACAGAAGGCTATCAGATTGATCAAGCATGATTCCCCTTGCTGTTTTCTTCTTACCAATAACGCATAAAATGGCCTTAATTTCTCTCACATAACTTTAGTTTAACTGCTGCATTTGACGACTCTATAACCAAGACAGGCACCATCAGAGGACACTCAGCTCTTGGACAGCTTAAACTGCCCTCTGAATGGAGACCACTTGCAGTCTCTCTCTGCACAGTCTAGAGAGAAACACAAAGGTGTTGACACTTTGCACATAGGTGCTGCAGTGAAGTGCTTAAGTTAGCAAGTTGGCTTGCTGAACATAGCACAGGAGACAGATTCCTTACCTTGAATATCCATGTCCTTTCTAATCAGCATTCTTCACAAAAAGTTCTTTCTCCTGGATTTTAACATTTGTGATGAATGAAGGGTTTGTAGGCTGCCTATAAAAGTCAGTAAAGTGCACAAATACTTGAAAATAAGTGATTTGCTTATTTTTACCAACAGAAGCCAGTGCAGGAACATCCACAATATACTACAGTAATGTCAGAGGTGATAGTAGTGTGTTTTCTTCCTTTTATTCAGTGTCTGTGTGTGGCAATACATTCTCTACAGAAACATGATTTTGAATAATCCTTCAAGGTCTTGTTAACTGCTCTGTGTAAAAATATTTCAAGAGTATGACATGAAAACTGTTTGCACAGAGTAGTTAGTCTAGCTGTCAGACATGGTTGTGAGTCTCCTCTTTTTTTCATTTAGAAAAAGCATACACATGTTTTTTTCTTAAAGCACCAGCTACTTTAACAGGGATGCTTTTTAGTTGTTATTTTCAAGCAAATTAAAAGCTAGAGAAAACACTGGAGAAGCACAGAAAACAATCAGATTACAGACAGGTTGTTGTTCCTTAGTTATACAGACATGAATAGAGAGATAAATTTGAACTGCTGTTCTTAACAGAAAATTCTTAATCATCTTGTCAACAGCTGCCATCTTATGAGCAAAGTGGGGAACCCATAAACCTCAATCTGTACCCGTGGAAACTGTATTCTGAAGATGTATGGGATAGACAGAATACAAGAACTACTCCTAAATCCTGTCAAACTACTACTTCTTCCTCTTCACTCGCAACGAAGACCACAAAGAAATGAAGAAAATCTGCCACCTTACTAAAAATCAACTTTTTGTTGAATGAAGTACTGAAAAATATACTTCTCTTCAGAATCTATCAGACAGAGACTTGGCAGCAGGGATCCACAAATGTATGACCTCCAGACTGATTACTGCATCTCATCGTATCCAAGACTGAAAAATACATACTGTGAAAAGAACTCCCACTGCAACAAAAAGCAGCTGCTACTCTGCTTAGCAACACAAGCCACTGTGAATGCATCATTCTGGCACGCTGGTCTCTGCACAAGCTCCCTCACGATTTCTGAGTCCAGGTGGAGGTCATTGCCACGGTCCTCAAAATTCTCTGTGGGACTGGTCATAGGTACTTGAGAGACTTCCATCCCCTCTGTAGCAATGACCTTTTCTGACAGCTCTGTTCCCTTGGAACAATGAAGCTGTCAGCCAAGGGAAGAAGCTCAGCAATGCAGAAGAACTAACTTTACAGAAGCTAAATCTTAGAGTGCTACCATTCAGAAGAGAGAGAAATTACTAAATCTCACCGGCTGAAATCCTCAGACCTTTAGCTTGCCTTCCCCAAGTAAGTTTCTTCCCCACCAAACTCAACCCTGAAAAATGGGTGGATGGATTGGATACCAGCCTTCAGTGTATAATCATGGCCAGATGTAAAAACGAAATAGACATACATAGTGAGAGGTGTAATATACTTTAATAATTGCTCTTATTGTGTGGTTCCTAGACTAGAAACAAAGCATAGAAAACTGCCTACCTACTCTGTCTCAAATGTATCCCCCGCTGAGGCCAATGAAAATTACTGAAAAGTGAGTTTCAAGCCATTCTTCCCAATTCCTTGCTCACTGAATTAGAATTATTGGTAATTACAATTTAAGTTCTTTCCCTAGAAAGACAATGGTCCTTACCATCAGTAAAGACACTTCTCTCTCCTTCTCCTATAAAGTACTTTTACTTTTACTTTGGGGAACTCAACAGTGATAGGAAATTCAAAAAGCAGTCCACTGAGAAGTGCTGTATTTTAAACAGTGCAGTGCTTCAGATGGACAGAAAAATATTCTCTTGAATATTTTTGTAAAAGGAGGACAGGAACATTCAGTCTCAAAAAATTTAACCCACTTTAACGAGAGTTTTCAGCATCTGAAAGAAAAATAGCACAGGCTGTCATAAACAGTTATTAGGATCAGAAGGAATGAGACTGAACTTTTAACACTCTTTTCATACTATCACAATGTCACACTTAAGTCCTGGGACGTTATCCTTCACTGAGATATGGGTGTTACTGAAGAGAAGTGCTGCACGGAGTTCAAAAACATGTCAGCTAGTGGAAGCAACTGGACTGACTAAAAACCTTAGGGTAATAAGATGACCTGGCATGAATACAAATGTATGTAATTCACTCAAGGGATTACATTTCTGATATCATAGACTACAAAAACACTGCCTGAATGCTTTATGGACAGCAGCAGAGCCCCAAGAACAAAATCAACACTGCTCTCTGAAGTCATTCAGTATATTATATAGAATAAACTGTGAACTCTTCAACATTTGAAGTTCAAAAACTTTTAAAAACACAATGAATAATTCAATTTTTCTCTCAAGTGACTTCATGAAGTGATGCTGGGGTCTGGATTCAATGTTTATAAGTGAACTGAAACGGAAGCAGCAGCTAGTAATGCTACAGTACAAGGAGTGGGAGCTCTCTTAGAACTTTTGAAGGGCTCCTCCAAATTTACTGGTTTGTAGGCTTGATCTGCACACTACTTTTTACACAAATACGGCTGTAATGGTTGTGGGATGATCATTCTCACATTGTCAAACTAGTTTTGATAAGGGTGCAGTTAAATTATTTTAAAAGCGCATGTGGAATAAGATTTTTCTTTTAAAAATACCTTGGCTTTAACGTCATCAGTAATAAAATTGTTTTTCTGACTTTATCAGTACTAATGCTGATAGTTAGGATACTTCTTTGCATAGAGGTTCACAAGCTATAGCCGCGTGGATGGCACACTGAGTGCTTCTGTAAGGTTGACGTGTTTTGCTGCCTGGTAATGTTCGTTAATGAACTGTCCATAAGTTAATGCAGTGAAGTGAGTACATCTTTTCTGTCCTACTACTAAGTTTCATAATTTATTTCTATTTAAATACAAGCTATTCAATCTTCTCCTCTTCCAAAAATGAACTGATCATTTGCTGCAATTGTACACTTAATTCTGTAATGCATTATGCTTTTCAGCAATAAATTTTATTTAATGAATCACAATTTCTAATGCCAATTTGAGTTTTCTCTGACAAGTCTGCCCTACATTACCATGTTGCAGTGAATGTATGTCATCAGCATCTGTGCTTCATTACTAAGAGCAGGTGTAAAGATGTAGTTTAAGTGTAGAGAAAGGGCCATTTTCACCAAGGCCCACCTCATGCAACTCTGTATAGATAAAAGTTACAACTACGGTAATTTCAGCCTACTCTGTCTCCTGCAAATTCCTTTAATAATGTTATGAAATTATAGCCATCAGAACCGGCTAGCGGATTGCTGTGGTCACGTCCCTGCTGTATTCCTGTCAATCTCCTAATTTCAGTTTCTTTTGTATAGTTTGGTGGGTCACTTTGACTAAAACCTCAGTAAAAGCGATTCAGCCTTCTACATAATATTGAAACATTCGACAGAGAGGTCTCTCCTGGGCTGAAGAGGAGCATGTAGAGATCAGAGAATATGCATCAGGACTGCGCAGCCAGCACAGTCCTTGGTGCCAGTGAGAGCTGTAAGCTTGTACACTGTCCCCTCTGAGCATCAAAACAGACTACATCATTGCAACAAGAAAACAGCAAGCATGGGGGTGTGCAGGGCTTACTCCATTGCCCATGACACAAGAGGAGAATGAAACAATTGTGCTAATGCTAAAAAATTCAATCTGCACTAATGTTTATTATTGCAGCATAGCCTTAGCATTGTAAAGTTTGCAAAAAACCCCACACAGCCAGTGAAAGACAGTCAGTACCTTTTTTACATCACCATCGCAGAGGTATCAAAAAATGAAACACAGGAGATAGAAGTGCAATAATGAATAAATAGATGAAGTCATCATTAATTAAGGGGTCAGAATTTTAATTCCGTGTGAAAGAACTGAAGTTTAAAGTGTATTCAGAGGCTGTTCAGTGTAAAAATACTGGGCAAGAGACTCAGAATGAACAAATGACAAAGGCAGAAGGAAATATGAGGAGTTTAAGATACTGTGTGGTGTACAGAAAGGATGACAGTAGGAAGAGAAACAGTCAGAACCAGAAATAAAAGATATTTGGGAACCACCCAGAATATACCAGAATACTGACATGCAGAAATAAGAATAGAAAAATACAATGTTTTTTATAGCAGCTACAGTTTGAAATAAATGACAAGCAATGAGTTAAAAAAAAAGAAAAAGCTGATTTCTGAGGTAACAAGTAGAGACAGCATCATTCAGTGGCTAGATTTCAGAGCTTTTAATACAAACCCCACATTACAGCTAACTTCTCAGTACCTGCCTTGCAAATAACTGGATTTTTGTAATATTTGTTAGTAATTCAGATTTCATCTTTGCAATGCAAGGGTTCATTCCACTGAGTGCTAAATAGTCTTCAATAACCCAAGAGCGCAGCAGCATGTAATGTTAGAATGGCTTGGAGGTCTCACCATACCATGTTTTCAACTCCGAATCTCTATGCCTTTCCAAAGGAGAAAGAAGGTGTAGAGTTGACCAGACAAGAAGAGCCAGAGATATGACCTCACAGAGGAATAGTCAGCCGGTATTGGCACCTGTTCTGAAATCATTCCCAAGTATCTGGCTTTGAGTATCATGTGGCTGATTCAGGCTCTTCGTGATACCTCAATTCGTTTAATAGCCCTTCATCTACCAGTTAGGATAAGATAACCTTGTAAATAGGTTAAATCAATAAAAATAGTCGGTTAGCAAAGCATGAACAAACTTTGTAGATGATACAGGCCCAGTTTGGCTTTGGTCACGCCAATAAGAATATACATGGAAATCACCACAGGACAGGAAATTCAGGAGAAATCAATGAGCCAAAGCTTTCTGTGGCCACGGATCAGCTTAGTCATAAATGTTTGCCTTCAATTGCCTTACAAAGATTAAGGCTGTTTTGTATCAGTAACAACAGAACACAAAAAAGGCTGCCTTTCAGGAACACACACACGCACAAATGATTTTATCTATTAATGCCCGAGACCTTCTTTGAAATGAGTCTTGAAATTTAGATAACTTAAATAACAATTCTTCTTAACAATTTTGCTAACTTCAAGGCAAAATTCAAAGTTCTGGAGGATACACTGGCATGCTTGTCCTCATTACTGTCCATACAATCCTTGATTTCACACTGCTGTTGCACGCAGATTCTTGCTGGTTTATTTGTGTTACGGTTTAATTTATTCTCTGCTGCATGAACCTCTGACTTTATGTGAAGTTCTTTTAGTGTTTCATCAGGAAAGCCTTGACATTCTGGAAGTATTCCTTTTCCTTCCTTAATTCCCAAGGGATGTTTAACAGTAAACCATCACATGTTTTAACTCCGCTGGTCTGTGGGACAATTTCTGGCATTTCTATACCCCCCTATATGAGACACAAAACCTTAATACCTTGAATGTAAATACCTAAATCTGAGTCGCCTTATAATTTATTATTCCTTTATTACCAATGGAGAGAAATAAGTGGTCTTACGGTGTGATTCATTTGCATTGTTTTAGATGTGAAACACACTCCAATGACTTAGCAGGCCTTTTTCTCTTCATTGATTACTAAGACAACCTAGAAAACCAGCTCAGAATAAAATATCAAAATCTGTAGGTGTCCAAATGTAAATCTTACCAATTCTGAGACCGAACCACTAACTGATCACACAAATCCTGTCTTCATTCTCTGGGTCAAGTACTGACCCAAGTAAAACACAGTGTAAAGCCATACAGGTACAAAGCCTGTTCCTTATCTGCCATGGATATTCTGGAGGTCTATGAGATATAAAATGAAATGCATGTAAAATATATCTGCAGTCTGAAAATTATGGTCCTGCCTAATACTTTAGTGTTGCAACCTGAGCTGTGCCTTGCACTAATGCTGGACTTTTGCCAGCAATACAGCAATGTAATCATAACTATATGATTTGTCCTCATTCTGATAATGCTTCTGACAGGACTCTGTCCATTATGAAGAAGATTATGTTGTCTAATAACTCAGGGTGTTTCTTTACAATAAAATTGGGGTGTTGGGTGGTAAAACTAATTTTGTGGCATCATGTGATGAGCCAAAAATTTAAGCTCTCTTCAAGTAAGAGAAATTGAATACATGCCTTGATTCTCCGCAACCACACATTAGTAGGAACTTCATCCCTTTGGTAGAGTTATACAAGCTATATACAAGTTATAAAAGAAATACAAAGCGGAAGAGAAGACAGGCCAGAAACGAGCCTAGAACAAACCATCATAGAAAAAAACATGTACTCTGGGTTCGTACACAGCTAAAGCCAGGGGAAAGGGAAGCACAGTCCAGGGCATTCACCACTTGGAAGTATCTCTGGTGCACATACATGCCATTGCAATTTTCCATAGAAGAAATTATTCAGTATCTTTGGAGAGGGAGATACCTTTTAGAATGCTGCCATCAATGGGGATAGAGAAAATAATTTCCCTTAAAGATTTGAGGAGAACAGGGATGCGATGAATACAAAACTGAGAGCAGGGTCTCGTCTCAGCTCCATCACCAATTCCCTTTTCTCTTGTCCCTTTTCCTTTGTTTCAGCTCTTTATTGTAAAACAGGGGCATATTAGCATACGTAGCTGCATGAGTTGCTATAAAGATCAATCCCTAGTGTCTGCAAAATGCAAAACCTTTTTTATTACTGCCAGTGTAGGAGGCAGTGATTTCTTTTGTGATTTGGAGAAGCATAGTACTGTAAGAAATTACAAAAATAGCTTTTTAATGGAGGTTTTAAAAGTACTTAGAAAAGTTTAAGTGAAACTCGACAATCTCTTTATCCATTAAAAAAGTACTTCAAGTTCCCACTTCAAGTAATGTAAAATAACAATAAAAAGAGACCAACAAGAGATTAGATTCATCTTACTGAGTGCTTTCTATTAAATGAAGTTTTATAATGAATTTTAATTCAAATCCACTGAAACTTTTTAATATCTCAGTTTTTAAGAAGCAATTGTATGTTTTAAATCTGATACAACCAGCAGAATTGCACCCAAGTTGGACTTGGGTTTTGGCAGCAAAGAGCTTTTGGAACCCAACCTTCCAAATTTCCAGATTTTTTTCTGTAGAAAGTGTGTTTGAATATACTGAATTTTCATTCTTTCTTGAGCATAATCACATAATCATAATAAATATGGATATCAAAAAAATGACCTTCTGGCTAGAGTATCGTAAGTCTAAGTTTGACAGTTCCTAGGATTTCTCCATACATGCAAGATAGATTTAGTGATTTCACTTACAGTTCAGGAGGCCTTAATCAATTCAATTCAGGGTTCATAGTGGGTTTGTTAAGAGAAGACTTCTCACATCATATTACAACTAATTCATATATTATGCAGTACTGCACAGGAAAATTAACTCTGCGCTGTATTTACACAAGCGCTTGCTTAATTGCTCTGCTGATATATTGTGGGTTGAGTTGACCTATGACAACATGGAATACAATTTTTAAGGTACTATAGCTGTTGTGAGAATAATCTTTCATTTTTAGGCGTAATTCAACACAAAATGAGTAATATTCTGGTAACTTGAGCATTTAGGCCATTACTTTCTGGACATATTCTAAATACATTTTCTCTACAAAACATCAGAGATAAAGTTTCTCAACTGAATGCCCACACATCAAAATTATGCAATTTAAGACCAGCAATAGTGTCTTCTTTAATTTACCAGTTTCAACCCTGCTCTTCTTTGTGGAGAAGAATGGAATATGTACAACATTCTCAACATTATTTTAGGCAAAAGTGCCGTGATATATTTTTTCATAATAAAACATCATTCTCTTCTTTTTTCCGTTTACTCTGTCTAATAGTTCATCCCACAGATCCTGAAAGAATTCAGAATTAAAGAAATGCATTGCTGTGTACCACTGCCATCTGCTGCCAATCTCTCCCTGTGGGTAGAGAAGGTCTTACTTCACCATATATTTAATCCAGTAAAGATCTTCATCTGAATGTGCATGGTCGGTCCAATACTCCTTTCATAACAGTTTTTAAACCACCTCTCCACGTTTTATCATAGAGCTCCTCATTGCACATCTTAGCAGATATATTGAGGCGATTGTTTTAATTTCAATTTCAGAAAGAAAATTATTTTCTTCCCACAGTCAATGAAAAAGGTTTGTGCTTGCAATCTCATCCAGAACCAGACTGTTCCAGAGAGGAAGTGTCCATCTTAGAGACTCCAACAGTTTACACATTTGCCATCTGTACTCAAAGATCTTCAGTAAGAACATGTTATTTCTAGAGTCCCACTTCTCCAGCACTTCTGACACCCACTCATTCACACCATTTCTAAGGAGTACATCATGTCAGAATGCAGAATTGCTGCATAGTTACTTTAATTTATATGCTACTCTGACTTCAATTTCTAAATACATGTAACCAGGATATATCAAGATCTGCTGCATAAATACCATCAAGAAGCAAATACCATTCTACGTGAAAAAGAGCAAAGGAGAGTATGATAACGAGGAAGAGAAAATAGAGGACCCCCAGTCTCATTTATAGCTCTATGACTGATTGAAGCTACAATACAAATCAACTAGACAAGATTTGAGTTGCAGGAACACATATCTTCTAACTTACAGCTTGTCCTTTGAAAAAGATGGAGCCATACCTTTCTTCAATATTTGGAAAACAGAATAGCTCTTACTAATATTTGATATGACCCTTCATGCATTTTTAGACAAGGATCCAGACTGCACAGAAAAGTGTGTACAAGGTCACAAAAATATGTGTATGAGTTCATAAGCATTGAAATTTTTAAAAAATAGTTGGGAGAATGTCACACCTGCTCGAAAGAACTCCTACCACATTTGCTTGTCATTGAAAGATGTCAGTAGCTGCGTTGGAGAAACACTAGGAGATATTTTGGGGCTCAGCTTCGGGGTTTGCATTTCTTACTCTTGAGCTCTGAGGTAGAGCTGGCTGTGGCCTTCTTCAAAAAAAATCCTGAGGTTTCACTGATAGATATACTATGCACATGTTTTAGAGCCCAGAAAATGGTTATCAACAAAGATACCTGCTGTAACAATGAGTTGAAGGAACTCACTGGCTCGGAAATAGGGATGAAGTAAGTCCTCTGGCAATGCCTGGTCAGAATTGAAATGACAAAGTAACAGGGGAATACAAAAAAAGATCAAGCTTGAAAAGGCAGATCGTTATAATCTAGAGCATATGAACAGATGGCAACACCATCAATCAATGAATAAATAATAGTGCAATCTGACTTGATGGGATGATTGGATGAACTCAGATGACACCAGGCACACTCCACCTTATATAACCAAGTAGCAGTCAGGAAGCAGAGGAGGATATGAGCACATTCATGCCCCAGAAAGTGGAAAAAACAAAATTAGCAGGTCTCATATGACTGGATATATTTGAACTGCCACTGTGCTGATTAATTTACTTGTGGTTATCACCTGGAGATAGAAACACTAGCTGCAGAATGTTTCTGCAACTGGACTGGCCCTTAACAAGAGGAATGAAAACCAAAACAAGATACACAGGTGAACAAAAAGGGCAACTGTCTTTGTGCGTGCTTCTCTGAATGGAAAGAAACACATTGCCACTAATAATATTATTAGTCACATTTCTGTGCAACCCTGGCAAGAGTTTAGCAATAGGTGTCATCCATTTTGCTCCTTCCAGTTCATGTTTCATAGTTCAATTTCATTTCCACTACTCACGTACAGCAGAGTTGTTAGGTGTATGGCACTTCAGATGCTGCTGCAAATTCAATTACAGTTTTATTTTGTCATTTGATATGTTAGTGGAATAGAAACAATCAAGAAGATTGACACTGATCATAATCTAAATTGTCATGCCCAATCCTTGACAGAAGCATGAGTTAAAAAAGGTGGCAGTCATTCAAGACCCTGACTCTCCAAACTACACTGTAACGTGCATCAAAATGGATTCTTAACTGCTTGCAAATAAACCTATACACTATTCTTTGCTAAACAGAATTTCCTGGTTAGAAGAATTACTTCTGAAGACTCACATAAATTTAAGAGTGAACATTTGTGGCTATTATTTTAGTTTAAAAGTTGAATACAAAATCCCAGAAACTTTATTATTTTTCACGATGATGTTATGTTTTCATTCAACATCGATTTTACACTGGGGTCCTTCCCCGTACTAAAGAAAATTTCATTTTTCTGTCACATTAGTATTTTCTTTTCTATGTATTTTCACTGCAATAATTTAGTGTGTCTGCTGTTTTCAGCAATATGATAGTATTTGCAGCATCAATGTTGCTCACTTTGTGTGAACAAGCCCTAGCAACACATACATATTATGAGATTAAATAAAATAAAGAAGTAAATCAGTCTAGTTTCTGCAGAGTAGTAATGAACCCTTCATTACTCCAGGATGTTGACATAGATAGTTACATCTCAGCAAAAGAAGTCAGGAATAATATTCACTCTTAATGGACACAAGGAAAGCACTTCAAAATCATTGAATAGCTTGCTTTCCTATTCTACAAATAAATGTTGTTCGTCATGATCACAGAGGCAACAGTTGGAAGCAAATATCTCCAAATACTTTTAAAACTCTTAACAAGAGATTGCAAGCCATTAAAAATGTTTTAATGGCAATAAGTAAGTATCTATTCTTATCACAAAAATTAATAAAGAAGAAAGTACACAAAGCATATTCTACAGGTGCCAGGTATCTACCAGACAATAACATCAAGTGGTGGTTTTATTTAACGTGTAAAGCATGGGCTTCGTTACTTCACCCTACACTATACAGTGTATTAGACCATTATGTTTCTATTTTATAAAGAAACACTAGAACAGCGCTTACAAGGTCAAAACGAAGCACCAAGTGAGAATATCTTTGGGGCAGTTGAGTACTTCTATCCTAAACTACAGCAATTAGATTGTGTCCACTCTCTGTACATCAGGGAATGAGAAAGAGCTGTTTCTCAGCAAGACTACCAAGAGGGGCCCAGGTTCAAAGAATTACTTTAGCAGACACATGTCCCTATGCTCAAAATTATGATTCAACAATTCCATCTAATTATGCAAATGTTGAAAACTTGTTAAGGGCCTCCCTGTTCAGCCAAAGAAATCCATAGACTACATAAGATTTCAGGAAACAGATGTTATCTATCTATGGTTGATATTCTCTGAAACATGGAATCCAGGCCCATACTCAGAATATAGGTTTCACCACAAGCAGTGACATTTCTGTCTTCGGGATAGCCTCAACAGCCGTGTTCAGACTCTGCTGAACCTTCTGCTATATGCAAGAACATACAAACCAAAATACTCACAGCTTAATTTTTGTTCACCTGCAAAATAATGCCCAGACCATAAGACAAAGAGGTGTTGAGGAAAAAGGACAGAGAAAAGTAATGATGAGGAAAGATGAGCATGAGGAAATAAGCTCACTGTCTTTCACTAATAAGCCAGATGAAGATGGCTCCATACTCTTTCATACGTTCACAGCCCCTGATCTGTGACTTTGTCTTTACCCACAAACAGCACTTTCAGGGCCAACATTGTTAGAATACCTCTTTAATGGCAGAGGGAATATCTGAGGCTGTGGAAGGAGTGCTAAGTGGCTGGCTCTGTAAACAACAGGACTGGAGATATTTCAGAACAGAATTACTGAATGAGGTCAACAAAACTCATTGATAAAGAAGATGTGTTTGAAATAGGCAAAGCTGAATTTTCTAATAGGCTTTTGAAAAATTCTTCTTCACAGGCTTCTATGGAAACTTAACACTCAGGGCTTTAGGGAAGGTCTTTATGTTGATAAATAACTGATTAAAAGATAGGGAACAGAAGGTAAGCAGGTTAGCCAGACAGCTCTAGCAATGGAGGGAGGTCATTAGCAGACTTCCTCAGGGATTTGTGCAGGGGATGCAGTTATTCATCATATTCCTAAGCAACCTGGGAAAATGGATGAGCAGTGAGGTGAGAAAGCTTTATAATGATATTAACTTATGCACAGTGAAAAGGATGATGGCTTGCTGAATGTGAAGAATTAGGAAAGGTGCTTATGGAAGAAAGTCCCTAGGCAATAAAATGGCAGATGAAATTCTTCGTAGTTGAATGCAAAGTGGTGCACAGAGAGCGAAACAATTCTAAGCTCAAGAGTCATTATGTACACAAAATTGCATGCATTTCAAGAGAGCATTAGAAGACCCTACCACATACCATTGGCTTGTTCTTACTCTCCTGATTGGCTTCTGCTTATAGTCACGGTTTGAGGTAGGATACTAGTCTGGATGGATTTTTGGTCTGACAAGGTGGAGGAACTGGGCTTTTTTACAGATGTAGCCCGAATTCTAATATGGTGACAGAAAAACATTCTGGTTTAGGACTCTACAGATTTACTGTGTGCTTGCATGGGAGTAACCATCAACTTAAACCTGTCAGCTATTAATGTTAATAGCATTAAGAATCCCGTTGAAGGTTTCAGCCCTCTAGAGTATTCTTCATAAACCAGCCACAGGCCCCATTACTGGCCGCACTGGGACTGCCCAGGTAAGACATGTTAATTGCATAAAATGGGAAAATATAGAAAGTTTCTTCACCAGAGGATGAAGACAAAAATGTTTAACAGAGAAATGTGAATGAAAGAACAACATGGACAAAATCTCTTTCACAACTAGCAAAGCCAAAACACAAAATGGTGCGAGGTTTTCCCCTGTAATTATAGGTCTGAAAAACTGGAGATTTTACAGCTAATGCTGAAAATCTCAGAGAACAGAAAATCCTTCTTGCATAAGATCAGATAATCTTTATCAAGGGGAGCAGCATTCTACCACAAATTATATTTCAGAATGTCACCTAGTGAAGTGACTCTTTTCCCTGAAAGACTTCACAGAAGCCCAGAAAATTTGTGTATATGGGAGTCATTATCCAGTTCCACTAATGAGGAAAGGGAGGTGTAGATTCACTACTCAGTACTAACCTTTTGAAACCCCAATACTATGTCCTGACAAGAAGTCTTAGGTAGAAGGTCTCTACCTCCATATCCATCCATCCAAGCGGATACGATGTGTCTACGTCAGTACTGGATCAGTGGAACAATAGTGTACTATCACTCTGCCACCCAGACTATGCTGGAAGTACTACTTCCTAACTTCCTACTAATTCATCTGCTAAGATGATGGAGGAGAAATAGTCCCAGAAGTCTTCATCATCCCACACAAGCAAGAAGTCAAACTGAAATCAAGCAAAGATGCCAAAAAGAACAGTCAGGAATTGCTACAATGATTCAGTTCACACTCATTGTGTCAAGTACTCTGCTAAAGCACAGTGATGAGAAAGTTCCTGGCTTCCCTTGTTAAAAAGAATATGCTGGTACATATGTGGTAAACACTTGTTTGATCAATAATATACTAAACCATCCCTTGAGTTTATCATTGCTTCTGATAATAGGAGCAGTCAGTCTCTGCTGCTCAGTGATCTCTCAAATGCTCCCAGTTCTGTCTAGCAACTAACATGGGAAAAGAGAATCTCAACTAAATTACCATTCAGAAAGAAGGTAAATAGGAATAGGGTCTCTTGTCAGGAGGATCAGCCTGGTATATTCATAGAGATCAGTACCAGACACTGGCTGAAGACGACTGCTTCAGCTTCTGATAATCCTAGCAAGCAAGGCCTGAGAAAGACACAACAAACTTTTAAACTTCTACTGTTTAGGCTCTTACACACGCATGTAGGGTTTGTAGGCAGCAATATGTCTTTAATGCAAATGGCAATGGCAGTTGGTAAGGAAAGCTCTCCACGTGGTGCAAGTACGGTTCACAGCTCAGGGCCAATCCTTGTAAAGTCCAAAAAGCCATCACCGAAAGTGAACAACTGCTCTGACAGCCTGAAAGCCAACACTACTCTGCTCTCTGTGTCACTCTTCAGTGCCTCTTCACTCTTGTTGGTGTCCTTTGAGCAGGCCTTACCACGCGTGCTCAGGACTGTATCCCTCACAAAAACACAGCTGCAGCAGGTTGCTCATCTTCACTGAGAGGCCACTCTAATCATGAGAGATTCTGCCCTCGAATCAGCTCCTTCCTCAGCCTGCTTGTACTCTCCCAGAAGGCAGCCATAATTGCTAGTTTATAGACTTGTCTGGGTGGAATCCAGCCTTTTTTCCCAAGGTGTCCTACTGTGCAAAACTCTGTGGTGTCTGCCTCAAAAGCATTCTCCATGAGGACAATACACTTTCTATGGGAGCAGGAGGGCATGTCAAAGCAGGTGCAAGATTGCAAGATATACTTCCATGGCTTCAAAGAGGGAAAAGTGCAGAGAGACCGTCAGTGTACTGAACCTCTTCCCTTCTTCACAGACTTTGGAACATCTAACACTTGTTACAGATTTCAGCAAAGATGTTTATTAGTAGCAGATGCTTCTGTCCAGAGGTACAAAGGTGAAGCTTCTGTGCACCCATAGCATGGCCCCATTTTCATCACACACAATGGAAATAATATTGCTGATTTTATTAGAAATTGTCAGATCCTGTCACCAAACTAGTCAGTGAGCTAGGAAGTGTTCAGCAGAAAGTCTTACTTCTGCCTTTTTGATCCAAAACAAATGGCGATCCAAAATACATTTTCCCATTTCAATCACTTTCCTGATTTAATAAGCCCCTCCTCACTGTCCTAGGGTAATAGTATTGTTTATTGATTACTTGTTTTTCAAATGGAATCTCATCTGTTTTACTTTTACTTATTCCCAAAGTTTCCAATCAAATAGGGAATAAGATCCTAATTCTGGTATGGTTCAAACAGTGAAGTGAAGTGAAGTGAAGTGAAGTGAAGTGAAGTGAAGTGAAGTGAAGTGAAGTGAAGTGAAGTGAAGTGAAGTGAAGTGAAGTGAAGTGAAGTGAAGGCTATATCTTTGTTTTTATCTTCTGCTTTGGAGTCTATAGATGGATGGTTTCTTTAAAAAAATTTCTTAAGCATTAGAAAATATAAACACTGCTGTGAATGGCAAGATGTGCAAACATTTCTTTACAGGTTTGTTTTTTCTTTCCTGTTTCAAAACAGGATGGGGAAACTTCACAAAATACAATATCACAGAAGACTCATATCACTTTGACATAAATTCCATGCTGGGCTTTATATGCAGAAAGTCAAGCAAATTTGACTATAAATAACACAACAATTTCTGTTCACATAGCATAAGATAGATTGCTTGAGTGAGACGCTGTGGGAGATGATTTGCACCAATGTACATGCCCATGCACCAGCATACATGTCCAATCTCCTCTCTTACTAATACCTCTCTACCTGACATTGTAGCTTTGTTTAGTGTTCCCAGGCTCAGCTGCCCTTGAACACTGCCATTTCCATTGCATTTCCATTGCCTGGTTGATATACTTTGCCTAGAGATTTGCACTGTAGAAGCAATACCAGTGTTCTCTTTTGCTCTGAAGATCTAAACATTAATCCCTACACCTCTTAATTCTCCTCATGCAATCAAAGCATGTCCTAAAACACTCTGATCTTCCAATCCCATGTTTTCTACTCTTCCTGAAAGCTAACAGAACCAGACTAATTTAAACAAATAGCCTCCTCTAATCAAACCACCTCTGTAGTTTCTCCCAGTCTCTCTCCCATTCTTTAGTGATAACTCCATCTGCCACTGGAATCTGCTGGGACACAATCCAGTTGTGCCTCCACTGCTGAAGAGACCTGAGAGGGCTTTGAATACACAGAAAATGATCAGGATTCTCATCCCACTTGAATCAACCATTTTCGTGCTTTATACAGTGTTACACATAATGGGTTTTTTATGGAAATGAGAAAAGAGGGACTGAAAAAATCCCACATTACCTAATGTAGTACAACTTGAGTGTAATCTATCACTGGAGCTCTAAGTCACATATGTATGACGTACATGATCTCTCTCAATTCAGCTTAGCTTATGCATCATCTCTTCTTCGATAGTGGAATAAAGATGTGGAAGCCCATGAAAAAAAAGCAAGCTAAAGGTACTCATGAAGTACTCATGAATTTTATTACCAATTCAGAAGAAGTCCACATTAATTGTCAACGTTAGTCAAGGCACCAATTCTGTGATGTCCTTACTGTAAAGTATATACAAATTATTTTCTCTGTACTTGCTTTTCATGGCCACCATTTCACAGAGTACAGTTTGTCTTGGACAAACCACTGACACATACTGAACAACATCCTGAAAAATTCCTTGATGCTTTTTTTTTTCTCTTCTGTCTGTTGTACAGTATGTTCCAAATATGGAGGGTGGAAGACGTTGTTAAAATACAATTGCTAAAAATCTTACCTACACTAATTGTAAAAACCTAATCTTAAAAAATAATTAAATTCACTTTTTATCACTTTGTGTTTAAGAAATGCTTTTTCTGAACAATTAAAATACGCACATGCTTTATTTTGCTCCCAAAAATTAACTGTCATTTTCTGGTTCTCTTTTACTAAGCTGATCTTTGGCTTGCACATACTTCTGAAGAAAGCCTTTGTTACAAGTATAATCCAAGTGAAAATTTCATTTTTCTAAGTCCTAAATTAGATACAAACTTAATCAGATAGTTTCACATGAGACTACCTTCAAATGCTGGCATGTAACTGGCTTGCTTTCCTTCTTCTCCATTGTTCTCTATCGTGTCTTTCAGTTTTTCTTCTCTTTTTAATTCTTTTCATCAGACTTATTTATCTTTAGCTGTTACTGTTCACAGGATAGCAAGTTTTGATGCTATTTGATAGCCAAGAAGGGCAACCGTGCAGAATTCAATGGCAAAATTCCCACTCAGAGAAAAAAAAAATCACTCTGATACATTTTAACTGAAGCTCTTCTGGACTGTAGGCTAATTAAATACCTGCCATTACACATTTGTTAACTTTTTACTTTTCCAGGATGAAACACTTAGAGAAATTGAGTTTTTTCTCTTCTCTTCTCGTCTTTCCCTTGAAAGCAACAAACATATTCCTTTCCTTATTTTAAAATGTAATTATGTTTCTTACCATCCACGCTGTGACAAAATCTCCCATCCAAGTCCCAACTGCAGCTACCTTCATAAAATTTTCATTCCTGATGCCCATGAAGTCTGTTATAATGTATGCACTGTGGAAACAGGAACACAAACGTAAGATATACATATTTGCTGAATGCAGCTATAAAGAACCTGCATTAGTGACAAAAATTATGATTATCTGTGAAAGATTTCCCATTGCTTTCATAATAATTTTTCTCCTAGATCTCAGTCTTGGTATAGAACTGAACCCATATAGATCAATTCCAATTAGAAATGCAATGTGAATCTGATTTTGAAGTCCACGTCTCTTTTGAAGGTGCTAAAATAACAGTTGGCAAAGACTTTAGGATTATGTAAAGCTTCTGGAAGTAGAAAATGTTTTTACACTTTTTATCTTTTTCCTTTATACAAATAGAATTGCAACATTCTTGGAATCGGTGACTTTGCAAAACCCTCATGAAGAAAAATGAAAATCTTTAAGGTATCTTTAAAAAGATAATTGAGCCACTTAACTTTTCACTCTATCAGTTATACAACCACATTTTTTAACACATCAATGCAAGCAAGTTTTGCAAAATTTCAGTGAGATGTCACTGTTTCTAGATTTATACCATTTATTTTCACAGATATATTTTACTTAAATCCAAACGAAGCATTTCCATTCTGCTTAAATGATGCAACAGATAGGATTCACAACTTCACATGATAATTTGACTTCTAACTTCAAGTTCAGCAAGATGCTATAAGGACAATTAAGAACATAAAGTTACTTGTTCCAGATTAAAACCTTTCTGAAAAAACATACCTTTTAATATCCTTTTCTAAAAGGCTTTTTCAGTGGTCAACAAGAAGTGACTCTCCTCAAGAGCTAACAATGATGATAATGAATGTGAATGGCAATTGTATTTTAACTTAACAAGTAATATCTTTGTTTTCAAGACACTTGTAAACATTGCTTATGTAATGCTATGCCTATTTAAGAGTGCACGCAAGTGACATACTTACTTGTAAAAGTGTCCTTGAACATGTGCTATTCATTATTCAAATCTTACCATTATTACGTACCAAATATTGCAATGTCTAGGAGCTAACAGACCCTATCTCTGCAACTGGATCAGTGCAAAGTGATGCCACTTTCTGGGCCAGTTCTGTTAAAATCTAAATATCTGATCAGGATGGAAGGTCTTGCCAGCACAAATCCATGCACAGCATGGTATAATTTCTTAGACAAAATTTAATATGTTGTCGAGTAGAAATATTATTGTCATTGAATAGTTTCATGGCACATGAAAAATGTCCTACAGTAACAGCCCTTTTCATTATACACGTTATGACCTTTCAGCTGGTATGTCACTGACAAAAATGCCATCTGTTTTTTTTTCTGCAGAACAGCACATAAATGCTGGCTCTGATTTTCTGCTGGAAATAAAAACAAAAGAATGAACAAAAATTTCCAACCTATTTTTAATAACATTCCATGAAGTTAGTAAGATCACCAGCATCCTAAATTCACCGTGTTATAAATAAGGATGTAAGAACCCAAGAACAGTTACACCTTGTCAGCCTGAAGTCTCCCTGTTCCAATACTCTGTCTCCAAGAGAGGGCAATAGCAGAAACAAAGGAAGACTGAGAACAGGCAAGAACACCCCTTCCAGATATAGTCTCCCAGATGCTTCATAACTGGAAAATATTTGGAATTCCTTTTTCTCCTGTATCTTGGGCATGCCATTCTTGCAGCATCTGTGAAGGCAGAAAATCACCAAGTCTGCATTCCGTAAGAAGGTGTCTTATTCACAAAGAAGGCACAGCAATAAGTGTCACTTTTAAGGAATGGCCCTCAAATGCAAAGCATATCTTAGCCTTCTCCATTAGTGAGAGGCACATACAAAACCCCAGGGTTCTCACCTTTTCTTATATGCACTACACATTCTCATATGCATTATACATGATTACAGGTGTACAATAAGCAAACACTTGCATAACACCCCCAGAAAACGGGCCACTTGGGTGATTCCTATAGCCCTGTCATATAAAGCAGGCCTGCCAAAGCCACCCCTGGCAGGCTACTGGACACAAGGAGGGTGCCCTAGGTTACAATATAGATGCATTTAAGTATTCTATTATCACCAGCTGTGGGCCATTAGCTGTTATCACCTGCTAATGACCCACCCCTGATAACAGACAATGGGCCATCAAGAAACCACCACATGACTCATGGACTTATCTCATCCTATTGTGACATGCTCCACCCAGGAGGGAGGAGCCAAGCATTCCCACCTGGATATAACCTGCCCTTAGAGGTGCTTAATGAAGTTCTGTCTACTGGGTTACCAGAGGACAAGAGCTACTACTGGACCTTCAGCTGGAGACTAGACCTTCTGTAGGATCATTGCTTCAGCTGAGCTACTTCATTTGGACTGCTACCACCACCCTAACAGGGTGTAAGGTTGTATCTGACTTGGTCAGTGCTTTTCCTTATATTATTTCACTTATTTATATTTTTTTTTCTATTAATTTTAATCTTGACTTGTGATCTCCCACTAGTTTGTTTTCAAACCAATACAGAGGGCTAACCAAAAAGGCTGAGAGGTCACTGATCCCTGAATATGGGTATTACCTAGTAGAAGAGAAATCAAACCAGACATAAGTGATTCTTTTTAATGGAAATTGAAATTCTCAGTGTAATCACTTGTTTTTATGAATGTTAGAAGTGTTAGAAGGCTTATAATAAGGTTGAATGAGCTGGATACAATACTTAAATACAGAGAAAGGCCTTGAAAGTATCATATGTTCCCAACAGTTCTTTTTGTCATTTCAAACACGAAAGCATTAAAGAAGCCTAGTATGAACTGTGCATTCCAGTCTACAAGTAATTAATGTCTGAATTAAACATGCAAATTGACAAACCTTCAGTTAGTGTCAAAATAGCATATTATTATAAAGAAACTGTTAGGAATATAATCTGTGCATGTTTTAAGTGCATTTACTGATTAAAATACAGCTACAACTTTTTATGAACAGGAAGAATATTTTTAGCATTGTCATCTTACTAGAAATAGCAATAAAATACATTACTATTTCATTAACTGTTAGCATTACACCCTGTGTCTTTTATGGTCTCTTCAGTATTTTTTTTATTTCAAAACACAAAGAGAAATTGACTATTTTAAAACAGGGATTTGGGGTTGCTAAAAATGAATTTTAAAAAAGAAAGCTAACCCTCCAGTTTTCATTTTCAGGTTTTAGTTTAAATAGAAATGAGAACACTTGACATTTTCAAAAGAGCCACACTTTCCTGATGATGTTGTCAGGATATATATTATAACAGTACCAAAAGTAAAATTAATTCTGTTGTGGAAAATTCTCATATTTTTCTAGCTTTAGCTAGTGACTGGAGTAGTTTTCTTTAATTGTTAAGTCTGCTTCTTGGCTAGGACCCATGTCTGCACCTTGCAGGAGGACTAAGATCTGCTGGGTTCCAGTAAACTGTCATGGTCAGCCCAGATTCTCTATAGCTTGTCAAAAGGCTTCTGTTTGCTTAACCATATGTGTATTCTGCAGTCAGGCACAGGCATTTTGTATGAGCAGCACAATCTAAGGAAACACTGAGTGAAAAAATACAGCAGTTACAGCTCAGAGTAAAAATGCTCTTCTGAAACAGACAGGATAAGTGGAAATAATTAAAGGCTGAGGAGCCGATACTTGTGAATATTATAGATAAAGGACAAATTTGTGACTGGGATTTGGGAACCTTTCACAGTAAGACTGGAAGCTGCAGCTCCAGGGAAACTGCTCTTAGCAGGCCAAAGTTTAAGGAATGCAGACCAACATTTCAAGAGAAGAGGGCAAAACAGAGGAACCAAAAGACAAAGGAGACTTGACGCAGTTCTAAAGCAGATTAAAAAAATAAAAATCAGAACTAACTGTCTACATCCAAGTTGACGCAAAAGGTATGTTAATAACCATGAGTCAGAAAAAGGCATATGAGCCCAATGTATTTGAACAGTTTCTGGAGTTGGCAGCAGCGTGCACTGATTGGGTAAAGAGGGAGACAACAACACTAGCCTGGAGATTTTGTTCAAAGGAAGGTATCAGAGCATTTTTTCAAAGAAGGATGACACCTTACCAGCTGCTAAAATGACTAACAGTCTGAAAATGGAAGTTTTTAAATTTTACATTGGATACAGATGCACAAGTTGCTGTAGTGCTATCAACACTGTTCCAAGCACTGGAAAAAATGTCATGACTGAGACTCAGTGATGAGACTGTATTTTCTTGACCATCACAGGATCTAAGAATGGGCTACAGCTTGAATAGAGACACTTAAATATAAGTGTAAACCAGGAAGTCACACTCTCAGTGGACCTTAGTCAGACTGGGTCAAGGATTTACTTGCCTTACATTACTTCTTGATGGCTAGCATGTCAAAAAGACCCATGTTCACATATCAAAAAGCATTGTTAAACCTGTGTGACTAAGCAGTTCCCAGTGATGTGACATAATTTGGTCTCCAGATGACAATGCAAAGAGATCTGGATCTCTTGTGAGGCCTGTGACATAACTGACAACCCAGACATATCTGAACTGAACCCTGGGTGTCCAGGGACAGCAATGAGAGCATAGACACTTTGGGGAGGTTGTAGTTGCCTTTTAAAGCAATTGTAGCAACCTTGATGCATCTTAACTAAGCTTCCTGGTTCTTTATACACTCTAGCGTACTGAAGGCACTGGGCTGGCACGTAGCACACAGTGCGTATTCTGTACAGAGCTGGTAAGAACTGCACCCACAGAGAGTGGTAACTTAATGCTCTTTAAAAAGGAGGGGAGGCCCAAACATCTTTAGTGTAGAGTAAAAAAAAGTCTGTACATGTTCTGCAGTCTGATATGCACTTTTCTGAGGTGGTTTTATTATCTGGCCGTTCCCCTAAATAGTTGATTATCTGTACGGAACTCATCTTCCTTGGTGCATCTTACAAAGTGAAACGCTTTGACGTTGGCAAACAAGTGACAGCACGGGAGTTCACACAGGCTGCAAAGAAGTATATGTTAAGATGTGGCACCACAAGCTTCCATTACTCTTAATTTAGAAGAGGCAGAGAATGTCAGAATAACAGAAAACATACATAAAAGACTGCAGATACAGTTCCTGATCTGTATTTGTCACTCTAAAATGACAGAACGGCAAATTAGACACTTGGTAGCACTTCACTCAGCTGAAAAGCTATTCTTCTAATGTTAGGAATTGAAGTCAGAGCCACAGGGAACTGGAAGGTGCCCAGAGACAGCAAACCTGCTGTCTTATAAACTGGCACATCATAATGAGGATGGCATAATGCATAGCTACCAGCAAACAGTATAGAGAGCACAACAGCTATTCATCCAGTCCTTAACCACCCCCAGTGCATGCTTTAGAGACACAGATGAAACTTTTCCTATGACACCAGAACAGAGAGAATTAAGATGCACTGAACCAGGGATTTTTCTTGACAAGACATCAAAGAGGTAACAGCCACAAGAGGCTCAGCAGGCTAATCTCCAAAAATCTGAGAAGCAAAATCAGTTTGGCTATAGCGAGGTGGATCCACAGCACAGTGCAGAACACCTCAGACTGATGGACTGATGCTGTAACTGAGCATCACTGGCTGGTAACTTATTTGCACACATTTTCTTAAAATCAGGCAGCAGAACTGTAATTCTGTGAACCTCTGCTCACCAGTCTACAGGCCCAAGGGCTGTGTAACTTACTCGGGGGACTTTGCTTGTAGAGCTCCCAAGCCGTTAGAAGTTCTGCTGCTAGGATACACAGGAACTGCTCACTGTCCACAGAAACAGGCCGTTTAGTTTCTAGCTTTGCAAGCCTGCCTTTAAGACAAGGTCCATTGAAAAATGCAGCAATTGCAATTCTGTCTGTTAATGTAGAAGAGGTATATGCATGTAACTTAAATGGTAGGGTACACATGAGATCCAGTCCCTATTCCAAGGGACACTGGTTTAATGCCCTTTGAAATTAGGGAATTGCACCTCACTGTCATTCTCAGTATGAAAAGGTGATGACACAAGAGGATGAGAAATATGTTTCAGACTCTTAGCTGAGGTGAAACTGAAGCTGTATATTCCATATTTTGTATGAGTATCATCTTTCACATATAAGAAAAATATTCCCTTTCCTTCACTTTTAGAATGGATGCCACTGGTCAGTATAGGCGTTTGGATTAGATCATAACTACAGTCCTAATTAAGGTGCCTAAGCAAACTGGGACAGGATTTGAACATATTTTTTGTCCTTAATGTAGCTTTTTCTACTGCTTTTTGTAGGGGTTTCCTGTGTGGGTTTTTGTGGATCTTATTCCAACAAACCGAGCATAAAGCACTTGATGCCCAGTAGAGTCTGGACCTCTCTTTAGAGATCAGGTGGCATTCACACAGATCAACTTTTGCCTAATGATGCTAGTCATCCTAGGCTGTCTCCATGATCAATGGATTGGACAGCAATTCAAAGCAGGATGTTAATTTAGATGATTTTCTTGTATGGCATAGTGACGTCATGTATGAAAAAGGCCAACAGCTTACATCTAAAGGAGTAGCAAAATGTAACTCATAGTGACAGGCCTACTGCCACAGGCTGTGAGAGTCTGCATCTCTACTGGCAAATTCAAAAGTGTTAAGGACCTTCACTACGGGAGAAATGCAGCCTCCCTGGCTAAAGGTAAACTTTGGTGAGCTCTGGCACCCAGTTCCAGAGAGTTAAAAGGACAGGATTCTATACATCTACATTTTTGTGTGTGTCTGTCAAACCCTAAATGACAAATAAAATTGGAGACAATGAAAGGAATTGAACTCAGATTTCTTCCCTCAGATGAGCACCTTTCCCCATCATTATGTAAGTGCTGTGATGAAAATTATGTACTAACCCTACAGATTCCACTGCAAGGCACTTATGATGGACAGGATAGTCTGGGGAAAAGCATAAAAGGTGCCTGACAAAAGAATTAAACAAACTGATTTTTCAAATTCATTATGTGCTGAGATATCTTTTACAAATTTTCCAGGATTTTTGCTATTTGTGTGCAATGTGTATCATAAAAATATATATTCTGTTTAGTCAGATAGATGAAAAACAAAGGCTGCATAGTGTGTTTAGCATTCTTCTGCTGCAAATATAGGCAACAATACTCAGCCAAGGATAGGCTGCAGAAACATTTCTAATTCTACTGTGCTAACAGATGAATGCTCACCCACACACACATAGCACAGCCTTACCTGTCCTCACCACATACTCACACAAGCACTGCAGCTGTTTATATGTAGTTGCTTATGCTTCCATTTCAACTCTATGACCGCTGCGTAAGTTGTTTTTACCGAAGCAATGACACACAGGGTTGCCTCTTACATGCCAGTTTGATATCGCAGGAAGGGATTAAGATATTTTCTTACTGCTAAGTGAATTGCTTGTTGAAAATTATCTTAGACGATAATGAAACAAGTTAGGAGAACTGTGACAAGTTAGGAGAATCATGTTGCTTTTTAGCTTTTCTTTTAAAAGGCTAGTAAAATTCTGCAACTAATCTGTAACACCGTACTATGAGCTGGTACATTAAATGACCTATTTGATTCACTCCATTTGCCTATGTAGTATGATATCAGAATAGTTTTACAGTAAAAAGTGCCAAAATGCTAGATAAAACAGGTGCCCAGGGACATAAATAAGACAAATGGCCTTGGGCAGACCAAATTTGAGGGTTTAAGGAGGATCTTGACTCATCATACTGTAACATGCTCTGCAGACATAAAAGTTTGCAATCTCAGCCCTTGCCATATGAATCCTGAGAAGGATAATGAGTGCTAATTTTCAACAAGAATGCTAAACAGCAACCTAAATCAGACGTGTACAGTGAAGAGAAATGTGTGCTCAGAGTTACTAAAATTTAGAAAAATGTTGTAAACAGGTTTTTTGGTGGTAGGGGAGTTACATTTGTTAAATGTTGTAGATATGCTTATCTTAAAATACAGATAACTTGTTTGGTGTGTGATATTTCAGAAATAACTACTAAAATAACAGGTTTGGAAATAGCATTAACATTTGAAAATAACAACAGAAACTAAATAATATATCAAGCAATGCATTCATAAAGATGAATTAGATTAGTAATTTAGAAAAAGATGTGGTGAAACATTTTCTTTTAAATAAACAAATAATGCTTTGTTTTTAAACTTGGTGAGATACTAGTAAGAATGGATTTGAGTAGTGCTGCTTCTGGCTCTTCAGAAACGGACATGGCTTGCACATGTCTATGCCTGTTTTTGACATTTAAGTATGGCTAAGAAGGGACAAGGACAGATGTGTAGCAATAGTCTCAAAACTGGCAGTTCAAAACCAAAAAATTATTCAAATAAAAACAGAGAAATGTTCATGTAATCAACAGAATATAAAAAAAATTAAATAAAATTATATAGCTGGAACTCTATCATTCTAACCAAGTGCTTTGATAACTTTAAAACTTCAGTGAATTTCAGCAAAAGTTCATAATTTCTATCTGTTTCAGCTGTAGGGATGACAGAGAAGTTTAAATGCATTATTACAATGCTGAATAAACAAGTAACTGCAGTATTATTGCTATTCAGAAAGGGAAAAGTAGGACAATTTGCAGTTGTTACAAAACACTGGATAGACTCTGTTTGTAAACAGCAGACCAACTGGGAAAGCAGAAGCAGAAAAATATTTTATTAAATTTTGTAAAAACTTGTAAGTATTAGCAGATAATGTGACTTTGCATATTAATCATTCTTTAACTTAGTAAACTTCCCCAAAAAAATTTTAAAAAGATTTAGGGTTTTTTATTTTAAAATAATGTAATGCCAGAAAACTACAAGAAACATGCCATAAGTTAGTGAGTTGGAACAGAGGGAACGAAGAAATGTTGACACAGAATCTCTGCTGACAGATCCTCAGTGATCATAAATGATGAGAATTTGAGCTGGATCTGAAAGGAATTGTAAGCCACAGCTTTAAAAGAGATACCACAATCTGATATAGCCACAAATGAGCCCTAAATAGGAACCTTCTGAAGCACTTTCTCTGCAAATGGTTTGTTCTAAAACGTTATCCAAGTTTTACAGCCTGCAGACATATAGCCAATATTCTGTGGATAAATCAAAGTTAAATAGGAAACTGTCATGGGAGTAAAAGTTATTAGTTAAAACTACTTACAGGTGCAAACAGAAAATGTCTTTCAGGTTGGATGGGGCTTTGAGCATGCTGGTATAGTGGGTAGCATCTCTGCCCATGACGAGGGGTTGGAATTGGGTGATCTATAAGGTTTCCTCCAACCCAAACCTTTCTATGATCCCATGATTCTGTTATGTATGTTTGGGTTTGAATCTGTTTAAGAGGACTGGTGTATATCTGTCTTGCTGCAGTCTGTAAAATCAGACCAAGATATAGAAACTAGAGTTGTTAAACAAAAATTATTTACCATGCTCACAGGTACCTTTGAGAAAATATGTAAGGAAAACGAGGCTTGACAACTCAGGAGCTGGTCTGAGGATTTGGTTGGCTTCCCTCATAATGTACTATCAGCAGCAGATTGCAGAGCAGATGGAAAAGAACTAGACTTCAAGCAATGTACAAATTATGAAATTGAGGAGATTGTTTCTTTACTGTATTACTTGAAAACTGTATATAAAGAACAACTGTGTCGAGGGCCAGTCATTTGACAAGAGCTGGCACGTAATCGCAGCAGAGAGTTTCACATGGAAAACACAGCGAAGAAGACAGCCTGTTCTTCCTCTCCTTGGCTGACAAAGCAAACACCTTTGCTGTGACTTCTTAACCATCCAATGGTCGATATCAGTTCAACACTTGGTATAACTTTGCTCTGTATTGTACTGATTGCTTTATTTTCTGGTCCCTACAATACTCAGTGTTTTAAATAAAATTATCATTGAAATACAGAGGGAAAAGCTACAGAAGGGTTTTTTTTTTTTATTTTACCCTCAATCAATAGCTCTCTATTGCAGACTGCCCATTTTACAATACAGTCTTCTTTTAATGTCTTGAAAAGGAGTTGTCGGAAGACAGACACATCAGAACCGTGCACTGCTCAGGTTTTTGCTCTGACACTGTCATTTTTAACACAACTGTAAGACACACAAATGAAGAAAATATACAATTTCTGGTCTGAACGTCACTGAAAAGAATATTCTCCTAATTTTCCTTAAGGACTAGCACATCTTCAAACAATGGAGAGAGAGAGATGCATGCACATGCATTTTTGATACCCAGACACTAAGCTTTGACGGTTTTGTCCACATTTTTAAGATCAGTTAGTTACAAATACTACGTTTCATCTCAACTACAGACTTAAAAATAATGTCTCAATTTCAGCTAGTAATTCTAGGATTCTCTGGAAGAGTCCACTTCTCTCCAGAGTGAATGGAGAAGAATAAGCACTTTACAGACATAGTTCATCTGATTTATCTTAAACATCTGCACTAGGTCTGGCTGAGATGGAGCCAGTTTTCTTTATAGCATCTCCTATGGTGCTATATTTTAGATTTGTGACATAAAGAGCGCTGATAACACACTGGTGCTGCCTACCTGTTAGCTTACCTTGTTAACATGCGAGAACACCAATCAGATGAATCACCTTCTGGGGATTTCAGTTCCATTAAATGTAAAAGTAGTTAGTTAAATGCAAAGTCATCTTTATTGGATTCTTAAACTACGAAATATGACCAAATATGGATTTTTATGTTTTAAGACTGGCACAATTCAGATTACTAGACTGAAGGTCTAACATTCCTCGTAGGCCTACAGCCATCCCAAACTTCAACTAAAATTAGTGACTTCAGTCAAAATATGTAGTCTGGAAAATACCATCTAACTGAAAAAATTACCTTTTTAACTTATACATAAGACTGAAAGACATTTCCAAATAATGTAAAAGATTACATGATAAAACACTGTCAAGAAGAAACCTTTAAAAGAATGAGTAAACTGCAATTAAGATTTCATTAAAATATTAAGTTAAATCTAAAGTTGAAAAGATGATGGACAGATACAAACAAAATTAAACTGTGCAGTAAATGTCTTTGTCTGATGCTCATTGTGGAAAACATTTTAAAATGCTGCTCTTCAATGATAATTTGATCCAGAAATAATTTTATACTGACTGAAAGTTATCGTCCACATGTTACTAGCTAAAGCAAATAGGGTCCTTAGTAAGGATGTCTTGAGATCTTTACCTTGGATGTGCCCAAGCTTCATGAACACCAATGTATTTTACAGTATTTCCTGAGTTTATTATTCATTATGTGGGAGATTTTGTAACTAAACTGATATTCTACACTGATGAATGGAAGAAGTAGAAGGTTGCTGAATGGCTTGGCAGAGCAATTCTAAACCCTCCTCTCTGCTCAGGAACAAAGAGTGCAAAAAATTCTCCCTGCATTCTGAAACCAGTTGAAGTTATGAGAATGCTTAGAAGCAGACAAGACAAAATGTAATTCTTCAGGTAAAAACAAGTATTTGAAGCCTTGTACAATAATATATGGTCTTTTAAAGTAGAAGACAGAAATAGTAAACAGCTCACTTTCAAGCAGCAGAGGTCACACCACTATGAAGGTACAAGGCAATAAAATAATGTGAGACCTAATCAATAGAAACTAGTCATTACAAGGAGAGTATGATTAAATGATCTTTAAAAAGGACTTTAAAATCTCGTTTGTAATTAACGTTTATACACACTTTACCTTAAACTTTTATTATTTTTCAAAATAATTTTTTCTGACTATATATCAGATATATTGCCCACTTTGGTTTTTTCAAAATGTCTTTTTCACATGCGCTTGTGAAAAAAAAGTATATGCATATCTAAACACAGCTTCAAATCACACATAATACTGCACATCTCCTTTTGTTACACACATTGGATCTGGTTGGGATGGACTTAACTTTCATTTTAGCAGGCCATGCAGTGCTGTGCTTTGCATTTATAGCTACAGGGGTGTTGGTAACACACTGATGTTTTGGCTATTGCTGAGCAGTGCTCACACAGCATCAGGGCTGTCTCTCCAACCCACCACTCAGACGGCCAACAGGCTGTAGGCCTGATGGGCAAGAGGTTTGGAGGGGAGACAGCTGGGACACCTGATCTGAACTGACCCAAAAGATATTCCACACAGGTGCCTCATGCTCAGCCATGAAAGGGAGGGTGGGAAGGAGAAGGGAGGGATAACTGAGGTTATGGTTTTTGCCTTCTGAAAGAATTGCCATGTGTACCAATTCCCCGCTTCCCAGAAATTCACTGGACATCTGTCTGCTGGCATGAAATGGTGAATAAATTTAGTCTTCTTTTCTTCCTTTTTGCATGTGGCTTTTGTTTTTCTTTTTAAACTGTCTTTGCCTCAACCCATGATCTTGTCCATCTTATTTTCTTTCTGTCCTCCTCATTTTCTTTCTGGCCTGCTCAGGTGGGTGCTGGCAGCCAGCCAAAATCAGCCCTCCACAATATATTCTGTTCATAGTGACTTTCTAGTAACAAAAAGGGTCCACAACTGATAAAGTAGTAAGTAGTCTGATTTAATACTAATTTAAATATTCCTAAGCAACATTTCAAATACAAATCATAATGCAAAACTCCTGGTAGGATTTTCAGAGATCCCCAGCATCTACATTAATCATATTTATCTCTCAAATACATACTTTAAAAATAAATAAGATTAGAGATTTTTAAAAAATTAATGATCTTCATTTACTAAAATCAGTTATTTACCAAACCAAACCAAACAGCTCCATAAAATTCCTTTTTCATATTTTTTTCAATTTCCCTTAATCTAGATAGAAGTACTGCATTCTTACATATAGGTTAACTTTGTACCATCCACTTCTGGCCACTATCTGGGACATTTATAACATCTACGTCTTCAGTTCAAAATTTATGAACCAGGAAACTTCACAATTATATTTATGATAAATGTGTCAACCTAGTGATAAATTTTAACATTAACACGACAATGCAGATGATCTACAAAAACCCTAGAAATAAGTATCACTGTGTCTGTGAGTAATCTCCTGCAATGTTTAAAGAACATTTTCTTGTCTTCATTTGAAGCCTGTTCAGTCAGTAGTCTGTCGCATTTGTGAACTGAAATCCCATTTCTTGTTCTGTACTGCAAATGAAAACAAAATCCTCTGCTAGATAAGAGAAAAAAGAATGGATTGTGACACTGTCTCTTTTGATTTACTGGTCGTACAGGCACACTGTGCATTACACTGAGTCATCTCTTTAATTTCCCCAAAGATTGTATCTCAGAACTGGCAGGAGATCTCCGCCTCGGAGGAATCCAGTTCCACTTTTTCGCATCCAGTTTTCACATTTCCTATTATACTGGAGAGGGGTCATTTGCCAGCTCTTAAAGCTGATGGATTTTTACTCTTTTCTGTAGTGACCAGAATTCAACCGTTCTACAGGTGATCCTTTATTCCAAATAAAAACCCAGACAAGTAACACTGAAAATTAATGACTTTTACATATTTTTATACTTCTCATGAACACACTGAATAATTTAGGTTGGAAGAAAACTCTGGAGATGACCTAATGCAAACTCCTGCTTAAGTCAGGGCTGATTTCAATCTGAGCAGGTTGAGGGAAGTTGAGATCTTCCCTCAGCAGCAGAGCATAGCCCAAACTGTTGCTGAAGCTTGAGACCTCCACAGCTGCCATGGCCAGAGGTGAGGAGTAGCACAAAGGAGAGCCACTGCTGTGCTGAAGGTGCCACTTAGGAAACTGTTTAGGGTTTTATTAGGATAATAGTACAAATATTCCTGCCCTCTTTTGCAGCTTGGATGACCAGTTTAAGGAAGACTGACAGCAGCAAGAACTCCAAAAGAAAAGTTTACTCCGTGTTCTGCTGATTTAATTACTTTAAATACATTTCAACTGATCAGATTTGGAATGACAAAGACAAATATTGTTCATCTAAATTTCCAGTGAAAGTTATATCTCCTTTTTATTCTTTTCTCTTTTTTTTTTTGTCAGAAGTGTATCAATCTGCTACATTTTTGTGGGGTTTTTTCGTGATAAGCATTTTGAACTGATGAAAAAGTGCACTCAATTTCTGAAAATTTCAGAAGAACTACATTCATCTTGGAAGTAATCACGTTGTTATATAGAAAAACAGTTCAAAGTACAACCAAATGTGTTAACTGGTTTTGGACAGAGAAGCCCACAAAGATTTCTTGTTAAACAAGGATTTACTAACAGAATGATAAATAAAAAGCTATACTTTTGGATATTCAAGAAGAAATCTTGATTCTTGGCTGGCTTTGGTCTGGCTTTGGTCTTTAATTGAACTGCTGAAATCGAGAGCAATTATAAATTTTTTGAGTATGTATTTTTCTATCCTCCTTAAAGGAAAACAAGACTTTGGCATTAGTTCATCACATTGTCAGGAAGTTTTCCTAGGGCTGAGAGAACTCCTTCTTATGAACAGACCCCTCAGGAGTGAAAGAAAGGAAACCCTGCCACTGATGAGGAGCATACGGGTGTCCTCTGCAGGACAGTTGGATTCTCAATGTGGTGTGGATATGATACATTTTCATTTACTTTTCCAACATACTGTTTCACCTTGTGTTCTCTCTAATCTGTTGCAGGCTTGATAATGTCTGGCACAGCATCCAGTAAGCAGTATGGCTGGCTGTGACAGTAAGCACAGTGCTGCCTTCCTATGCAAAGGTACCTGTGGGAAGACAGCACAAGCCACATGGCTCTTTCCAGATAGCAGAATAAGTTAGTGTTCGGAAAAGAAGTACATGAACTCTGCTGGTGTCATGCCTTCAGTCTGCAAGAGAAACAGCCAACAGAAGCTTGCTGAGGGTTTTACACCACTTTTTTTATTGTCCTTTGGTTTAGAGTCCTATCATAACATGCATCTCTCTGCACATCTCTCAAGTAAGATGTAGTTATCAGCTCTTCCTTTTCTCACAAAATGTTATATGACTACCATGAGATAAAACTGAAACCACCAATGAAAATTTATTTATAGAAAATACAGAAATAGAGCCTTTTTATCCACAAAATAGATGATCATTAAACCAAATAGATTATTGTTCTTTTAGTCAATGTGGAAGTAAGGAAATCCACTCTGATTTCGCCAGATGGGCAAGGTACAAAATAGCTGTGCTTCAGATGCACTTCCTTATCAGGGATTTGTTTTCATTTAAAAAGGTCACGTTTTCCCTTATAGAAATTTTGTGGCAGGAGTGTCTCCTCATTAAACAAACGCAAGGAGTTTGCTTCAAAACAACAAAGACAGAAAAGACTATTTTTGGAGGAAGACCAGTAAGTCAATCCTACTTCTTTAAAAGCTGAATAGACTGTAGAGACAGCCCGTGTTTTAAGTCCTTCAAGAGAGAAAGTAATCAAGAGAGTAAAGTTTTCTTGATGCCATCAGCAGTGCCAGTTGCGAACAAATATTAGCTTTCAATAATATCAGATGACCTCCAGGGCATAGAGTCGGAAGTGGAATGGATCCTGTATTACTGGGAGAACTTTTTCCCCCAGATAGTCTGGGAATAAATTCCCCAAAAGGTGAGAAAGAGAAGTAATATACGATGACAAGTTTTACAGGCCAAATTTGAAACGCTGACACTTTTCGTTCTTACTGTTGTAAGATACTGCTGTCATATGTTTGTTAAGAATGTTTGAATAACTTTTCTGAGGCATTTTCAAATAATTATAACCAATATTATCAGCTTGAATATAAGGAAAAAATGGGGTCCACATCCAGTGTATTTCATCCTGAAGTACTTCGGGGCAGGGCTGCAATAAAGCAAAACAATCTGACTGGATACAGAACAGATCAGCTATAAGAAAAAATTGGCAAGGAAAAAGTTTGCCATCAGTCTCTCTGCTCTTGGGCAATGCAGGCACTACAGTAAGCTTTCTTACTGCAAAGAGATTTTTGCCACAACAGAGGCCTTCATTATTAATTGGTAGTTCTTTCAAGAGTTGATGACTATGGCTGCAAAAAGAAATTTATGGTTAAGGCAGGCCAAGTCAGTAAGTGACTACTGCTTACTGGAATAAGAGCCATGAAAAAGTAGTGTGGCAAGTGCCAAAAAGAGAAGTGATGCTGAAAGAGAGGAACTCATATATTTGTATTTCAGACTTCGTGTGGCCTCTAGTCTCACTCCTCAGTCTTTTCTTAATGGAGTGAACCTACTCAGAGCTGATCAGTTTACAGCTGGAGAAAAAGGAATGCTCATGCTCCTTGAGTTTTGCAGTACTAATTTCAGGCTCTGACTACTACTTTCTTGCAGATGCTGCTTACATAGCTTTGTCCTTATGCATTATGTCTATATGAGGTGAATGTCTTTCATATTTCATGCTTTAAACTACTTTTTAACAATATTTTGACTATAATATTTGAGTTTCAACTTAAAAATAAGGTATGTTTTGATTAGCAGTATAGTCACTTAACAGAATTAAAGGCTGTGAAGTGTAAAACAAAATAATCCACTCTCATCTGCGTAACACAAGTTATAAAATTCAATATAATAATTCTTAGCAGAAATGGACTCTTCCTAGATGAGGACAAGTCCAGTAGACAGTCTCCATTTCATACTTCAAGCATACGTACAGAGAACGTACACATCACCTATTTTTTTCTGAAAGAAAAAGCTGTTACTTATCTCTCTTCTAAAACTGTGAAGCACTCCTCTCTTTCCATTTCATCTACTTTCCTCTTTCTTCAAAGCCAACAAAGAAAAATAGGTTATTATTGCTGACCTCAATCCCATCAAATTTTTGTGAGGTTTCATTTGGATGAAAACATTAAGTCATCTGACTTCCCTAAAAAAGAAGTTCTATAGTCCTTGCAAACTCCCTGAACAAAATCAAACCTTACAATGGAAACAAGTAGCAAGGCCAGATCAAAACTGCAGAATGATTTCGGATCACTCGCTCTTCCTAAAACCTCTACAAGTTCAATACACACCTAATAAATATCATCAGAAAATACTCACTCTTTTTGCACTGATTTTTAGAGGCTTTTTTAAGAAGAGCATAAAGTGATTAAGTTTCTCTCCTTTTGGCAACAGAAACCTCAAATGTCCTCACTCAGCCCAATTTTGATTTATGAATAAGGACTCTTGATGGCACTCATGAACTCCTTAAACAGGAAGAGGGGGCTGAGAACTCGAAAAATTGAAGTTTTGGGAAAAAAGTGAAAACATTTCTCAAAGGTCGGTGCTGGGATAACAGACCAAACCTAAAAAGGCTAGCACGACAGATCGTTAATTTTCTAGATCGATTTTCCATATCAAGAGCAGGAATATGAGCTCTGCAGGTGGGCACAACACTTCCAGTACAGTGGAACACCAATCTACTACACTTCCAGTTCCATCAGAGAATTTCTGAAAGACTAAGATCCCGAAGGCAAAAGTGGGAAATAGCAAAGTGAAGTTGTCTCTGAGAATGTAGGTGGTATAAGCCAACCTGCTTCGGTTTAAAACAAATGCTTCTTACTGAAGCAGATGAGGATTCACATTCTGACTCAGAAAGTGCTTCTTATAACCAAGTTCTTCTGACTGGAGGAGAACTCACAGTGGTAACAAAAAAAATTAATTGGAAATAATATTTAAAGCAGTATAAAATAGATCTACCAGAGTACAAACAGCAAATAGAAATATTAATAGCAGATATCATTACCACTATTTTTCAGAGCCTTGGCTTTTTACTTTGTTTGTTTACAGATTCTAGAAAGAAACATGCTTTGTTGGTCATTAACTTCTCTCTGGAGGTCCAATCCTTTCTGTCTTAATTAGCATTCTTACAGTCTTGAGCAACATAAAGACAACTCACATGGCAAGCTAGGGAGGATCCACACTAACGATGAATTCGTAAAGTTAAACCAAAAATGAAGCAAACGCACATTTAACTTGAATTACATTTTATAATCTAATTACCTGAATAATGTTCATACTTCTAACATCAGTGTGTGTGAGGCATTTTCAGCCTGACTTCATGTAAGTTCTTTATGGAAACAAGACCAAGTCACCTCTGTTCAATAGCATTGTTCCCTCCTCTCTTTCTGACAATATTTTTCACAATCTTCTTTAATGATGTTGACTACAGGGCATTTTCATTCCTTTTACAATTCTAAATGTTGCATTGCATTAATAAGTACAAATTATTAAAGTTAATAAATAAATTATTCACTTCTGCACAGGGTTATTTAAACTCATTTCAGACTGATATAATCCAAATAGGCTTTTGTTATAAAATTTTGGACAGAAAGGCTGTCATGATCAAAATTAATCTTTCTCAAAATCTCAAAACGTAAGTCCTTTTAAGCCAATCCTGCACAGAACTCACACTGTTCTTGTATTATTAGGACTGCAACCTTAGTCATATACAGGCAACTTTATCAGAAAATAGTTTTGTAAATTCTGCTTTTCACCAAATCAATACTGCCGTTAACAGGAAAGATTGAGTAACATAGTAACTTCATGGCTTTCTATTTAATGTCAACAACACTTAAAATGGTTTGTGCAATGAGTTTTTAAACAACTGCATTATATGGCCATAAAATAGCCTAAAATATCAGTATGATATCCATTAACTTCTTCTGACAGAATTTCATTAACGGAATTGAAAGGCATCACGTTACTAATCTGCTAGGCTTCCCTAAAATAACCTGACCAATGAGATTAGGGATTTATGTGTATACTCCGTCCCAAGGTTTGTATCTTGGATCCATTCCAGCCTTGAAAAAGATCCCACTGAGAATTATTTACTTCCAAACTGGTAATAGTCAATAATTCTAGAAGCTCAATTGAACAGTTTCAAGTCAATGAAATCTTACAAATAAGTTCAAAGTTTAAGATGCTTGCTTAGTATTATCAGGTTACAGGAGTCAACAATTTTTACAATGTTTTGAAATTTTCAGCTAACAATCTTTCTAACTCTGATCTAACCTTTGTGTTTTAGAAGCCTACACTCAATGTCTTAATAAAACCAATACATACGTGAAGTAAACAATATCCCAGCAGCTAGAGTATTTCCACAGGTTTATTAATTACAAATAAGAACAAGTTTGGAGACAAAATATGCAGCAAGGATCCAATGAAAGGATAGGTCCAAATACAAGATGCATTAACGATGTAAGGAGTACATTACAGCATGTAAGGAGTAGTGAAATACATGCCTGGCCCCTACATTCATGTGACTCCCAGAGAGAAAGAAAGAACTTAGGTATTTTACTAGCAGTTAGGTACTGAAATATACTTTTTGGTTTTGAAATAAAGTGCGCTGCAAGTTGTCTGCTGTAGTCAGGTACAGCAGAACATTTACCTTCAGGTATATCACTACAGCTAGTGATATCAGAAAGTGTGTACTTAAATTAAGCACAGTTCGCTGAACCACAGTATCCTGGTAAAACCAAGTTCTTTGGAAGCAACCTAATAATTCTGGGGAAACAGTGGCTTTTTCTTATCAGTCACTACTCAGCAGATGTTTCTCAGTTGGCTTAGGTGATACAGTCTGCAGAGTGCCCTCAGCATTCACATAGGAAAAGTGAAAAAAACCAGAATTGAATAAACAAACAACCAAAAATATTTTAAAACTACTGTTACAAAACTACAAGCATTAGAGGCTTAGTTCGCCACTACTTTGTGTCATATATGTAGGGCTTCACAGAAAGTGAATATAAAGTTACTAAGGAAAGTGGTATACAATTTTTTTGGCAGATGACTGGACTACTCTCAGGATAAAAATTCCTTATACACATAGGTAAACAACACAAACCACACACAAAACCAGAAATAATCTCTAAGTAGATGTTATCAACTGTAACAAAGCAAAATGGAACATCAGGTATTCGTGTCAAGAATTCCATGTAGACACTTGTTTGAAGAAAAGACAAATGTAACTACAAGTCACAAACACTGGATCAGATAGTCAGCTAAGGACAGCAGCATAGTTCCTTGGATTCACAAATTTAAACAAGTCATGGTTTCATCTCAGCTGGCTGTCCTTTAAGTGGACTCCTTACATTTTCAGGGTCATGTAAGCTGAAAGTAAGCAGCAAATCCAATTTGATCAAAAAGGGCTAAGGTTGAATATGGACTTCTAAATTCGTAAGTGCCATTCTAAAAGCTTTCGCCTAATCAATCTGATACTATACTACCTATTTCTGGACAACACAAAGTGTAAAATTTTAAAAAATGCAGAATTCAGGACGTCAGTGCAAGTTTTCAGTAATTATTTTCAAAACTAATGATGTAGGCAAGTAAGCAAAAGCAAGAGATCACAATGAAACAGTATCTGTTCCTGATTGATTCACTACTGAAAGTAGCTGTCAAATAAAATATTAAATAAGTAGGTAAAGCTGTAGTTCTATTTGGAATTTTCAGTTTCAAAATAAAACTTTGTTCACTGATATACAAAGTATTTTGAATATATTAATTGAACTACTGCTGCGTGTTAGTTTTATGTGTCAAACTAGAGCTAAAAGACTATAAAGAATTTAATGTTCAAATATGTAATTCTGCATCTCTGCACAATGTCATGGAATACCGTAAATAGGTGTGAGCTCATAAGTACCAACGGGACTGCTCTAATTTACATTCACTGACGAGCTGACCCTACCTTTAACATTTATCTCGTTTCATTAAGATGTATTAATGATAGAGATTATCCAGTAAAGAAATAAAGTATCTCAGGATGAGATAGATGGTAGTCGTTAATGGTGCACATTACCTTGTTGTTGTACTGCATACAGATTGATTTCACCAAATACCAGCTTTAACATATAATAGAAGGCTCAAACAATAATACTTAAGAAAATTGCTGGAAGATGAAGAATGTAATATCTACAAATTTGGGGCTATTACACATTTCAATTTGCTCTGCTGAAACCTCCTCATCAGCAAAGTATTCAAGGGCACTTTTAACTTACTGTAATTTAAGAATTAAATACATATACTTATAGGTTTTTTTCATTCAGACCTAAAAATAACAGTCATTTTACTGAATTTTCCCTCTTTTACTGCATTTTACAGCAATTGGCACTGTGTACAAATCTCTGTCTGTTATTAACACAAGTGGGGGGGAAATTATATTGATTGCTTTATTCACATTAAGATTACTAAATCTTTATCTATACTTTTTATTTACATGCTTAGTTCTGTCATCTCAGTCTTTTGGTTTTCTATTATTTCTCCTTATGCCACCATGCCTTATGCCTGCTTAGACTGTGGATTACAGTACTGGAGTGTGAACCAGGAGATGCTGCCACTGCAAAACTGCCTGGCTGAGGAGGAAATAATTCTGTTATGAATTAATATCCCAGCCACAGACCAAAGAAACCACATGGAGCTGACAAGAGATAAATATGATCATGCTGCTAGAATCACTTGCCTTTCTCTAGAGAATGCCAAAATAAGAAGGCCTGACATTCTCACTAACATTCCAAGGTTCCAAACATAAATAGAAATAATTTACTTTAACTCCTTTTAGACAGATAGTCACTCTCACAAAAGTGCCAAATCTAGTTAAGCCATTTAAAAGATGCCATTTTAAATGAATCTTAAGGTAACAGAAAAAATAAAGTTGGTTCCATACATATTAGCACAAAGGTACAGTTCTCATCAAATTCTGCATCCTAAAGGCATATAGAATTTGATGTGTTTATCTCAGAACAGTTCAGGTTTTTGCTTATGTTTCTATCAATTTCAAACTAATTCTAAGGACAGAAAAGGCTTTATGTATCTTTGGAATAATACATTCTTTATTGTCCAGTAAATGACAGCCTGGGTTTCACCATCCAATGAAAAACAGCAAAGCTACACCAAAGGTCAGATGTAGTTGGGAATTTGGGGACATTTCACAGAACCAGAAAATCACAGAATGATGTGGGTTGGAAGGGACCTTAAAAATCATCTAGTTTCAACACCTCTGCCATGGGCAGGGACACCTTTCACTAGACTGGGTTGCTCAGACCTCCATCCAACCTGACATTGAACTCTTCCAATAATGGAATATCCACAACTTCTCTGGGCAGCCTGTTCCAGTGTCTCACACTCTCATCATAAAACAATTCCTTCTTGTATCCAACTGCTTTGAATTTAAAAGTGTTGACCTTCCCCCTGCCATTAAAGGCCTTGGTAAAAAGTCACTCTCCATCTTTCTCATGAGCCACCATCAGTATTTTGCTGATGGTGCTGTTTCAGCAGAGCCAATTCAAACATGTAACAGGTAGAAATACTGAAAGGCTTCTATAGGGTCTCCCTCGAGCCTTCTCTTCTCCTGGCTGAAAAATCCCAACTCTCTCAGCCTGTCTTCACAGGAGAGGTGCTACAGCCCTCTGATCAACTTTGTAACTCTTCACTGGACCTGCCCTAACAGATCCGTGTCTGTCTTTTACTGGAGCCCCACAGCTGGACACAGGACTCCGGATGGGACGGCAGGAAAATTGAGTAAACGGGCAGAATCAACTCCCTCAGCCTGCTGGCCACACATCTTTTGATGCAACCCACAGTAAGACTGGCTTTCTGGGATGCACACACACATTGTTGGGTCATGTTTTTTGGTAATGCCAGAAAGGAAACCCAGAGATCTTTCCCACATTTTTATTTACAAAAGTGTCTAGCTTTAGAGCCACTGACAGCAAAAAACTTAATAAAGAACTAAATACAGACATGCTTCATGCAAGCAACAGTGTTAATGGTTAAGACTATTAAGCCTTTGTTGCTGCCAAATATGGCAGATACATTTGTTATCTCCCTAAGAAGTTGTCATAGTGTCTCATGGAAAAGATGTTTTTATATTCTCTAGTTATTGGTTAGTAGGTAAAAATTATTTGCCTGAGATCACTGATAGATTATACATGTCACCTATATGGCAGCAGCTTAAAAGCTTGATTTTATAAATGGTCTATAGCTTAAGGATGACTAGTTCTCCTCCTCCTCAGTACTTAAGGAGCTGAACTTGACCTCAGCTTCCTGGTTGTGCCTACTTTTAACAAGCCAGTGAATGCCCTGGCAAGCCTTCCTACATCTGCCTGAAAAAAATTCTGAATTAGTCAATTAAATTTATATGCATGTTTAAGCCAGCAAAAAAAAAAATCCATTTTTTAATAAATTAATTATTTCAATACTCATTTTTCCTTGAAATAGAGACAAAACATCAATATTAGAAAACCTTCTGACGGAAGATGAATTCTGAAAACTCAGTTCCAAACTTGAGTTTTGAAAAAAATATCTTCTATGCTGTGTTGTGGACTATCCCCTTACCAGATAAGATACACTGTATTGTAAAGGTATATCTGCCTGCTGAGGATTGGTGACAGGGAAATATGAAGACAGGAGTTATCCAAACTATACCTCCTATAATCCCATAAACCACCACAGTGACCTAGACTTATGCAAGGAGTAATGGAAAACTCTTTTCAAAACCACAGTTTTAAACTACCTTTCCTTAAAAGGTAAAAAAAGTAAAGAAGTGTCCTGTTGAAAATTTTAATTTAGCAGAAAACACAGTTTCTGTAGAAAACTCTTAATTAAAAGTTTTATCCACCTGTAATACAAATTTATGAGGGTTGGTCAGTTGCTTCTTTTCCCCTGCTGGGTCAGTCTGGAGTACCAGTTTTTGGTCAAACAGCACACTTGAAGAGCCACAGCATTTTCCACCTCAGTTTAGCTACAGTTGTCTTGACAGCAGACGTCAAGAAAAATCTGCCGCAGGGAAATCAGACACATATGCAGAACAAATTTGGGGAAGACTTCAGGAATGGCAACATGCAAACATTTTTAATGACATACTGCAGGAGTGCTGAAAACCAGTAGTTCAAGAGTTTCAACCCACTTTAGAAACCAGTAACTTCTGTAAATACGGACATGTCACCCAAGTTCTCTGCCACAGTTTCTGCACTAGATTTAGTGGCTGATAGAAGATAGAGCTACATAATGAATAACATCTCCTTAAAGAAATTGCATAACTGCTAAAGAGAATTACTTTTATTACTAGAATATTTATTTATTAAGAGGTTAGAATTACTTAAAGTTGCTGTAAGGCCTCATTGCTAAGGTATCAGTAAGAAAACATAAGCAGAGCTAACCTTGGGGTTTTTTCCACTGCAGTGGTCAAAATGAAACCTGATGAAATGAAATGAAATGCTGTTTTAATAAAAACAGCAAATGAGATATTTTGAACATGGACATCCACAAGTGTCTATAAGGACGTGTGAGGAAGCTCTATTACACGAAAACTGATTTGGAAATATTTATACTTTGCTATTTCCATTTCTCCTTTCTTTGCTCTTGGCCTCGCACAGTGATCCTCTCCTAGCTTTCAGTGTCTTAAGTGGCTTCTTAAAAAGCTTTCTATCTTCACTCTAGTTTTGTGGCTGCTGATACCAAAACTCTATATACATAAAGCATGAGTAAGATTCCCAACAATGTGCACAATTAGAAATAAATGTACCTTCCCTTCTCCTGTTCCCTCTCCTGAATATATAAATCCACAGACAGATGCTGTTTCTTTTCTTTCTCAGTGGTCCACAGGCAGGAAGATAATCCTTGGAACGGCAGTATTTTCAGTCAGACTGTCCCTTTCAAAGCCTTCATTACTGAGCAGTAGATAGAATAAAGCCTTAAAGTCTTCCTGCAAAACTCCTGAAGAGAGGACATACCTTGCAAAATTAATGCTTTGTTCTGAAACTCAGTCATCTGATGTGCTTTCACAGAGCAACCCTGGTCTAAGCAGCACTCATCATCAACTTCATAGATCATACTCTATTTTTACTCCACCACACTCTGAACCATTTCAGTTTATTTCAATTTCAAAATGGTAACAGCAGTACAAATGTTACCCCAGAAATTCACTGTCTTGTACTGTGTTCAAGTCATTTGTTCATGAAGGTTTCTTGTTGCTTTAACTGGTTTTACCTGCAGGCATCAAGATCAAATTCTTTAAAAGCAATATTCTGTGGTGATATATGTGGGTGGGGAAAAGCTTTTGGCTCAGATATCACCACTATGCAAACCACAACAAGTAGGCCACATTTGGTGGCAGACCTTTAATAACATCTTTTCAATTCACAAATAAGATTGAAAAACATTTTTAAATGTTTTGAAAAGAAACAACAATCCCAAGTACATGCGACTTTTGCATACCAAGAGTTAGAACTGATGGTACAAGAGACGAAAAGCAAACAAAATATTCTTTGAAGCACTGTTTTCAATAAGAGCATTCCTTCCTGAGTCAAAACAGCACTGTTGTCCAGCACATTTGGTAACTCCATTTTAGTCATGATGAGACCAGGGATATATAGGAGAGATTATACAATAGAGGAAATATGCAAAAAAAAAATCATTCGCTCTGCTCTGCTCCACTTCACTACTATCTGGGTGTAATAACAATTCTTTTTCAATGGCAGTAAGCAGAATTTTAGCTTTCTTTTGCAAGGTGTCTGGTGCCAGCTAAATTGCTGTACTAATACATAAGGAGCAGTAAGAAATTCTAAGGGAGTTACCTGCATATAGATGTAACAAAGGGAAGAAAAATGCAGACAGGGACAATTTAGGGAATTCATCTACCTAAAGTCTCTGAATTTCCCTGTATGGTGTTTTCTTTTTTTTATTTTATTTTGTTTGCCTCCGAAAGTAAATTCCATTTTATATGCATTTCCTCATGTGATTCTTCCTTCACTGTAAACTGAAATATCACCTGGTGATGACCCTGCATGTTCAATAATTTCTTTAATTCAAGATGGCCATTGTCCTCCCTGCCCTCATCCTGCTTTTTTCTTAAACAAATTAGTCCCCGCTTCTGTATCCTGGATACCACTGAAGATAATGCCATTTTTGAGGCTTAAGTTGAGCATTTAAGAGAAAAGAAAGTAAGCAGCAGCAGAAGACATACACAGGATTATAAATTACAAAATTATAAAAGGAGAAACAATATGAACAGAGGGTGTTATTAAATCTGTCTCCTAACACAAAATCTAGGAAATAGCCAATATAATTATCAGGAACTTAAAATAAGTAAGTATTTTCCAGAGTGCATAATGTAAGCAAAAAATGCAGGTAATTTGAAAAAAGTGGAATTATAAATTCATGTAAGAAAACCCATACTAGTATAAGTAGTATAGGCTAAAGTAGCATTAAGTACTGCTATTTGGGTCCAGAACATAGGTCTGAAAGCTTCTAAGCACTGCACTGGCGAAAAATATGAGGGTGCACTGCAAGAAGCATGACTGTATCTTTTATCAGATGTCTGACCACTGACAGAAATAGGATGTCTCTAAAAGTTAGACAAACAGTCTGGTATGTTACAGCCTTTCTTACATCCTTATTACACGGTAGATATTTGCAGGTAATAAAACTAAACAAAAATAACTTCTATGATGTGTGTAAACAGCTATAAGAAATACACTGGCATGTTTTTTTGACAAGGTTACTTACAGTAGGTTTAAACTGGGGTAGGAAAAAACCAGTATCACCACGGAAGTTTTTTATTGTTTCTGGGTCCCAGTGAAAACAAACATACAGCAACAGTGTTTTATTAATGTATATGCTGGCAACAACACTGACAAATAATTTATTCATGTCTTAATGTTCCTCCTGGTACAACACAATTTTATCCAAGGACGCTTTGGAAAATTCCACAAAGCAACTAACCACTGTTTGTTTGAAGTGCAGACAGTTTCAGAACATTTTTTTAACATTTTGTGGTACTGCTGGGCATATTTTAACTCTAGCAAATTACACCAATAACTAAAGAACTTTTTCTCCCCAAAAGAACAGCAGAACAATACAGTCCCTCTGAAGCTGTAATGCTCTTTGGTATACAATACCAACAGGAAATCATAACTTGGTGTATATATTAAACAAAAGATACTTTGACAAAAAATAAACACTGTAAGTAGACAGGAATCAAAATTCAGTTATCTCAGTTTAGCCCATACTTCTCCTCTGAAGTATTGCATCCAGAGAGTCACTGGTTTTCAGATGTCTCATTTTAGTGATCCACAGAATTTCAGAGAAATGGCACAAAAGGAAATTATTACAGCCAGCCTAATGGCCTGGAAGCAATGTGCTTCCTTACTTATCCTGAGACAGAACAAAACCGGAGCTTTCACTGTATGTGATCAGATGCTGTTTCGCATCGCTCTACAAAACATCTGTTTGTCCACAACACAAACCATTTTCAAGGCCGCTGTGTAGAATGCTGTTCTGGATCCTAGACATCAGCTGCCTCCCAGTGGTAAGGAATATAGGAAGTGACTAGAAAAAATTGAAACTGAAAGGGAAGGCTGACCACTGCTGAGGTCCCGGCTTTCTACTCAGCTCCCACCTTCTATGCTCCTGCAGGGGCACTCACTCCAGTACCAGACTAGAGCCAGGCTGAACCCCCTCACACACCCCAAAGTGCAGGTAGTGAGGATGCTCGGCCCTCAGCACCTCTTTTTTTTTTTTCTTTACAGATCTGATCCTGTTTTGCTAAGCAACTTGCTAACACAGATATAGGCTGCACAGGTCCCTCTTGACTAGCTGGAAGCAAGATGAGTCTGTGTTTATTCTTATCATTTTGAGAAAGCTAGCAGTTAGTCCTAGCTTAGCACAGAGCCTGTTCTTGTCATTTTGACTTGATTGAACTGTGAAAGAGGTTATATTCTATGATTTTTCCTTTTCCAAGCAAGGACAAATTTTGACCCGACAAGATAAACCGGGCAAAAGTATTTTGGAATAGATATAGACTCTCAACAGAAAAAGGTTTTGATACTCAAGGTCAAAAGATACGTACTATATCAGGATGTGAGTTTTCACAGTAGGTGTCACAGTAAGGGCCCAGGAGTGGTAGATCCCACCCATGCAATGTTGAGTCCATGACGTATAAGCACAGCAGGACCAGCCTAAGCCTGGTCTTCTGGAAGATGCAAACAGATGTGGGGAAGCAAAATGAAAGCCTCCATCGAATAAGTAACAGTAAAGAACAAGACTAATCACAGTACTTCCTGACTGTGCCAATTAAAGTGGTCCTGTGAAGATAACACAGGCCAGAGCACATCAGTTAATTACACTATTCATGTGAAACACCTATAGATAGTAATAGATATTTCTTTTTTGCTGCAATATTGACAACAAGGACAAGAGACTCTAACTGGTGGCCCTGTGGTGGCCCCAGAAGTCAGACCATAGGAAGAGTCCATGATGTCTATATTTAAGAATTCAGCTAGATTTAATGTGACAGGAGAGTCATATGAAGTCCTTTAACTATTTGAGTACATAAGAAACATTTTAAATCCCTTCTTCGCTTGAGGTGATGAGCAAATTGATCTGTCTGAAGAATTTGTACCTTGTGTGGTCTGCATGCAGCTCTGTAACCTGGATACTCCATTCAAATTTCCTGCCTAACAGTTAGGAGGTAGCGGCAGATGTCTCTGTTTCTCAGGCTCTACTTCTTCTCCTCTGTGAATCTCCTTTTCCATTTTCAGGTGGGAAAGCTCACCTCTAGCCAGAAATGAAAAAAAAGGTTTCCTGAATTAACCAAGATATCGAGTAACCCTCAGTAGTGTGCCTGTCCCTGCTCCTCCTCTGAACCTTCCCTCAAGCACTTGTCTCCTGAAAGGCAGGGCAGTGGCCAAACAAACCCAAATGTTCAGCGGTCTGAAGGAAATTTACAATACAAATGGCAACTCACACACAAACAAAGTCAGACTCCAAAGATGAGTTTACAAAGCAAAAACGGATTTTAAAACCAGTACAGGCACATCTTTTTGTAGCGAATTGCTTACTACTGAAGAAAATCTGTGACCTGGAGACTTGAACTACACTTGTTGGTCTCCCACAGATATTTTCACTGCCTAGCTATCTATGCTCATTGTTCCTGTGCTGCTATCATTTCTAGCTAATGAATTAATTGCTTCCAATTAATTGACAGCAGCTTCATACTGTATTACCGAAGGATTACAAATTAAATATTAATTATGCTTCATTGTGCAGGAGGAATCAAATTAAACATAATCACACTGCATTATGAAGTAAGTACACTAGACATTTTCTAGAACAGATGCACCCTGTCCAAATTACAGTCAATTCTGATATATCGTAAACAAGCTAAGACTCATTTATTAAACTGGAAGTATCACACCTCCCACACAGAAATGCATGAGACAAATGTTTAAAGCTTCAAATTTTCACAGATGGTAGCAAGGAGAAAACACTCTTATAAGACAAGTTTTTCATGCTGCAGTCTTTAGCAGTCACTGGTATTCCACTGAAAGGAAAAAAATTCCCAATATAGTTTTTCCTGTACCTCAGTAACAGTCAAATCACTTAATTGTCACTATGAGTTTGGCCTGACATCATGCAGAACTTCATCCACAACCACAGGTTGCCAGGTACCTAACTCCAAATTGCTAAAATATGTGTCTGAAAACAAGTTTAATGATTGTTCAGGGCAGAAAATAGTCTTTGCGATAAGGGCATCTGAGTTTGAAAAAACAGACTGAGAGAAGAAAGCCTAGAGAAGTGGTGCACATCGCTCAGGAAAAGGGTATCTTCGTCAGTGTGGCGCCTCGGAAAGGACAGCTCTGTTTTCCTCCTCATGTTCTGTGAAATTTCACCCGCTCTGGGAGAGCAAGTGGAGTATTTTTGGAGGTAGTGGGAGGAAGAAGGATAAAGGAGAGACAGATATCTCCAGAGCAACATTTTTTTTTTTCTCTCAAAAGATTGACTTCAAAATATCTGATTGTCAGCCTACCCAAAGAAGGGAAAATTTATTACAGGAGCTGAGCCAGATCCTCAGCTGATAAAAATTTATTTAGCTCCACTGATTTCAGTAACAGGAGAGGTGAGCTTTTGGGGAGCCAAGACAGCACCTTTTTCAACAATACTACCTATGGATTGGATTTCTTTTAAAAGGGTACTTTATGCATAAACAGCTGGGTAAAATTTTTAGCAAAAAAACTCCAAAATAACCAACAAAACCAGAACAAAACACGATCCATATTTTGAAAAGGCTTCCAAGGACTTTTTACTCATCACTGTTTCACTCTACTCATTATCAACCTGAACATGACCATTTCAGCATATGATAGACTTCAAGCAGATAAGTATTGTCAAAATACTCATGCAGGTGAGGCATCTCTAAAATTCTGATTCAAGAGCCCCACCAACCAGAGGCCATCTATCAAACATGTATATCATGTGTAGCAGCAACAGAATACAACCCTTCAAACTGATCACATCTGAATGCAAAACCAAATCAATTTTTCACAAGTGATATCTAAAAGAATATGCAGTGAATTATTTTGCGTTATAAGATGCCGTCATGTACACTTTGTTCTGAGGTCCTACAACATCAGCTGTCATTGACCTGGAAAGACTATAAGTTTATTGTTAAAAAAATTGCGGATGACACAGAGCTATACTGAAAATCAGAGACACAATTATGTCATCTGTATCATTTATTACAGTGTGTTCATTCAAATAACATTTTAATAGTCAATAAAATAATCCTAATTTGTAAAACAAGAGGGATGTCATCTGGGAAAACACACTATGAGCATCATTACTGCTAACAAAACACAAGATCCCAATGCAGCATTACGGCTAATGGATAACAACATACCTGGGAATATAAGCAGAAGAATACCTATCAAGACTTCATGGAGGGTATTCCTTGTCAGTATGGAGGTATTTTTGGACAGCATGTGTATTTTCAGAGTGCTGTTTTGGGTTCTGATGCTTTGAAGGAAAACACCAGCAAAAAAAGGAAAAAAATACTTATACTGGAACCACTAGATAATCAGAGGGCCGTAAATCCTGCCTAACAATGACAGACTTAAGTATTTGTGTCTATCTCAAAATAAAGATTAAGAGGGGGCCTGATTACACTATGCAAGTACTTACATAGGAGATTATTGGTAGCAGAGAGCTCTCTAATCCAGCCAAAAAGCAAGTAACATCATTAAATAATGGAAAGATTAAGTTAAACACCAAAAATAGAATAAAGGTAGCAATGTTTAACCGTTAAAATCATTAACCTTGGAAATGTCCTGGCTTCAAAAGTCTATGAATTATACACGACATAAATTGGTAGAATTTATGATGGCAAAGAGAGATGCCTCCCATGCACCTCCATTCTTAAACCTGCCATTTTTTAAAGAATAATATCAATCAAAAAGCTTTCTGACATTCTGGTATAAGTGAACAAAAATTGAGAACAAACTTCCTTTCATCTGCACTTCTGTAATATTTTACTAATCCTCTGTGTTTATATTATACAAGTATAGCTAAAGTGAATTTTTTGTCCTGCATCCTATTCCTGCACAAGTAACCCTTGAGACTCAAGCACGTATTTCTGAAAACACAGGTACACATTACTAGCAATACTGAAATACTGCCTTTCAAGATCTCAAATTCTCTACATGTTCTCCAGCAGGAGCAGAACTGTTGCTATTCTTTCTGTGAAGTAATATCATTTAATTAAGTAACAGGAGGGACCACCAACTGGAGGTCTTAACACTGTCACTGGTCTTCATGGAAGATTTACATCAACATGCATACAGGCATGTCAAAAAGGAGTACATGCACACATCGCAGTTAGATTTTTGATGACAATTTTTCAGGCTGTACTGCTGCAACTTTAAATGTATTCATCTTCAGTTCTCGCGTGGGACCTGCAGTCTATTACAAGATGCTGCTTTACGCACACTGCAGACACTTCACTGTCATTTAGCAGTCTGACAACAAAACCAAAATTATACTAGTTACATGCAACAAAAATGTGTTACCTACAGGATTTGGAAAAACGAAACCATAATATGTGTACACTTGTGGTGATAAACAGTATGAAAATTGCAAATACAAGGATGGATACCAAACTAATTTAAGGATTTGAATGTTTAATGTGTTCCATGACACATGCTCATGTGTATGTGTGGGTGTCAGAGAAACTGAGAGGAGCTGATTTATCCTGTCAAGCTTTCCAATGTTTCCTTTTTCGGATATTTATAACAATGTCACTCTTTAGGGTCAGGGTACTGATGGCTTATTTAGCTAATAATTTACGACTGTAGAGAAAACATTTGATTGAGTATATTCAGTCCAGTGTCTGCTAGGTGCTGTATGAGTGAATGAATGAAGACAGACTGAATGAAACAGGCAGCTTGTCTTTAGTGTGGATTTGCTAACAGGAAGATTTGGACAGAACTAGAATACACAGTGTACCCCAAGAAATATACAATGTTATCTCTGCTGTACCACAAAAAACTTTCAAAACACCTTTCTGTTTTCACTTTTTTATGTACATGTTTTGCATGTTTCTTTCACTAGCAGTGTCTTTTAAAAGAAAGAACAAGATTTTATAGTAAAAGAATAGTAAACAGTCTGACAGAAGTCAATTCATAAGTTTGCTGACAAAACTGAAATATCTTTATGAAGCACTCACCAGCCTTTGATCTCTCTCTCACATAACACTTTAGCAATACACAATCTCACTTACTCTTTTGCAGCTTTGTTACATTTTGCATATGATCCTTCCTATGTGTTTAGAAGTATTGTGAGAAAAATATTCATTCTATCTCTGATGAATATTTAGTTAAGTTTGATACAAAGGCCCTGTACTTGCTGCAACTCTTAAATAATATATACTGAATCAAAAGCTACTATTCCAAATAGAATAGCACAGAAACAGAATCCCAAATAGAATTAGACACATGACCAGAATCTCAGATGGGTAAATAAACACAGGCCAGCATTTCCAACCAATGTTCCTGTTTGTAAGCCTATAGTCACTTTTTTCCCCACTTTCTTGCTAAATTTTCTTTCAGTGCCAAAGCATTTCCAGATTTTTAAGGTCATCGCTCCTTATAGTATCTGAAAGAGAATTTCTATCTTTCATGAGTTTTTTTCATGAGATCTTTCATGATGGTATCTGGAAGAGAATTTCTATCTTTCATGAGATTACTTAGAAGAAAACTCAAACAGCATGAATTTTGTGTTCAGAGAATGGTAGAAAGGGCACATTGGAGATGTGATCTGTGACGTTCTTCAGTGTGTTTTTTACACAGCTTAATGCAAACATGACATTTTTTTTAAATATCTCTCTTATTATGATCAAATATTTGACAGACACATACAACCAGAACTGTAGGATACAAAAATAATGGCTCTACTTTGCCAGATCAAACATCCGTCTGCCCCAATATTTCACCTCTGTGAGATGACCAAGGAAGCTATTAGAACAGAGGAACCCTATTGGTGATACCTCCCCATCACAGATTCCCAGACGTCAACAGTCTGAGGCTCAAGGACTTTCTCAGACAAAGGTGATAATATTGTATGTAAAACACTAGTATACTTTTGTTCCATGAGTTTATTAATTGCTTTTGTATCTACACAGACATCTGCATTTTTCTGTGGCAATGACTTCCACAGCATGTTTTTGATATCACTTGATTTAGTCTAAATTTTATAGCAGGATAAACAATTTTGTTAGCTAATTCTCTCTGTGCCATCTATGAATTTATAGACCTTTTCATAGACTTTAGTCTACTTCAGAGCTTGTAATACAGAAGGCATTCCTTTGATCATCCTTGCTGTACTTCTTTACACATTCTTGAGCTCTTTGTACTATTTTCTGAAGGGGGAACAGAACCATGTATATTATTCAAGATGCAGGAGCATTACTTGTATGAGCAGTTGCCCAATAATTTCTCTTTTGTTCTAAATGCAATTCCTTGTTCTCTGCTCTTTTTCTAGTAATTCTTTGCATTCTCTTCCTTGCCCTCTGCTCACCTTTGCACAGGCAGTTTTTATACAACTACCTATATTAGCTCTGAGCTCTGTGTCCTGAGAGGGAATAGCTTGTCTCCTGCCATTTTGTCATATACTAACTTAGTATTGTGAAATCCTTCTGTATCTCTGCAGTGAGCTTTCTTTTTTGCTACTGAATAACTTGGGACCATGAAAACCTTTGCCATTCTGCTCCTTACTCTCCTTTCCAGTAAACTTCTGCAGACACCAAGCAATGCAAACATCAACACAGATCCCCTTAAGACATTCCAAATAATATCTTTTCATTTTAGAACTATCTGGAATCTGTCAGAATACTGGATTTTTAATGAGTTTAGTGGTTTAGGCCACTTTTAGTTATTATAATGCAGCAATCAGAAAAAAAAAGTATTATATACGGTAAATCAGGCGGGAAAATTAAGCAAAACAAACAGCTCCTATTGAACACCAAATGCCTGCAGTAGGGAACAAGGTAATCTCCCATAACTGTAAACAGCTTCAAAAGGCCTTAGTAAACACTGTGAGAAACTCATGGATGAAGGAAACACAATTCTGCGTGAAAAAACCCTATCGAACAGGAATACATTAAATTCAAAAGTGACAACCGCCTCTAAATTTATTTACTGGCATAGGGAGTGCCAGTATAGGGGATTCAAACATCCTCCCTGAGCTTTGTGGCCCTCCTATGCAAATCTTATTGCTATCTCCTTCCCATGCTCTTGCAACACAGTCAGCTGCTGGGCACTGAGGGCATTTGACTTGCACTAATTCCAGTATTTGTTTATCATATATTTAAACAAGTTACAACAAGCCAACTATTGTGCTCTGCCTCCAAGGCGCTCACCAATGCAGCCTACAAGTTTCATTATTCTCTCATCTTCCAACTCTTTCCTGTAGCTCCAGGAGTAGCTCATGCCATGCGATGTACACAGCAGTACAGAGATGACACTCATTCTCCTTCATAGCACAGGCACTTTTGTTACAGACATCGGTAGAGGCTTAAACTAGAAGTCCTTCTGGCCATAAAAAAACCCAGAAGAACAGAATGGAGTTGAGCAGGGCAAGGGGTAACCGAGTATTCATCAGCTGTTAGATGAGCACTGATGGAAGCAACCAAAACACTGAGGGTGCCAGGTGCCCCAAACACCTTCTCTTTCAGTACATCTTTCAGTCCTAGTGCATGTTATCGACAGAGGGCAGGTGTCTCTGGTGTAGGATATTTGAGCTCTGCCAAATTCATTAATGTTCAGGTGAACATTAAAAGGTGATATCTAATAGCCCCCAATATACAGGCAGTCAGACTGGATAAAGGGTAAATAACATCTTCCCAGACAAAGCTCAGTGCACTAAGAAGCGGGCTCATTCCTAGGAGTGGGTTAAGGGAGGACTTTCACCTGAATCAAAGGCTTCAGTATAGTGAGAACTCTGTGACTGGGCACTCATACTCACATAAATGCCACCTACACACAAGACAGGAAACTGGATATACACTATTCTCTTCTTACATTTTATTATTAAAAACACTGCCTGACAATCAATCTCTGTGTCTTCATTAACCTGGGAAAGACTTTTATCAGTATAAATCGGACTTGGATCCATCCTGCCTTTCGAGCCTTCTATTTGGCTATGATGCACAATCAAGGAAAGAACAGGTACAAGAGAAGGTATTTCTCTACGTTTGGTCGTATAATACCTACGTGTAAAGTACATTGTCAGTAATGACAGAGAATTATTACAGGGACGAAAACTGCTTGCTGGGTTAAAAGATTATCAAATAATCAGAATAAAAGCAGTTTTCAGGTTTCATTACATGTACATGAAATCACGATTTAAGTAGTCACAAAAAATTGCTGCAGAGCAGTAATTCTCCTGGTTCATATTAATTTTCCTTAATAATAAAGGAAAACCAATTCTTTGTGGACTTCTGGGATTATACAAAATTACACTTATGAAATATGTATTTTGCAGAATGAACTGCTAGGAGGACTTTTATTTAAAACATGCACTGTACTGAATCCCTGAGTTACTCTTGTTTTGATCTTTACACCACAAAACAGAGAGGAGCCAAACAAGTTTCCTGTTGGACAGAGGAAAGTAAAAGAGAGAAAATCAATCCATTTTATGTTAAATTGCCTCAAACATATCTTAGAATTGACAAAGCATTAATATAGAGAGTTTACTTTTACCTTTAGACTCTAGATTTTAATGAGAGGAATCAATTATCCTCTCATCAATTATCAGGGTAGCTTCCCTGTAATCTAAGTATTTGAGCAGGTCAATCTGATTCTTTCATACCTACCTCAGTAAACGTTCATTTCTTTTTGGTGGTTTATTATACAGTTTTCTCATTGAAAGTAAAGAACAACCAAACTGATAAAAATCATACAGTTTCAATTAAAACTGCTGAAGGTTAAGATGGTATAAAATCTTACAAATCATGAATTTTATACACTTAGTGCAAGCATTTGTTTAAGTCAGCACAGTGGGTCCCAATTAACATTTTTAAAGTACAATTTCGGCAATAGTCAGAGAAGTAGAATAGCTATTGGTAGGGTGACAGAAATTCAATATCTATATTTAATGTTTGTGAGCCTACTGGAAACTCAGATATTCTACAGGATATACTTAGTGCTTCTGTAAAGGTACAGACACACATTTTTCAATGACACTGGAAAATAACAAGTCCAAAAATCAGGAATACGCTCAACCACAAGCAGTCCAAAAAGGAAAAATCTTACTCCCTAAGGACAGAAATCATTTTATCTTTGCCTTGAGCATGCATTCAAGTCACCAATAAACCCAAGACCGATAACTGGCTCAGCTGTTACCTATACTGTCATCTCCCTGAATAAAACAGAGACAAAAGAGAGGAGTTGAGTCATGGTGCATCTGTAACACTCAGCATGAAACTAATCCCAGCTGAACTACACAATTGATAACAGTTACCAGCACACAGCCAATTAGGTGGGATTAATAAATGATTCCATCAAATAGATGGTGCAATTAAATAACAGCGGTTAACTGGTATGTGATTTATGTAGATAAAAATATTCAGACATGTTAGATGTAAACTTTGCATTAATGAACCTTATACATAGCCATTTTGCATCCTGATGAAGCATTAAGCCAAGAACTCTGGAATTGTGAAAAATAATGTTATACATCCTTTGATTGTCAACATTTTGATCCAGAAAACAAAAGCTAGCACTCTGAATCACTAATTTTAAATTTCATCACAGTCTTACATATCTCAATACACTTTTCTGTATACATTTAAAAACACATTTTGTAAAGATTATGTATTTTCTCCATTAGCTGTGCATGTACACTTATGCAGCAGAGATTACCTTGTGATTTAGAGTAGATTATCTGCTACCTGAATGATTAATTCATGGCAGTTTAGCTATGGACAGACTTGGTGCACTTTACTCCCATGAGAACCAATTCACAGTAGGTTGTTCTCTTGCTTTAAATGAGGTCACAGGAGGGCGAAGACATTCCTCAAGGAAATCAATACAACAAAATCTGACTTTAAATCCAGCCTTGCCTGTTCAAGAGTTACCATTCTCAGTAAGTCAAAGTCTGGAATCTTTCTTTGTTAAGATTTCCAAGAGAGACATCTCACAGCTGAAATATTGCTAGTTCTGTGTGAAGGAACTGAGCAGGTTACAGAAAACTATTACTGTTTTACTTAGTTTCCCAAACATTCAGAGTAAAGACCAAACAAGCTCAAAAAGCAATATTTTATGTACTGCACTGAATCTCTCCCCAGCGAAGCAACTTTGGACATATATAGCAATATCTCATCTGTCACTTATTTACAGACATAAAGATTTTAGTGTAACATATGGATACCAACTTCCTTAAAAATTATTTATCAATTATGAAAATGTGAGCAATGGATAGAAGACTTCAGCATCTGAAAATGTGCAGATGGCACTGTAAATAACCATATAGTTTATAGTCAATATATACTTTTGTGGGACTTCAATAATATTCAGTTCTGTATATTTTTGTCTCTTCATTCAAAAGCTCATGAAAGACAGAAACAGCATTTTTATAGTAATTTTGATGCATTCTACATATGACAAAAGACATGAGGGGTAACTTTAAGGCTATCGTTAATTCCAAATTACAATTTATGTCTGGCAAGTAAATCAGGTCTTGTTAAACAGCAGTTTACAAATGTTTAGCCACAGTGCCCTCTAGCCGTCTTAATTCCTACTTCAGAATTTCTATGTAGTTTTCATGGAAGGAAAAAATCTCTGCATGAACCACCAGCTAGAGAAGTACAGGTATTGCCAACTGTGATCCATCTACCCGGTTTTCCTTATCATGATGACCCACCCACCCCACTCCCAAAAAAGCTTTTCTCTAACACCCAGTGAACAAAATATATTTCTCTTTTTGAATTTCCCAGCCTGAAAAGTACAGATCAGGAAACCAGTCTGAAGAAAATAGAACTGATTTGAAATTTTCATTGGGACCCAAACAACCTCAGCAGAAAGAATGGGTTTCTATTTTTCATTGCTTTTTACTTCTGTGTGCAATCCATACTGTCTGTTTTGAATTTGAAGCACCCGTAAAGAGCAGCACATTTGGGCACACCTGTAAAGGTGAGCTGTTAGATAAAAGAATGAGGGCCAGGCTCCCTTCTCAGATGACACCAGTCAGTTCCAAACAGATAAGAGGCAGTTTATCATCTATATTCCTAATCCAGCTGGTTTAGGGAACTGGGTCACTTTTCAAAGGCTGTGTCTTTCAGAAACACTCTCTGACAGACATTTGATTTTCTCTTCCTCCTTCCTTCTCTTGAGACTAGACTTTGTCCACTTCAGACCTCTTAAACCATAGCCTTCAAATAAAACCTGATATACTCAGTGTCTTACTTAAATACTCCTTCTCAACTGCATTGTCTGTAACAAGACGCACTCAGCTTCTTTCTTAACCTTTAATGGACAAGATGAATTACACACTGGAATTTTTTAAGCACAGTCACTTTTGTTTCAAAAAAATACCAGGCAATTGCAGACCTTCGCAAAATAAGGATCTATTTAAACTATTTTGCAATGAATCTTCCTCAGCAGGGTGCCCCCAGTCCCTCTGTAATCCTGAAGTCTGACCAGTGCTTTGGACAAAGCAAAGTTCCTTCCTTAGCTTTCTTTTTCCAGGAAAGGTAAGCAGAAGGGGTGATATTGGAAAACTGAGGTTAAGAATCACAGAAGTCCTAAAAGCATTTTAAATTCTCTATCCCAGCCTACTGTAATTTTTAATGTATAAATCCTGAGAATAACTTTGTGGTAAACAAAAATTTTTTTTATAGCCATTTTCACTCTGTTCTCATTTTAAATGAAAAGCAGCTGGAACTAGTAATACCAGAGGAGAGCATTCAATTCTTTGCAATGTTCAGAACTACAGAATTCAAGAAATCTCTCTGATGCTGTGTGCACTCTGCTTATGTAATGCTTATGTTGTATTTATGGAGCTGCAACATGAGGCAAAGCAAAACTAGGAGAACCTGGATCTTAGCATACACTGTGTGGAAAAACCCTGGGCTATGGCCTGTCTCCTGGACACAGGATGCTTTCAGCAATAGATTAAAAACTAGGTTTTCCTCAATCCTGCCAATATGAGAACTGAGCATTTACTCTCTGGTTCCTTGAGAAGGTAGATAGCTCTTACTTGAAAAAGTCCCAGACTGAAATATCTAAAAAGATCAATGTTTCTGAGTCACAAGAACTGATCATAGGGTTCTGGTGGTGTTATGCTCCAGCTTATAGGATTTTGGTTTCACCTTTCTGGCAGGTTTGGTTTTTTCTGCATTTTTCCTATCCTGTCTTCAATTCACCTTTTTGTATGCATATGTGGAAATCGTGTCAGCATGGAATGCTTCTAGTGCATAAATGTTATGAGAAAACCATTTTTAATTATCAACTATATAACTCTGAAAAGGTATCTTTGTGACCCCAAGTGCAACATGTTGCTACACATGACCAGAGGTTTAGAAGACTATTTTCAGCCCTGGAAAATTTCAGGCTTTTGTGATGTGCTTCTGAAGTCTCTAATGCGAAGTTTCTTTTTTTTGTTTGTTTTTTTGGTTGGTTGGTCGGTTTTTTTTGGTTTAGGGTTTTTTTGTTGGGGTTTTTTGTTGGGTTTGTTTGTTTGTTTGTTTGGGGTTTGGTTTTTTTTGTTTAGTCCTGAGTCAGTCTTTCAAGCTTCGGTACTAAGCCAAGGAAACACAGCACACGCAGGCTGCTTATAGCTGGTGTCACAGAGTCACAACTGCAGATTTCTGCCTCTGCTGTCACACTGCTTGAGGGCGGACGTGCCACCCAGGGAGGCCCAGGGAGTGCACACAGGACTGGCTTTCACTCCTCCAGGACAAGAACAAAAGCCCTCTGCAAGTTCCCTCACTGTACTTCATGTAGAGCAAGGCGTCACCCTCATGCTACTGCAGAGTACTGAAGTAACATTCCCTTTCTTAGCCTCACGAGCATTTTAAGGCTAGAAAAAGGTTCTTTTGATTCTATTATCATTTTTTCATCTCTGTAGGACTAACTGTACGTGTCAAATGCTGCTGTTACCTAGCACCAATTTATGTTCTCAGTTACCATTATGTGTTAGATAGACTAGAGGTATTACAGTGGGTCACCTGAAAGGAGAACCTGTTGTGCATCTTGACTCTACTTTTCAGAGCATGTGTCACTGAAAGTCATTTTATCACAATTCATTTTACAGGTTGATTCCATTTAGATAGGTTCTAACTGTGTCATTTTCAATGTTTCGTTATAACTCTTACAACCAGCAGTACTCTCCATCACAGTCATGCTGATTCTTTTGCAGTAAAAATGTCTCTAAAAATAAATTCCTAACCTACGCTTTCCTAGGTGAGCATTGGTAAGTGGCAAAACATTTCTAACCTTTACTTAGAGATTTTCTGTAAGTAATCTTTGCATGGAGAATTTTTGGATTGGAAAATGTTTGCATCCTAACCTACATTAACGTTTTTGCATGCCTATATGAATACCACTTCAGCACGCAAACTTGGAATTCCTGCACTCAGCTGTTTTTAAGTTCTATCATTCCTAAAATGGTGAATTGCATTAAAAGTTATACATACTTTAAAAAAAAAAGGAGAAAAATTCTTTAAATAACTACTTCCAGAAATGCATTTAAGGAAAGCTATACACCTATAGAATTAAAAGAGTATATTTTCATTTTTTTCAGAAATAGCAATATATCACAATTCCTCTGAATCTACATATATGTATATATCTATAGGTACCAATTAACAAATAAACTCTTCCACAGTTAAATGTACTGTTCATTCCTTCTTTCACAGAATATTACTGCAGAATGGACAAGGTAAATATTTCAGTGGATGTAACTGCATTTTGTCTGAATAATACTGAAACTTTCCTGTAAATTTTAAAGCTTTAACACTAAATTTAGTTGAAGAATGATAAGATGGATAAGGCTTTGGGCACATTAATTATAAAAAAACTCTTTTCATTAATTTAGCCATTTTTTTCTGCCATCTAATACCACCATAAGTAGTTATTTGTACATTATTCAAAATGATCTTTGAATTCTTGAAGAATTTTAGACGGCTTGTTAACTTTTTTATAGCAAGCATTCAATGTTTTATTGAAAATATCTGCTTCAATTTGCTGTAACTGGTGCTTTGGCTACTTATTTGAGTGTGAAGTTCCTTTGGGTGCTGAAACTACATAATACACAGTTCTGGCACAAAAAGAAATAAAAATAAAAGAATAGGAGTAAGTCCTGTCTCAAAACTTTGTACACTGTTACTGCACAGCAAATAAAAACATTCGCTTCAAAACCTATAGATAAGTGTAGCAGGGAAAAGGCTTAAAATGTGTAATGCTGTGAAAAATGCTGAAGACATTCTAAGACACTATTTCTTGTTAACATGCAAAAGAAGGTAGAGCAGCTACTACTAAGCAAAAGATCCTGGATCCTCTAGTGGGTATTCTGACTAAAGAACTCATGATTTGGCACAAAGACTCACAGAGAGAAAAAAACAGCAATCTAAGTAATTAACTGGAAAAAAAAAATAAAGCAAGAAAGTCTTAAAGGTCCTGAATACTTTCGTAGACCAAATTTTCATTATCAAATCTGAAAATTTCTTCTCGCTCCACAAATTTACTGTCTTTTTTTCTGCTGGGGGCCTAGTATGAAGGTTTCTCCATACTATGAGTATTGCTAAGAGAAGACTAAGGATTCAAGTCTAATTCCACAGTGAAAATACTGCTACTTTCATTTTAGATTAACTTAGGTAAGTATCAGATAAAATAATGCAAGTATCAGGAATGAGATGCAGTATTGCTCTACCATCTTAATTTCTGCCCTTTACTATCTGGTAAATATTTCCAATCTGTCCATGTCATTCATTGAGATTAAAACACTTGTATATTTTTAACGTTTTTTCTCTCACTGGAATATACCCGAGGGTTTTCTAAAAAATCAAAAACTGTTTATAGCTTCCATTTCATAGCCAAAATGTTAGAACTCACAAGCCTGAGTGAAAAAAAACCCATAAGACTTTCATAAAAAAAAAAAAAATTTCTAGTTTGGAAAAAGGTAATCAGTTTTTAATTTGCATCAAACATTTATAACTTCACATGTACAAGCACATTTCTTAGTCTGCTGATTTGTAGAGCTATGAACATATTAATGAAGAGGTGTAACCTACAAATGATATCCTGTTTTAAAAAAAACTGCAATAACCCCACAGGTTAATCACTAAAGCACTGTTTTATTTACATCACACTTAGAGATTCTCTTTAAGAAGATCTAGAAAACAGGCAATTGCTGGAAAATGCAGGTAAATATTTTTTAAACTAACTACTTATTTTTGTTACAGTTGTGTTTATAGGGTGACTGATGGTTACACCATCAGATAAAGCAATGGGGAGGCATGCATTATCACTTGCTACATTCAGATATTTCTATAAAAATGTCTGTGCAGTGATTTTTCAAGATGACAATAAAATACGTCGTACAAATGCACTTCCTTTTGGGAGAGACTGCAATCTTAAATGCTTTAAATAAACTCAAGTCGTATTTTCTTGGAAAACAAACTTGGTTTCCTATTTTCTTCCATTATCCCTTGTACTACTAAATAATGAAGAAAACAGATACTTCAAATTGCCCTCTCTAGCAAGAGCAGGTTAACTACTGGCATTAGGGCCATAATCTGTCAAGAATTACTTCAAATGCTTAAGTTAATTCACCCAAGCAGTCACCTTCAAACACGAGGCAGTTGATGTACCCAGGACCATCAGAAGGGCACTACAAGAGACCATAATCCTGTGTTACCCCACCACAGCTGAAAGCATGACGTGGGCCGAATGTGTCTGACTCGCATCAACTGCTGCTGCTGCTGCTGCTGCTGCCAGGGGAGACCAAACGCCTGCAAAATTTCTTCCTGCACTTTCCAATTCTTTCTCTTCCCTGCCACGGCTTTCATGTTCAGCAGCCTCCATCACAACTGCAGCCTCCCCTCCAGCAGCCTAACAGGGCTGGGAAACGGGCTGCCTCCCCATCTGCTGCTACCACCTACCTCGCTGCTGGCAGGCATGCTGGGGACAGGCGGGCTCTCTTCTCCCCAGTTCTGCTCTGATGATAAAAAAGAGAATACAGCAGCAGTACCTAGAGCAAGGAAATGTTTCACTAGGATGGCAGCTGGGCTACAGATTTTTCTATTCCAGGTACTTGGTATCTTCCAGCCAAAATGAAAAAGGATGAAAAGTGTCAAGAAGCCTTTTCTTCTTAAAAAACTGATTTGTATGGAAATTTTCATTATTAAATTCCTATTCTTAAAACAGTGTTTATCTCAGTGTCCTCCTATTAGCTCAAAGCAAACAAGACAGTAATGGACCAGCTCCTCAGCTAATGGAAATTGGCAGTAGTTCCTCTCAGAAGATAAACCTCAATTTTAGGTTTCCCTGGCAAAGGAAAAACCTCTTAGAAGTGCAGATTACAGCTTTACAGATTTTCTAGTTCAAGGTGAGATAACCTAAAGACATGATATCCTATACAAGAAGACACTATGCTTTACTCAGACCATTCCAAAAGGACTATATCCTAACAGGCCTCGGGTGTCTTTGGACTCCAGCCTTCTACATAGAGATATTACCCACAGACTCACGGCCTCAGCTGCAAACTCAAGGCAACCCGCTAACTTGTTGCCCAGACTGTTTTTCTCTTTGGAACTCAATAATCTGGGTTAGGAAAAAGTATTTTTCAGTCTTCAGGAGACTCAACTCGTGTGTGTTATGGGCAAGAAAAACAGAAATGAACCCAGCAGCAATGCTATAGTTCCTGATATGGCAAGAGAGCTGATGGAGCAGAGCATTTTCACATAATCTTACTGGAGAATGCCACAGCAACAATGTCATGGTGTGGTTAAGGGAAAACACTCTCAATGTCTACATGTCAATTCAATACAGAGGGGTATGAAATAAGAAAAGCAATGTTGTAGCCATTACCTGTGCCTTAAGAAAAAGAAAAAAATATGTCAGTGATTGCCCACAGGAAAAGCAGAGAAAATCTGCCTTTTTATTCTGTGAAGTGAACAGAAACATTTTTTAAATGGCCAACTTAAAAATAACATCAGAAAATTAACAAGTTTCTTCATGAAGTCTTACACATACAATTTCATATTAATACAAACATGAATTGACCTTTTGAATATTTTAAATTGTGGATTTTTTTCACTTTAAACAAGCATAATATTTAAAAAAATAAAATAATAAAAAGCAAATACAAAATAAGTAATAGCACCATCAATTAACTTTTGCATAAGGTCTAACAACATTGTGCTGCGATCAATTTACCCAGTCATTTACCCCTACCACTAGACAGGATATTTATTTGAAAGGAGGAAAGGGGAATCAGTCTATAAAGCCCCAAGACATTCCCACAGTCACATCAGTTTCACCATGGCAACACCACAGGACAGCTAGGACACAGCCACAGGGCTACTTGTCGCTCTGTCTTGGGCTTGAGCAAGACCCCTCTGGCGCTGGACATGCCTTTGTCCCTCCCATGCTTCTCCCATAGAGGCCTCCAGCATCCTTTGTACATCCTTTGCTGTTCATAGCTAACAGGTCTGGCTGGGCTCAACACTTGCAGTTCTTCCCTCTGGCATCTCTTATCAGTGACAACCTTCTTGAAACCAGAGTCACTGATTTTTGGCAATAGGAAGAAAGCTCTTAGGGGAAGGACTGTGGGGGGGAGGTTTACAATAGTGCTACAACTATAATTCTTACCTAAACACTTACGAGTACCTGAGACTAATTCGGTCAGCCCCCAAGCTCTGTCTTCTGCCTGTATCTTGACAAAGAACTCCTTCCAGAACCGATATGTGTCACTTGAATCTCTGTGGTTTGGCCTTTGCCTGTGACTTATCTAAAAGAGTTTACAGAAAAATAATTTGGCTTTGATATTTTTTTTTCTCACTGTTTGGTGTTCTCCACAAATTCCTATTAATTTCAGTCATTCTATCAAAGTGATTACCATTGCTCTCACCCTGATTGACCTGTATTATGGATACTTTGGGATAACAGAGAGCCAATTGTGCCACAGGGGTTTTGGCAGCCTTTGATCCCAACAACCAGAAGGTGCTCCTGAGATAGCTTTACAGATAAGAGAGCTCTTTGGAATCCTGTCTACATCCATCCTCCCTGGGATCTGTGATGATTCTATGCCAACTGTTCTGTGATGTGCAAGACCTCCTTTGCCCTTTCTCTGCAGAGTGTGGTTTGGGGAAAGAGTTTCTTGGTCATTAAAAGGTTTGGGTTTTCAGAGTCATCATCTCATAATTACACCTAAATTAAGCATTTTCTATTCTTTGCCATTTCCTGTCTTAGAAGAAGGAAAAGCTTGACAAAGTCTACTTCACAGAAAGCAGAAGCAATATGGCAGATATAACACATGGAGAGGTACTTTTTGACCAGGTGGCAGTAGGTTTAGCTGTAAAGGTTGAAACACCATGAACTGGCTTGGAATTTTCAATTAGTTTGATTTTCAAGTACTAATCCTGGCTCAAGACACTTTCCAGTCACAGTGACTTGGAAAATATAGTTTCTATTGCTGCTGGGATCTTACTAGACACCTGTGCCTTAGGATCCTAGCTGGGAGACAACCTGCAATAAAAAGGCTAACTTGAAAAACTCTTAGAGACTGCATTCTTAGGGCAGTATTTTACATCCATAATTTGTATAACTATAATAAACTTTCTGCCTCTATACACTTTTACATAATATAAACCTGTCACAACTTACACTGTTTAGAAGCTATAAATATTCTAAGGGAGTTCCTGTTTTCCACATAGAGTTTGAGAAAGACTGATGATGGTCTCAAAGGATTAGTGTCTGAGAACAGCATAGAGGGCTTACAGATTTGGAACATTTCCTTCCAGCAATTCACAAAAGCTTGAACTTTCTGAAGCTCACAGTATAACACTATAATCTTTGCCAAATATTAAGCATGACTACGGTATAAATATACAGCTACACCAAATATACACAAAGGATACATCAACATAAAGCTCACGAAACATATGGCTAGGTAGACACAGCTATGAAAGTATCCTGGAGGCCTAATATAGATCCACTGTGGGCCTCGCAGTTCTGTAGAATAGTAACCATGGTTAGGAAAACAAAGTCTTTGTTGTCCCTAAATCTTGCTCTAAAATTATGCTAATGATGACTAATCCTTGACTCTAATGAGCAATCAAACAAACTAAAGCACAGAATCCTGAACAACACATAGTTTAAAGCTTTGAGTAAATACACATTTCCAGGGACACAACAATCTGTATCTTGGGGAAGAAGGAATAGGAGCAGTAACTAATATGGATAAGGGTAAAGTATTTAATAGAAAGCTATTATTGCGGCCTTTAAATATATAAATAGCTGTTTCCTTGTTTCAGCTTGTTAAACAAAATGCAAATCCTCTTTACATGCATCTGTTACTGCAGATTGTAATTGAGTCCCAGTTCACTAAATCACTCAAACCTTAACTAAAATCAGTTACAGTAGTATTTTTATTCCTAAGGAATTTCTGCAAGTAATGTAAACTGTATTGAAATTTCACACTTTTTCTGTGAAAGAAGTGGCCAGTAAGAGAAGATAAAACTACACCAGAAAAGATGTACTCTATCCTAGTTCTTAGTAAGAATAACCAAAGAATAACAAAAGAATAACCTTTTGACAGCACAGGTAATAAATTCACACCAAACCCTCTCCTGACACATGCAACACTAAAAGCAGACAATCCCAACAATTTGTCTTATTGCTACAGTAATGTGACAATTTGCAGCTAAAGAGAAAATGGGTTTGTGTCTGTTATTTCAGTGACACTGTACCGTGTTGAATAATGATGCACCTGAACATCCTTCGGACAACTGAAAATCTCTTCCTCTAAGACAAGACAGCTGATGCTTGTGCAACAAGCAGTCACAACTTTGATTTTTGGATGTCATATGAAAAATCCATCGCTGTGTTGTGATGTTAAACATCAAAGCATTATTTACTGATGCAGGCTCCCAAAGGAGATAATGGATTTCCTTCAGGCCGTATATTCTCTACTTAAAGCAATACAGTTGGGAAAACTTCAATACATGTAGGTACAGACTTAGAATACCTCAGTATGTCAAGTGTACGAAAGTCACATATAAACGACAAAAGTATGGGACATTCCCTGGACAGTTCCAGACCCGGAATTCCTTTAAAGAAAGAGACAATAAATAAAGGGCTCTGAATTTGCTTGTGGCGCAGAAAAACACAGAAAAAACCAAGTTTGATAGCGAGGATCCCCGTATACGTCCATGTGATTTAGCTTCTTAAACCGTGCCCTTTGCTGCCACCACGTGGCCTTGCCTCAAGACACTTTTTGATACAGAAAAATAAGTTTCCTCCTTTCGTTTATGTTTCAAATACAGCCTTTAATAAATAAGCCACGTTGTTTATCTGTTACACAGCTCAAAATCACTGCTTAATTTCAAGAATCTAAATGACCTAAGATAACAAATAAACACCCAAGTCCCTCACTTTTTAAAACAAGTATTCAATGGTACTTTAATAACAGATATAGTCACCAGATATTCAGCTCTGACTAAAAGAACAGTGACCTAGAGTACAGTGGATCGCCCTACAGTTTGAGGTACCTAAAAGGAGACATCACTGAAAAAAAAAAATAGTGACTTTAAATTTTAAAAGATACCTCCCAATCTGTCACAAAATTTTTATTTCAAATAGTCATGCTTTCACCCGGCAGACAGCTGTATAATATATATTCAAATACCAGCAACTTCTTCATATAATTATAGGATCATTAATATTGGGAAAGACTTCCAAGGTCATCAAATCCAACTGTTAACTTAGAACAAGTGTATTTACCACTAAACCATATTCCCAAGAGCCACATGTCTTTTGAACATTTCCAGAGGTAGTGATTCCGCCACTTCTCTGGGCAGTCTGTTCTAATGCTCAACAACCCTTTCTGTGAAGTGCTTTTTCCTAATATCCAATACACACCACCCTGGCACAATCTGAGGCCGTTCCCTCTCATCTTGTCAGTAGATGCCTGGGAGAAGAGACGGGCCCCCACCTCACTACAGCCTCCTTTCAGGTCATTGTAGATGGTGATAGGGTCTCCCCTAAGTCTCCTTTTGTCCAAGCTAAACAACCCCAGCACCCTCAGCCACTCCTCATATGACTCACTCTCTAGACCCTTCACCATTTCTCTTGCCCTTCTCTGGCCATGCTCCAGCACCTCAATGTCTTTCTTGTGGTGAGGGACCCAAAACTGGGTCTACTGAAATAGTACTGAAACTACTGAAATATTCAGCTTGTGCTCTTCCCTGCAAACTACAGTCCCTATGCTACACTTTTTTAAGGGATATATTCACAATTTTTAGGTTTGCTGTGCTAAGACACATGTGAAGTGTCTTTAAAAAATACTTTTAAAAAAACCCCAAATTTTGGCAACTGTAAAATATACCTTTTTTAGATATGGTTATATGAAAGAGCTTTAAATCACAGGTTTCTCAAGCCCTCAAAAGGGCTGTTGCTGTAATCATCTGTGCTGGCATAATGCACAATGTATGACTTTCCTGCTTGTGTGCCAGAAAGGGATTTTCACTGATGAGACCGAACATCTGACATAAAGAAACTTGTCAGAATCTCTCTCCTGTCAGCACCCAGGGAAAGGTGAACCAGAGACATTGCAAGGAGAAAACAAAAAAAAACCAAAAAAAAAAAAAAAAAACAAAATCAAATAAAAAAAAAAAAAAAAAAAAAAAAAAAAAAAAAAAAAAAAAAAAAAAAAAAAAAAAAAAAAAAAGAGGAAAAAAAGAATGTTTTTCACTCAGTCTTGTAGATAGTTATGCTTTCGTAGCCCTTGTATTGAAACATGTGTAATCTGGGATAATCTGGGATGCCTGTGTTTCCCAGAAGCCCACAGGCATGAAGGTCAGTTTCTCTCCACAAACACCATAACCTTCGTGCAGGCAAACTCTGACCTTCATCCTGGAAACCAGTCTCTCTGGTGACAGTCATTTCAGTAAGGCACTGTGGCAAAAGATACAGACAGAGCTGTTCTTTTGCACAGAAGTACAAACCATGAAGGAAATAGCTTTCATAAGGATTACATTTACCCAGGAAAAAATAATGCACTCCTTGAAACATTTTAGTAAGGCAACATGGAGCAGTTGGCTTTGATTATGTTCATTGTAGAAACCCTCTTTTCAAAAGTACTACACACTGTTCTACCCCAGCTTTGAGAGGACTGATCCAGGGCCTCTGTTTTACTGATGATTTAAGTTCTGTTGTTTGAGACTGAAACTGTTTGTTCCATATCCTTTCTTGCTGGAATGGAGAGCCAACATGTCCATAATGAGCCCTCAGCCCACTTTGAAAAAAGCTGTGCAATTCCTTGAACATGTTAAGGTCAGCTTCCCAAAAGAATCACAACAAATCCAGAGCTGGGGCATAAGCTCCAGGAAAGGAGAGGCTTCACCCCCACAGAAAGTAAGAGGGCACATTGTCTGACACCAGCTATTTTAGCACTAGACTGTGCCTATTTCAATGGATGTGGATGCTGATGGCCACACGATCTCTTCAGTGCAGCTAATGGAAGCTTGTAACAGATACAGGAAGTAGAACCGTGGACAAGGACAAATGAAATCTGGTTTCCAGACACAAGTCAGGCTTTCAAAATTCTCAATGCTTTGTCTAACAGCCAGCTGGTTTTAGTTTATGGATCGTTAGAAATACCAAATATAAATCTTAACATAATACCAATAACAGTATGACTACGTAAATAGGGAAGCCAGAAACCTGCAATGCTCCCCCCTTCCTCATCCTAATTATCCCACCTGTTATTGAGCACCTATTCATATTTACCATGTCATTACAGTGATCATTTCATAAAACAGTCGATGAGTCTGCTGCTTTACCTGCCTGGCTTGAATCAATACATTCAGTCTTCATGTCACAATCTCATGATTATCCCAGCTGCTCTGTGCTTATGCTCATTCAGTGACAGTCAGTCTGCCTCCTACTCACCCTTTGCTTTATGTCACATTGTTTACAGGACTTTAAACACTGCATATTTTTGTTGATGTGCTTAAGATCTGTAACACACCATACCTCAGTCCATTAAAAACTCTTCATCATATTTTGTTGGTGTGGCTCTGATATTCTGCTAGGAACAAGGAATTTAATTATTTGCATTGTTCTTCAACTCATACATACTTTGGATTTCTTATTCCTTGCTGGGAAGTCTTCAGATGCTATCCTGCCTTTCATAAACAATATTACTGTGGTTTTTTTGTCCAAAAAATAAACTCATTTTGTATATATTAAATGACTAATAATGTAGGTTTTCTCAGGAAAATCAACACATGACAGTGGTGTTAATTTCGAGATAATAGGAGGAAGCAGGTCTTAAGACAGAAAATTAATATAAAGAGGTCCATTTAAAATAAATCAATATTTAATAGATAGCTGTTCATCCTTCAGCCAAACACAATTTTACTCTGTCAGAGCACTTTATGGGGAAAAAAATTAAGAATATTCTAAACAAACTGGATCAGCAAATATTATTGTACATAACCAAAACAAAACTATACTACCCATTTAATATCCATGAGCTTCCTCAAATTTAGATGTTTCAATTCCTTTTAACTCTGAACTTCCTCCCCAGGCACAATAGTAATGCTTAATCTTGTAAGCCATTCAGCCCTAACTTCAAATCAAATTTGTTTAGCTATAATTTTAAGTTAAAAAAAAAAGATATTATGTTCATTAGTACCATGATTTAACCGTTGCTAACATTAGTCTAGGACTCCATTTTTAATAACTAATACTTTTATCCTCTTGGCTACTTAACCAATTAAATTACTATTCTACCTAAATTCAGAAAGCAGAGGAATAAAAAAGTTTACAGTAAAGTATATTCTAGAGCAAAAGAGACAAATATAAACTCTGGAACCTACCTCATATTCCCTGCCATAATGAGGAACAGGTTATAAATGTGAGAAAATATGAAGAGGAAGAGGATGGTACTGAAGAACATTGTCATCCAAGACCCATGGTCCTCTCGAAACATTTTCAGACGGAGCAACTGACCTGTGGTACAAAAATTATGAGAAGGTGTACTTTAGTCAGTCAGTAAATACATGCTGACATCATAATAAAACCAAAACAAAGTATTAAACTGCATTTCTTCCTATATCAAATTATTCCACTATGTCTGAGGAGGACAGATTTAGCATCATGCAGGACAAACTACTCTTCTGTAGTTCAGCATGAACAGATACTATTTCTACAAAATTACAAATTACTTGCAATCCAAAGGGGAAAAAAAAAAGAATGCAACAATAACTTATTAATAGCAGTATATTTAAGAGATTATGAGAAAGACCACAGGCCATAACAATGCCTTTCAAATGCTAAAAAAGGTTACTGATTCATACATAATTTTCCTTTTTCATGTCTAAGACAGTGTGAAGTATTTGAGGTATGTCCACTGACAAATATTATTTGCTTCCCTAATTTAACTGTGAACTCAAATTATGAGTCTGTGTAGGATCTTGTACTGTATGTTTTTCTTAGACCTAATCACTTTAATCATATGATGTGTTATTATACTTTATGCTACAGACTACCTTTTTTCAAAGAATAGTGGTGTGTCTTGCCACTTGAAAAGAAGCTCTGCTTACTCTCACCACTGGTGTTAGGTGAAACTTTCATGATGTTTTTGTCGCGAACATATTTTTCCTGGGCTAGCTTTTCTTCTCTGTCATCTCTTACCTTTAGAGAATTGTTTAGAGTATTGAAAACCCCACCAGCACAAGAGACGGGAATTTTCTTTTGCAAGGCTGAGAATGCCACAGCAGAAGCCAAGAGGGGGTAAGGAAGACAACGGATAACTCAAGCAGCAAGGTGAAGGACAGCATCTAACAAGGAGACAGTGCATTCTGGTACTAGAAGATGTCAAAACAGGGAGAACAGAAGTAATATGAGGAGGTGGACAGGAAGTATCAAGAGAAGTGATAAAGCAGACTGATATGTGAAATGTTATGGGATGAAGGTGATTTCTCTGAGCTGCCTGTGGAACTGCCAAGTCCACATTTAGCATTGATTAGAGCTGGACACAGGGGGAAGCTATAAAGTGGGAGAAATTCATAAAAAATTTGAAGTGCTTATTCGGGCAATGAGACAGGAAGATCCCAGGACTGGTGTGTGCTGCCGAAGATGGAGATGCAGGTTTGGGGGAGGAAGACTTGAGGACGTGGAGCAGACATGCGCTATGGGCTGAAGAGGTAGGATGTGAGCTCTGGATTAAGCAGCTGGAGGATGAGAGTTCTTTGACAAAGCTGAGACTTTGGAATGATGTGGGAGCCATGAAGCAGGAGAAGCAATAGACAGGTATAGGGGGGCTGAATGAAGCTCTACCATGGAACAAGAGCAACATAGGTCCACAGATCAGTCCAGTAGTAGGGCAGCAACAAGGATTCTGGGAATGAGGAAAGATGAAGAAAGGGAAAGTGCAAACACACATATATATGCCTCAAGCCCCTGGTCTCTTCTACTCTTTCACTGCTGGAAACAATGACAGCCCCAGGCCTAGCTAGATTGAGGATGCCCAATAAGGCTGTCCTTCCCTAAAGTGCAAGTGGAGGCTGCTATGGCAATAGCATATTATCCTGACTTACTGAGAGGAGGGGCTTAATGATAAAAGGTACTTCTCTTGCAGTTGGATACTTGCTCTCTGAACAGCTGCCATTGCACATGGAATATTACCGACACCTTGGATTATAAACAGTACTCGCAAAATAGAGTTGTGATTTCAGGAGGTCCAGTGTAATGGAGAGAAAAAACACAGCCTGGAATATAGACTTCTGTAAAACAGACAACTCCAACCTTTCTAAAACAGGTAAGAGAAAGATTTAATAAATATTCATTGCACCTGTACTCTCTGAGGCAATGCTTTTTTCCTATTCAGTTATTACACAATGATTAATACCTACAAATATGTATAAATGTCATATTCTTAAAAGAAGTTCTTCATAAATACTGTCTTCAGTAGGCAAATTCTTCCGCTTCAACTTTCCTTCTACTGTAGCTTATATTTGCCATACAGGACTTCATTAACTCTTAAGCCGAGTTCATCAACATAATTTTTTAACGAAAGAAATAGTACTTTAATCACAATACTGATATATAAAGAAGAAAGGAATTGGATATTAGCGCAATCTTCTTACCTAACTGCATACAGATATTGCAGATATTACTTATTCTTCCCACCATACCAGTATGTATAACATGCTAAATACAGTTGAACTAAAATACTTTAAATAATCCACCTAATGTTCATATTGTTTTATATATCCTGTCATATCAATTCAGTTGAAATAAAAATGGGTTGTAGCAGATGACTACTTAACAGGTAAGTTGTTAAAGTAAAAATTGCAAATAATGCTTGTTATTTTTATAACAAAACCTAGGACTCTCTATAATGCTTTTTTTATAAAATGAGCTAAAATGTCACACTTTGAAAGCCCACATAACAAATATTACAGGGCATGAATGGTCAGAACTTTGGAAAACCTATATGGTAACTGGAACAGACTTGTATTAGACTAAAATACAATTGCAAACAGATAAACAAAATTGTCAGAGTAAATCCAGAAAAATAAAACAGTTCACATAAAATTAGGGCGTTTACCATAAAGAATAGCAAACAAAAAGTAGCAAGGGGCAAAGAGAATAGATAGGGAATAATATTGCACAAAATAAGTTTTTAATTCGTCTTAACTTTCTTTTTTTGTTTTTTTTACTTCAGGAAAAATTAGTTGCTTATTACGACCTTGTTAAAAATGTAAAATAAACCCCAACAGCTATGACAGAGAAGAACACGGTTATTAGGATGTATTTACACATACACAATTATATACTTAAAAAACCCCAAATAAATGTGCTAAGCCTAATGGACGTTTGAAAATGCAAGTTAAACGCCATATGAATGATAAACTGCCAGTGATAAACTGTGATGTACAAAAATCAAGATTTTCCTATCATAAGGTTTTCTAGCTCCACAAGAAGTTTCTTCAAAATGTAATTTTTTACTGCAAATGGGTCTTTTTATCTGCTCCAAGGCTTTGGACAGCACATCAATGGTAGTAGGGATACACTGGGTAGTAAAGACTTCAGGCTTTATGGTGATGCAACAAACCAGGCAGTAATCAACCAGTATTTTTTCCCAGACTGAGAGAAGAGACAACTCAATCGGCAGATACAAAAAATATAGTCAAACAGGTCACTTTTTTAAAAACTAAAGCTTTTCTAGTATCTTTAGATCCACAGCCCATAAGATGGTTGCATTCATTAAACTGCAGAAGAAGAAACAAGAGAAACATTAAATTCTTACCCATGTATTTAGCATGCTTTCTTGTCTTAATTGTGAGTGATAGAAACCCTAAACTTCAACCTTTTCCTGGGCATATTTGTAATATTCTAATGTTGCCTTTCCCTGGGCTTAGAATTAAAAGCCAAACATGGTTAGAGGGGAAAAAAGGGTTTTACCTTGGTATTTATTTAAGGATCCTCAGGTGCACCACATCCAGGTAGAACACACCCCCAAATGCACACCGAAAATGCACACCCGAAAGTGCCCCCCATCTTGGTTTACAGAATGTGTTCTGGAGAGGACCTTGGTGTCTGGGGCTTTCTGACCCCCAACTGTGAGGCCTCCAAGATGTTTGGTCTCTTGGCTTACTGGAACTTTGGGTCTAAGCTCGTTATCAGACTTAGGGAATTACAAGTATGTGGGCTAAAAGCACTAAGGATACAAAAAAGCTGTATAAAAGGGTATATGAAAGGGTATATAAGAGGGGTATACGAAAAAGCAAAAAATCCTCATGGCATCACTAATACCCAGCTCCTCACTGAATCAGATGTTTTCCTTTAATTCTGGGTACCCCACTAAGGGATTGCTCTTTCTGCCCACTTAGTGTTCATCTCCATCAATGGCTGAAACTGTTCAACTGAAAAATTACCCTCAATAAATGGGAGGTATTTTTTAACCTTGAAAACCAATTCTACTTTCCTCAAAGTTTGGCAAGTCTGATTTTAGTCGTGCACAATATAATGCCATGGTGCTGCTGTTCATTCTGCCCCACTACCATATGCATATGTGTGTTGGCTGGCTTTGCTTAAGAATACATGGACTTAGCAGTGAATACTTCAGTGTTCAGAAAAAGGAAGTTTTCTTAAAATACAGACGCAAAATTTTGGATTTGAACTGTGAAGACAACCTAGTCATATCCTGTAGCTCAAGTTATTCTGTTGGTGCTAAGACAGTAGACAGAAAACTTGCTATTGTTTGAGATAAAAAAAAAGTCACCTCTGAAAATTATTACAGCACGTATTTTCTGGACATCAGGGTAGCTCCAATGGCCTCAGCACAGAGCAGGGCAAGCTGCCTGTCTTCCTGCATGGAGTCAGACTGCATCCTTGATTGTATAAGGCTTTAAATCTTTCTGATGGAAGACCAGGAGATCCTGGAATAGCACTAAGCTGGGGGTCAAACCCCTTGTGTTCTCCTCTTGCTTATTAAGTTACCTCAGGAAAGGTTCTTTTTATCTCTTCACCTGTTCCCCTGTGTCCACCCCGTAAGTCACTCACTTCAATTGCAAAACACACTCTTTCAAGAATCTAGTCTTATTTATGGTCTCTAAGCTCTACTACAATACAAAGAATTAACAGGAGACAGGAAAAATATTTTAGAAAATTCAAATAGGAATCCCAAGGTAGACAAGTGGGAAATTCCTACACAAACAGACATATTTTCTAATAACTCTCCGAGCTCCAGATGGACCTTACACAGCTGGGTAGCTCCGTCCTCTCCAGCTACATAACTAACTTCACACAGCTCAGCCCTGAGGTCAGCCCAGTAAACTGAAGGTGATGAAGGAGACAAGGGATTTTGTTTAATTCAAGTCTGTGACTGCCCTAACAGAGTTATAAGGCTACACATCCAGACTTTATCCAGCCAACTTAGAGCAAAGTAGAGCAGGTGGCACAGCTGTTTGTCTCCCTCCACTTACACCTACTATAGCCCTTGTCCAGAAGCTTAATGAGATCAGGAACCCGGCGTTACAATTCACTCGTGCAGCTATGAGGATACTGTTTGTAGCCAGTTTGTGACTTATTTATACTGCCAACACAACTTGGAATCAAGTGTCTGGTGCCTTCGTTTGTAAGTATTGAAAAGGAAGGCAGAGAGGTAGGAAATGCCATTCAATTCCAGGAACACAGAAAGTCTAGCCAAGAGGATTTTAGGAAAATATAAATTTCCTATGCATATTCAAACTACTTTTAATTGAACATATCATGAGAAAATGTTACTTAACTATGTTTCACATTTTAAAGAATTTACAGGGACATCTTATAAAGTTCAGCGGAAGAAAGGCTAAGGAGAAGGGAAAGTATAGCTACCCTAGGTTAAAGTCCAGTGCTTCAATACTTTAAAAAATACATTTATAGAACAAACACTCCCCACCTGTGAAATACACTGTGAGTAGAACAGATGGTTTTCTATCTACATTCATTTCCTGGAAAGTCATTTGACTGCCTTTGTTGCTGAGCTTCTAGAGAAACTTGTTGAGTACAGTCTAAAACAGCTTTTTTTCAGGTAACCGAGTGGACTATAAATTTGCAAAGCACAACAATGCAGTCTTTATTCAGCAGGTCTTCACTGCAGCTCCTGTTTGTTATATTTTGACCTGTGTATGTGAACATACCTTTGGAAAAGTCTTATTGTATTAAGCTTGACATGAAAGCAAAACATTACGTCAGAAAAAAACACTATTATCAACTTAACAGTTGAAGATGCTTCAAAATTTTCAATGAATCAATAACACTCTGAAAAGGTCCTTTCTTCCATTCAAAGTGTGGCCTGCACTGATGAACATTTTATTCTGTAAACCTAGCAAGCACTGTAGAGGACTCTGATCTATAAATCGCTATTTGGATGATCTTCATACAAAGCTTCTACTTGGACAGACCTCACAGTCTGGCATCTACTACATCGTTTGGAAATTTTCTAGAAACATAACAAACTGCAGTTGGTGACAGCTCATTCTGACAATATTCCAGCCTTCGGTTTTATCAAGAGCAAAAAAATCATTAAAATTAAGCATAAGACTTTACAAGCATTAAAAACTTGCTTTGAAAAATACACTGCAGATCTATATTCCACATATTCCATAATGGGAATTGATACAAAGTAGGCCATAAACAGTTAGACAAAAAGAATATTCTCTAACCCTACCATAAGCAAAATCTTTTAATTCTGGGACAAATATTTACAGAAGAAAATCAAAGAAAAGGATCCAAAAAAAACACTTTGTCTAGCACTATAGATGGAAAAGTTTCTGTGGACTTCAGTAAAAGCAGAATTTCATCCTCATTTGTGTTGATGCTGTTTTTTTGATCTCAGTCACAGCTCACTGCACAGCTGCCCACATTAAACTTGCCCCTAGGCCCCGTATGGATACTCAAGGCAATCAAAGCAATGATGGAATGAGCATAGGCAATTACTGTCCTTCTGCCACCTCCTCTGCTTTTTCCAAAGATAGATACAGACATATTAGTGGCCAAGGGACACTGTTGACACTTGAGAGGGCATTGTTTTTTTCTCTCATCCATCATACACTACCGTAAATAGCAGAGAGGAAAGTATATAAAGCGTTGCATATAAGTTTGTGAAGATCTGCTTGTGTGGGTGTTGCAGAGTAAGCTGTGTTACCTACTTAGACTTTACATTTTTTTCAGACAGAGGAGAGAGGTTGTACATTATACTATGTGCTGAATTTTGCCAGTTTAAACACACTGAATTTAACTTATAATTTTTGAATTTTAAATTCAATGTATCCAACTCAATTTTTATTTTAAAGGCTGTTGGTCTCTCTTTTCTCTTCAGGCATACTCCATGGACAGATGATGGATGGTACATGCATTATTTTCATTTGCCACAGAGGTCTTAAGCTGGAGTGGTACTGTTATTTGCTGATTCTGGTTTGCCTTTTCACTTTATTAACAGGATTTCTAGGCAATATACTTGCACTGCAACATTATGTTTACTGCATGAAGACATGGACTACCAATACCATATTTCTCTTTAATTTGGCACTGTGTGACTTTACTTGGACTCTCATGGCACCTTTTTCAGTATATTATAATATCCAGAAACTAGCTGTCTATTTCAGTCAAGCATTTTATCAGATCATAGGACTATTTTTTAGTATTAATATCTACGGAAGTGTGTATTTCCTGACACTCATCAGCTTTGACAGATACATAGGTGCTGTTCATCCCATCGCTTCACTGACATGGTGGGACAAAGAAAAGGCTGTGTTTTGTACCGTCGGGGTATGGATCTTCATTGTGATTGCATCGATGCCTGAGATTTACTACACAGTTGCAGCCAGAAGACAGCATGACATCATTAATTACCTGGATAGCACTGAAGAACCATTACAATTTGCAATGCCATTCATGCTCTCCAAAATTGTATTGAGATTCCTAATTCCAGCCTTAGTCATCTTTACATGCTATGTGTTGACTCTCAAAGCCTTACTACAACTCAGTAAACGTCAGCAAAGGAGGAACAGACTTGTTAGGCCTCTGTTACTGATTTCAGCTGCTATGATTGTATTTGCTGTTTCTTTCATACCTTACCATGTTATGATGATGGTGATACTAATTTACAGAATTAATTGTCAACCACCCTGTGGGAATATAAGCACATTAAGTGCCATTTACAAAGTCACAGAGATCATATGCAGCATCAACAGTTGCCTTGACCCAATCATTTTTACAATAGCAAGTAAGACATTCTGTAAAAGAATTAAAAGTATAAAATGTCATCCCAAATGCCAGTACTGCTGTCGTCTGACAGGAAGGGTAAGGGACATTACTCTGTCCCTGAGAACAATGACTTAAACACCAGTCTACAAAGACTTGCATTTCCAATTGCTCATTTGTCTTTGTGTCATCAGACCCATTTAGTATTTGGCCTTCCGTATTCTACAGATATCTCTTGAATAAGCAAGAATACACAGAAATGCAGAGTAAAAATTAACATGAAAAGAAACACTAGCAGCTCCTAGCTGTACAGAATTAGCATTTTAAATATTGTTGTCACATCCTAATTTATTGTGAAATAATACTTCTATCTGTATGTACATGCAACATGGAATAAAAAATGATGAAAAGTTCTGAGTAGCTGCTTTAATTCTGTGCGAGAAAAACACAGTGAGATTAAGAGCAGACAGTGTTGAGGAGCCTCCTTATAGTTTCTGCTAATTATTTCTTCATCTGTTTGTAAGTGCTGCTGTGATTGTGATTGTGCAATTAATAATTGTCGTAATGCTTACAGCTGAACTGCTCGAGCATTTGGAGAGAGGCTTTCTACAAGTACTTCATTTTAATGCTGCTTGCACTAGAGTTCCACTGGCAGTGGAACCTCATTAACCCAGGAAAGTGCAGCACATTTCCAAAAACAAACAAACAAAAAATAAATATTAAGATAAAGTCCCTGAGGATAGTCAGAGCCACAGTGAATCTGCTCATGAAATAAACAAGCATGGATTAGAGAGCTTTGCTAAGCCTTCTCCCAGGCAGCAGGGGTTCCCCCAAACTCCGGGCAATTACAGCTGTTTGTAAATAGTGTTCTGCTTCAGGCAAGCCCGTGTTCTGCCATGAACTCTAAACTCCACAACAGGGAGAAGTGTGCACTGGAAAAGCTCTGAAATAAAAAGGTTTCTTAGCTGCAGAAAGGTAAAAGATGCCACTACACAGAAGTGCTTCTTCTCCTGTTCCTTTGGGGTCTTAGCATCACAGTTTCAGGACAGTCCAAGATAATTAGACTACAATGCATTTTAATCATTCAACCAGCACAACAGTCATCAGAACATCCACCTTCAAGAGTCATTAAATATGTGTTCTTTCATCCCATTGTATGGGCAAAATAATCATGTTCCACTAATCAGCCACCTGCTGACTTGTTTTCTTGCCAAGTTCCACACATTACCTCGTTAATTATGAAAGCCCATGTATCAGTGAGCACATTAACTTTACTTTCAGAAGTTACTGATGACAAAGTAGATTTTAATATACTTTGTACAGTGTCTTAATTCTTTAATTTCCACAGTTTTAATATAATTTTCTCCTTGCATGTATTAGAAAATTATTCTATTCTACATGGGTATTGAATCTCTGTTGTTCTATGTTTCAATTGTATTGACTAAATATATATGTATAAAATCTAGAACAACTCTTTTTTTTTAATTGTCTGCAACTGTGACAAGAAAAGAAACTGGTCCTCATAATCTGAAACACTTTACAAGTGTTGGGATGTACTAGTACACTCACAGAATCCCACAGAAAAATTGCGTGCCTATGCGTACTCACCTCATTCTAAGTACTGCTTCTTTCCTTTGATATTTCTTAATATTTCAATTTTTCTTACTTTAAAAGAAAAATATTCTTTTTTTTTAAATTTGATTGTCTATTGGAAACATGAGAAAATTATTAACATTGCATTGGCTTCTCTGCTTAAAAAGAGAGCTTTTTAACTCATGAGTGCCACCCATGGACAATTAACTACACGTATACATGTACACCTCAGACTGATACAAAAACAAAGGCAATGCATTTACTAACAAGGGTAATCTCAGCAGGAAGAGAATAGAAAAGGAGAGATCAGTGTGAAGCTCTGGGCTAAATGAGTTTATTGTTCCAACCAGGTTGCACCTAAGCTTGTAGACTGTAAACTATTCCCGAAATCAAACACTTGCCACTTTTATCTTTCAATCTATCTTTAAAGACACAAATAATCTGGGAAGCAGGAATTCTCAGCTTTTACTCAGTTTCTAATGCGTGAGCTTTTTCAGGAGAGACAACAGTAGCTTAGACCAGAAACTTGTCTAAATTTCTTGAGATTTTTAATAGATAATGAGTTGGTTTTCAGTTCAGACAGCTAATTTTATTCTCACTGGGTAATCTCTACTACATAGAAGTTAATGTTACTATTACATAATAAGCAAGTGTCATTAGAAAGATATGTTGTTACGGAAGAAACAAACACTCAAGTCCAAAGAAATTGTAGAAAACATTATCAAACTCACTTCTTGGATTTGGACAAAAATTGGATTTGTTTCCTCTTGGAAGTGCTGCCTTACAAAAACTATGAATGAAGATTGTGCTCAAAAGTACCCCGAGCTGCAAAGAATAAAATTAAAAATTTTTATTAAAATTTGCATTGGAAGCCTCCAGTGAGCTGAAGACAAATACAATAATTACAGAGCTTCACAAAACACCCTTCCACAATTCATATGCAATGCCTTTTGCTACCAGCTTAAATGCATATTGCAGAAATTGTCAAGAAAAGTCTAGCATTTCTCTGCCTGCATTTCACGGTGTGAAAAGGAAAAATAAGGCAACAGTAAGGAAATGCTTTAAAATCAATGTGAGTCTGACAAAAACCCAAAACAAGACTGGGTAGAACTTTCACTCTGGTCAGGTAATTAGAACGTAAACCACATTTAACTAAGTAAGGATGACATTCATATTTTCAGTGTGACTGAACTGTGCAGTTCTCAAAATAGAATAGTCAGTTTCTCAAAATAGAAAGATGCAAAATGAGATGCTTTTTCCTCTTCTGTCAGCATCACCCTGCCAAAGAGCTGCGTGGTCCAGGGCACACAGGATGGAGCTATGCCAGCGACTGTCTTCATGGGCCTGGGAGAGCATCAAGGAGCATTTACTGCGCTGTGCCATTGAGCAGGGAAGGACTGGGGAAACAAACAGGCAGGGATCTGTTTTTGCAAGAGTTAATCCAGACCTCAGCCAACTCAGAAGATAAAAATGACAATGAAATAGTATATATCTAACCTGATTTCCTTCTATGACAGGGTCACCTGTTTGGTGGATGAGGGAAATGCTGTGGATGTTGTCTCCATGGAGTTTTGTAAAGCCTTTGACAGCTTCCTGTAGCATTATCCTGGAGAAACTGGCTGTCATGACTTGGACTGGTGCAAAGTTTGCTGGGTAAAAATCTGGCTGCATGGCCAGACCCAGAGAGTGGTG